>CAXKWD010000009.1:46723159-47323159 GCA_964059195.1 Ectobius pallidus | reverse complement strand
ATACCAAAATAAATTAAATTCGTGTTGTCAAAATCCAATGGTTTCATGAAAGTGACGAAAAGGAAGCTTAGATTTGACCGACGATATG
The DNA here is from genome assembly GCA_964059195.1 of Ectobius pallidus. Classification (NCBI taxonomy): domain Eukaryota; kingdom Metazoa; phylum Arthropoda; class Insecta; order Blattodea; family Ectobiidae; genus Ectobius; species Ectobius pallidus. The sequence goes on along the minus strand of CAXKWD010000009.1, from coordinate 47,323,071 downwards.
AACTGCCATCTGTCATAGAAGACAAGAACTACAACCAGCTGGTGCGAAGATCATGGCGTGTTTAAGCGTGACAGTTTGTTTGAGTGAATCTAAAATCTCAAAATTTAATCATTTAGACTAATTATGGGTCCACAGCTGTTCTCACACGCAGCGGACCCGGGTTCGATTCCTCGTCGGGATAAGTTACCTAGGTGAGGTTTCTTCCGGGATTTTCCCTCACCTGTGAGACAAATGTTATGTAACTTTAGGCCCTTGTGGTCCCCGGATATCATCTGGCCGTCATTATCATCTTCATCCCCATCCTCGCCTTGTTCTGAGTGTGTGAGTGTGAATGGTGTGTCTCTTCCTATGTGTTCGTGTTGTCTCGGAGGTGACCCCGGCGTTGGGCTGATCACTCATTCGGGGAGGCCCTCCATGTCCTTGTCTGGTCAAAAAAAGTATGTATGTGATCCAAAGATAAACCCTCTCCCAACAGGTCGCGGCCCTGTAAGGCCCGGGCGGCTTGGGTCGCTTAAATCCTAAAAGGGAGAGGTTAAACTACGATAAAGAAAGAAAATACTAATTATGGTCGAACAAAAACAGTCATATGCAACTTATAATTAATACACTCTCGTTGCTCATTTCATAAACATACTCGTATTTTAATAAATGCCATTATAGGCGTGTTGCATAATGTACTAATTAAGGGCAGGTGTAGTGTCTGAGACGTGTCTCAGTATTGTGTAGTGTTAGGTTTAATTCCAAGAACATCATAAATTCCATTTCGCCTTAATATATTATAAGCGTCATATTTCAATTAATGCATTATCGTAACTAAAATTTAATCCCTTGGATCGTAAGTGCTCTATATAAAATTTTGTGTTCATCTATGCCCCTTTTAAGGTACCTAAAATTTATGTGATGTAGTTCATTATCACACGTTACATACTGACCAGAGAAAACGTAAAGACATGATTCTGTGATAAAAGCCTTAGTCACCAGTTTCCACAGTCGGTACGGTACTTAAAAGAAACTAAAGGTTTAAAACATATTAGGCCTACTTAAAAACGAAAATTTATACCTTCCTTCTGGTAGCCCTTTTAATTTCTCCTGTGACAGGAATGGAATGACTCAGAACAATCACTGTGCAGTTTTCTGTTGTGGCCTCAGGTAGGCCTATGTAAACATGTTTTGAATCACAGGTAGTTATTATTATAATGTGGTATTATAATGACTTCAGGAGATTTTCAGATAGATTTTCATTTCAAATGTCTATAAATACCGTACCTTAATAGGAACAATTTAAAAGTTAAGAGTAGGCCTTCGCTTTTAGAAGCTTCTAATGTGTAGAATTTAGTGCGTAATGTTTTATGGGACGATTATTACTACATCAGTGATAAAAATTGAACAGTACTCCGCCAAGTCAACCTCGGAAATAATGATTTTCAGAAATAGTAATTAATTAATGAATCTCCCTTTATTTTAACCCTATTTTGCTACATAGCATGTTAGGGCTATAGTTAATACATAATGAAAGAAATCTTACTTTCTAGCAATAAAAGATACAATGAGTGTAAACTTGAAATTAATTACTAGGCTTATCTGTCATCCAGCTAGTATAAAACTATAAAAACTTAAGGGTTATAGTAGAATACAGAGCATATACAGAACAATATTATTTCTAGCAGAAAGGCTTACGTTGAGTGCAAGCTGACGAACTACTAATATTACTACCCTAATATAAACTATTGAATTGATACTAAGATAAGAAACTGTTTTAAACTATAATACCATTATTTACATTGATTTTTGAATATATTGAACGTACTTTTGAAATTCATAAGAACAGCACTTATTGTTAAATATGAAGTATAGCGGGTTTTCATAGCATTTACTGCAAGAATCTAAATGAAGTATTAACGTCAATCGTGCTCTTTCATATATACTACACTCGAATAGCAGATGGTGTATAGTTTCTTTATCTTCGTCGCATCTACACTGACAATCACTGGGGTCAATTTTGAATCTGTCTAAATATATTTTAAATTTACCGTGGCCTGACATAAATTGTGTGAGAACGAAGTTGGGTGTTAGATATTTACAGCTTAGTCTTTCAGTAACAGAAGAGAAAAATAATTGTTTTGTTAGTAAGCCTTTAGTGCTTGCTTTCCAACGGTTATCCCAACACGATATCATAATACGCATTAATTCCTGTTTACCATAGCAGATTGGAATTCTGCTAAATGTTGCTTCAGCGGGCAATGAGCAAGCCAGCTTAGTAAGCTGGTCTGCCCTCTCATTGCCCACCGTGCCGACATGTGCCCGAACCCAATCTAAACACAAATGTTTCGAGAAGTTTGATATCTCGCACCGGATATCCACAGCTATCGCATGTTTGGAATACTTATCACTTATGCAGTTTAAAGCTGCTTGAGAGTCGCTTGAGATTAGTGCACTTCTGTTTCTCTCAATGCACCATTCCACGGACTTCTTGATTGCCAACATATCAGCTTGGAAAACACTGCAGTGCTTGTGGAGTTTGAACTGTGAAGTATGAATTTCAACATCCTTTTGGAAAACCACAAAAGCACATCCAACTTTCAGAAATAGTATTTGTTCCTGTTTATCGGTCGGTTAGGCCTAATTAAATTTATATACTTTAATTATTGAAAGTTACTTGCACAGTCAGTTAAAATTCCTAGTATTGGACATTTATGACACAAGCAATTGCATTTGCTGTTATTATTACTGACAGTTCTGTGCTATTTTTTTACCATCACGAAACTCAGCATTTTAATTGCCACGTACGAAATGTCAAGTAGAAATTCTATTTATGATTTTATGCTGTTATAAGTGTTTTAATGAATTGAAATAAAATATACAGTTGTAGTTATTAAACTAGTTCTGTAAAACATAAACCAAGTATAGTGACCTTAATGAATTTCGACTCAGTTGTTTTCCTTTGAGATTAATTTAGATTAACAGAATTCTAATTTAAAGTGAATTCTAAATGAATAATGATTTTCGAAACAAGAAATAGAAAGCTAAAATGTAGTTAGGAAATCACTTTATTCTACCTGCTATTCTTTTCTTTTTGCCACAGTTGATATAAAGTACAAGCAGTCTTGCCGGAATTATTTCCATTCAACTTCTCCCAAGAAGAGTTTTTGCAAGGACATAAAACAGCTTCACGTTTTTTTTTTGCTTTATATTTATAGCACATAAAATATAGCTAGTGTACTGTCTTTAGCTCTTTAAATAACCTAACCTTCAATTACGTTCTCGGTAGCATACTAAGCCTACTATTAGATTGCATTTAACATTTGTATGTCTTGTAATAGACTTTTCCTTAGGAATCAGAATGTAGTATAAATTACACATATCTAGTAATATTTAATTCATAATTCAGAAATGTTCAAAGTATTTACATATTATACAATAAAATTACGTTTCTCTTCTACATCCTGTAGATATTATTTGATCTGGATTGTTCTGAACAACATAATAATTTAATTTCTTTCTTTCTTTATTTCTTTATTTCTTTCTTTACCTCTTTACCTCTTTCTTTCTTTCTGTCTTTCTTTCTTTATCTATTTCTTTCTTTCTTTAACCAACTTACCTCCCCTTTAGGTCTTCAATGTTCGTAAGGGAAGGGAACGTATTTGGATCACATATAGATTCAAACAGTCCACAGAGGGACTTCTTGGTATGTGATCTATACAACCCAGATCATCCCCTGAAGAAACACAAATACACGGAGGTAGAGGAGGAGTGTTCGGGGTAGGTGTTTACTCCAATCCAGCATTCGATTTGCGAGTGAGGAAAGCCCCGAAATAACCCACACTAGATTGGCCGGTCACGGGATTCGACGTTACCAACTCAGCACCTCACTGGTGTATCTTGACATTTTAGTTGAATTTTACTTTAATATTAACCAAGTGTGTTTAAAATTTTCTGAATGCCAATTTTAATAAGTATTCTTAATTATGTTTTAATCATTACGTAATTAATTCAATGTGTAATAGTTATGATTCAATGATGCAATACTTGTGACACAGAGTTTCTTGTGTATTCCTGTTGAGATTATAGGAATTATTATGTATTAAAATTTTCAGAATTTTTTTAAATACATTTCTGTGGTCCAGTAAACATCAGATCTTGGTCTTTAGATGAGTTTAAAGCTTTAAAAACTTAACATGTTGATGTTAAATATGTAATGCTAGTTATTTACTAGTCTAGTGAATCATGAATGAAGTCAAAAGTCCTTAATGTCATATTTTGAACTATGAAATTTATATAATTTAGGTTAACAGAGTCCTAAATTGAATCGGCAGTTGGAAGAAGGAAATAAACCCAAACATCTTCTGGGAAATAAAACTGTAGGCTATAACATGATGTCCTAATCTTTGGGGGGAAAAAATTAAAAAATTCATAGAACATTCAAAATGTCATTCTGAACGTATCCCAGTGTTCAAACAGTTTCTAAGTATTTTATTTTGGCTCATAATATTGAAATATTCTGAAATATTTTGTTAGTTTTATGGCAATGAATCATGTTTGCTTGATATTAAAATATTTATATATAGGCTACTTTGTTAATTTTTCACATTTTTAACAGCATATTCTGACAGATTATAAATATTGTGCATATCTCTGTAATTCAAACATTTACAGCATATTAATCCAGGTAAATGTTTCGAGAACCGACTGTACAATTATTGACTGTACATAGCCTTACGTTTTAAAGCGATGTTTCATTTCATTACTTTTCAATTTAATAAAATTGACTTTTTGTAATGTAATGCAGTCTATACAACTTACTATTTTCTGTAATTTATAATTTAATTCAGCTAACAGTAAAACGTAAAATGTTAAAATTACTTAAATGATAGAGGATACATCATTAGTTCCGGAGTATATATTTTACAAATTCTAGAGCATATTTGCACCCATATTTCGTCTTCTGATAGAGCATTAACTTCCGTGCCTTAATAATGAGCTGTTTCGGAAGAAGCAAGTGGGAAGTATGTAAGATATTACATTCGTTACAGGAAGCCTCCCAGTCCATGATCAAAGATACGTGTCTTGTGAAGGGGACGCGGCTGAATGACCTTTAAACCAGTTCAAAAGCCTGGGCGCATTATAATAAGAGAAGAACCTGTCTGGATTTCATTACAGAAAACAGTGACTACAAGTTTCAAGATATTTATTCTTAGTGTTAACTCAAACAAAAGCAGAAATAAAATCCCAGTAGGCTCATCCACTTGTACGTCTGAAGTCTTCCAGAACACCGCGTTAAAGTATTGTTCTAAAGTTCTCAGATTGAATTCAAATCGTGGGATTTCGACGCTTTGCTTCTCACGGCATTTTTATCTTGATTTGTTTTTACTGATGCTTTTGAAGGCAAGAAAAATTCTCGCATTTACGAGAACAAGAAGCTCCTACAGTTACTCATTTGTCTGTTGTGGAAAACATTTGACATTCGTTTGCGGTATCTTCAGAATTCAGTTTCCGGCACTCGTTTTGTTCTGAACTCGTTCCTTCTTTTGTTCGTACTCATATTCTCAGTGTGAGTTCTGACGTCAAATGCCACGCATTACTTTAGCTCGTATTTTCTGAGTACAACCGTTGTACTGCTATTGATGGCACTTGTATCAAAGGTTGGAATTTCTGCTTCTGTTAACTTTGAAATAGCATAAAATATTATCTCTCTCTTTCTCTCTCTCTCTCTCTCTCTCTCTCTCTCTCTCTCTGTTTCTCTCTCTCTCTCTCTTACATATTCGTACTCACCACCACACGTTTGCACATTTTCTTATGAACTTCTGCGACAGTAGTAAAATTTATATTTTTTCTCGGTTATTTATATAGTGCATGCATCTCTTTTACATGATTATTAAATGGTACAATATAGTATGCTTTGACATAACTTATAAACAAAATATTTATATGTGTTATATATTCCCTATTTAAATGAGGTATTATGCAGTTGTGTGAGCTGCTGATAAATGAAATGCCCCTGGTGTAGGTTCTTTATTCCAAAATCAGATTGTACTGCAACCCAGACGTGTCAAAATTTAAAAGATGCATTTCCGACACCAGTTGTGCCATCTTCAGTTCTGCTTGATAACATTTTATGTAGTGCAAATATTCATGTTTCTTTTTCATGAATGAAGTTAGCATGTGTGAAATGTATTTTTGATTAATCTCTTTAACACCTCAATTGATCAATCAAGTTCATCAATAACTTATAATATTATAATGCCACCTATGATATTGACCGGTGTAGATTTATAGTGACTGTTGTCATTCTATAAAGTAATTAGTAGACTTCGGACTTTTAGGTCGCTAAAAAGGCTGTTTTAGGTACCTAAAATAGGCTCTAAAATTGGAAAATAGGTTCTAAAAAATCGTAAAATAGTCTCTTATAAAATCGTTAAGTTGCCAATTTTATGAAATATCTCAATTGCAATGCAGAATATTATATTTATTGAAGTCACCATTAATCAACAATCATGATAAAACACAGATATAGGCCTATGGTACACAGAATTATATAGACCTATTACTAGGGCCTGTATTACTACCATAGCAGTGAAAACCTAATCCCTGCGCTCAGAAGCTACGCACGCTAGAATATTCAACCCCTTGTATCCCTCAGTGATTCAGAGAACTATTTTTTTTTTAACTGGATGTGGGAGTCGGGAGGAAAACACTACATTTCCTTGGGAATTCCAAGGAATTTTTCTACTGAAGATGAAACATTTTTTACTATTTTACCACGTCACAAATGTGTCATGTACCACATTCCGAGCTAAAAATTTAGTACGAACTGAAAATAAATGCTAGAATTTATAACAAAAAGTAACTTATTTTGAACTTTAGAGGAAAACAAGCAAAAAGGCAATATTAGTCTCTAACGTAAAAATAGGTCCTATAAAAGTATCAGTTTTAGGCATAGTGACTTATGAAACTTGCATATACAAGTTTTCGTCCATATATCACTTAAGGATTAAAATAGGTTTTTACGTAAAATCCGAAGTCTAGTAATGAGACAGTAAATGAAGAAGCTACTGACACAAGTGCTATGAGAACGAAAGCAATGTAGTACAATGTGCACACTTCTTCCTCTGGTAAAGAGGTTCAGAAACAAACACCATGGTGGGAAGTTCGAGACAGGTTATGATATATGTGATGATCGTTACGGCTCTTAACCGTGGAAAATCTGATTACGTTGTGACGTAACAACATTGTGCATGTATCCAATTAACCAAAAGTGAATTTCTCGCAATGCAGTTTCTTGGTTGATGTATTCTGAAGTTGGACAGTTAAAAAGCTTATCATTGGCAATATAATGAGAGCTCCAGAATTTAACTTTAAAAAATCCTCCTTACTTACAGTCTTCTATATTGCTGAATATTCTTTCTATAACTCTCCTAAACGTTTAGAATTGCCTGCCACGGTAGTTTATTGATTTCAAGTGCTCATGAATCCTTATGAATTCGATTATTAAGTGCCAGACGCATTTGTAACGTCCATGGAAAAAGCCTATTGAATTTGAACCAAATCGGTTGATCGGTACCGGAGTAATGTCCTATTTAGCGGCTATTATATGGTAATATATTAGACTGAATTTATCAAATGCAAATCTGTTCTCGTTACAAAATATTGTTTTAGAGTGTTCATATACAACTTTGGAAGTTGCAATAAAGTTAGCTTTGTCAAATAACATTACCCACATATTCCTTCACATATGCCTATCAAACTTTAGGCATAGACCTTTGTTCTTCTGTAAGCCCTGCTTAATGAATCGATCTGGAGCTTAACTCTGAAATCGATTACAAACATAACTTATTTTCTGCATATCAAAGTTGAAATTATCACAGATTAAACAAAAGCATTCTGGCACTTTGTTACATCAGTTTACCTGATTTTATTTATTTGAAAATTACAGACCACAGAACTTCCTCAAGAAATTATACTGTTTTATTTTTTGCTTAAAATTCTTTGCTATTAGTCTACATAGCCTACTGTTATTACATTATTATTGTAGGCCTGCTTATAATTGGACGAGATTTATAATGCTTCACCACACTTTGCATTTTGCGTTATTTTCATATCTGCTTTTGCTCATGTGTAGCTTGTATACCCACTCGCCGTGTTTAATGTTTTATTTAATTTTTATTAAAGAAGCTATAAAGATGTTTCATGTTCCTTATGAATTTACATAAAAACAAGTGCGATAAAATGAAAGTGATAAAAAATAAAACGGTAAAAGTAAGACGGTTGCAATTGGTTGGATTTCCAGATATTCCTATACTGGATTGATCACTGATTCAGGAGCTAATTATTTACGAAGCTAAATGTTTCTATCTTTTGGCTCAATAGTGTAAAGTTCCCGTACGAAATCTGTGGCGATTGCCTACGTCATTGCATTATGTTTTCGTGGGGACTGTAGCGTCGATTGGCTTGCTACCTATTTCTCTCGCACAACAGTACCTCCCTTTCTATTTGTATTTGTAATTTGTAATAGCATGTCTCTCTCTAGCGAGTAACTGTCTCATCGGCACAGATTTCGTGCGAGATCTTTACAGGTATATGAAATGAAATCCGATATTGGTAGCCTATTTTTTGGTAGGCAATTTTATTAGAATTCTCCTTTCTGTGGTTGCATACTTTTACTTTCGTTATCCATACAAAAGTAAAGTAAAGTTCGTCCCTAACATTCTATGTGAATTTTGCACCAGAGGTCCCTTTATTCTGTTATCTGTGTAGCCTATCTGTGAACAGCATAACACGAAAATAATGAACTTACCAAAATAGCATTTTATTTATATTAAGATACAGCATATTAAAATGCTACTATTCTTCAACCTCATTACAGATTTCAGAAGATGTTACCTTTTCCTGTAAACAGGTCTTTTAATAGCCTGCATGTGCTCTGCATAATCCAGGTGTTTACTTGAAAAGATGGTTTTTAGCGATTTTCTCAGAAATTGTTTAAGGTACTGGTAACGATTTTGATATTCTTTATTATGTGTTAGTAGTAAGATACACAGTTCCATTTCGAAAACAAATCTTAAAAGATCTTGTATGAGGTAAAAGGAAAGGAAGCCGTCTTTGCTCTATTGCCTATAGTGCATATTGCCTTTGACAGTATACATTTTAAAACTTTTTTAAAGACTCATGTTTTGATACAAAACGTTTAAAATTGTTATTGTACCTAACATCATCGGGTATCCATCTTTATTCGAAAAGACAAATTTTGCCCCTTGTCATAGCTCTGGCAAATACCTTTCCGAAGGTTAATTTATTGCGAGCTGATTCCATCAATATAAATTTTCAATTTTAAACACTTTGATATTGTAATTAACGTATAAAATCATTTGTATGAACTTTTGTTTCAGGTGTTCGCCATGTCAGGCGGTAGTGTGCGCGGAGGTCTTATGGCCCCGGTGGATGATCCAGATAGGAAATGCCTCAAGTGTGGCGACCAGTGTCCTGGATTTGCACCGCATTTTTGGAGGTGAGTTATGTTATTTAGGCCCCTAAGTAATATATTAATGACTTTTTTTTTCAAAAATGACCATTTTAATGAGCTCAATGTGATTTCTTGAAGACTGTGTTAAATACCGTCTCAACAGTATTTAAGGTTTTGTTTTTTGTTTAGTGTTTCTTATATTCTTTGCTTTTGTTTCAAGTTCTGTGATCTTTTTCGTTCTCTGCTGCCGAGCATGCGCAGTTTCCGTGTTGCATGCTGGGAGGGGATGGACACGTCAGCCATTGCTACTTTGCCTCAAGTGGCACATGTACACTTTCTGTAAAATCATTCTACTCTGCATCGCCATCCAAGTCGGATGAAGTCATCACTTGAAGCTGTCGGAAATTGCTAGATACGTTTCTGTCTATATAATACAACCTTAAAATATCACTACAGGACTTCATGCTGAGATGCAGTCATTGTTCAAGACTTCCAGGCCGATTGCATAGTCAACTCTTCTATTCTATTCGACGCCATTATGGTGGGCGTTTTCTGCGAAATTATGAAACACTAAAGGTAAAGAAACTTAGTTTCTTACATAGAACATGTTTCTTTTTGTTATTGACAAATGAAAGAAGCTTAAACTCATATTGAAATCTTGCAAATAGCAATATTGAAAATCTATCACGTTTACTCCTGTAAATAGTCTTGTAAATACTTTTGTAAATATAATCAGTGTAATATCTTTGTTCTGTATATAATTAACTCACCATTTATTTCAAAGGAAGACAGTGTAATATCTTGTTCTGTATATAATTAACTCACCATTTATTTCAAGGGAAGAAAAGGTATAATTTTACACACTTGCAGAGCCTGCAGACTCAGGCCGTTGGTTGTGGTAAGCTGTAAAACTCATTTAATTGAAGATTTCATTTAGTCAAAGAGTAATACTTATGTTGAAAGATTCAAGTTCAAGAAATCATAACTAAGCTCATGTATTTATATTTAATTTGAGCTATTTGAATATTGTTCACAGATCATTTAAGAAATCAAGTGTAAAGATTATTTTATTTATTCATGTACAGAAATTTTCATTTTTATTGTAATGTGAGTGAGAAATAAATGTTCAAATATTATACAAATTCATTTCCTCATTCAACATTTTTTGGAGGTCCCACCGAGATTTTTACTTCGTGTACTAATGCTGGTCTATATTTTTGTATTTCATGTAATACTGTACTGCTTTAAATGTGTATGGAGAGGAGAGGAACATGCAATCAGAGAATGGCCTGGGACAACAGTCAGTCAGCTGTCCATCCCAACATGCAACTCTGAAAAATATGGGTCATCTCAGCTTACATCAGCTCCTGTCAAGGTCGCAAGAAGACAACAAACGCAGCCCTACGTGCCACCACATAAATCATTCTTGGGACCATTGAACGCTGATAGTAAGGTTGGTCACATTAACACTGAGGTGAGTCATAATCAGAATTGTTTCCTCTTCGTCAACAAAGCAGTGTATCATTACAAGCTGAAAATGTCTGATGCAGATAAAGCTGTTAATCCTGGTGGTAAGCAAGTTACAGATCCAGAAACAGTTACACAATCTCTTACATCACAAGCGATTGCGAACATAGCATCTCAAGTAAAGCAAATTAAACAAAAAAGGGCTCAAGTAAAGTCAAAGTTAACAAGATTTAAACAGTTCATTGAGTCTAGTGATCTTTCCCAGGCTAGTATAGATGATGTAACACAAAGATTGGAACATGCACAACTATATTACAAGGAATTTGATGAATTGCAATCTAAATTAGAACATTTTGATGCAGACCCTGATTGTGAATCAGAGAGGCTGGAGTTCGAAACAAAATACTATGCAGCGGTCTCTTTCGCTAGAAGGTTAATAAGAAACTTTGAAGAGGTTAATGCCCCGGCTCGCGTGTCTCAAACCACAACTCCTGTTGCTAGAAGTGATCGTGCTAGTTTACCTAAATTAGAGTTACCAGTATTTTCGGGGAAGTACGAAGACTGGATCCCATTCAAAGAAATATTTTCTTCTTTAGTACATTTAGAAGAGACATTACCACTTGTTCAAAAATTTCACTATCTCAGGTTATCTGTCACTGGTTCAGCGGCAAAGCTTATCGACTCACTGTCACTAACAAATGAAAATTACAGCATAGCATGGCAAATGCTAAACGATAGATATGAGAACAAAAAATTACTTGTCTCACAGCTAGTCGCTTCACTTTTTGAATATGAGAAAATACGTAAAGAATCTGCAATCTCTATAAGACACTTAGTAGACCATTTTCAACGGCAAACTAGAACATTAAAAGGCCTTGGACAACCAGTTGATTCATGGGATGCGTTATTGGTCCACATGGTAATCTCAAAATTGGACGCAGTGACTTTTAGAGATTGGGAATTAACATCTCCATCTACTGTACCACCAACATTTAAACAGTTATGTTTATTCTTGGAACAAAGATGTCAAACACTAGATGCTATAGCTAAGGAGGGAGAAAATGTTTTAAAACAAAATAAGCTAGGCCTAGAACATAGTAAAAAGGTTACATATTCTAGTCGACCAGCTATATCTAAAATATGCCTTAGTCGTGGAGTGGTCAAGTGTTCGTTCTGTAACATGGATCATTTCTTACAATACTGTTCTAAATTTAAAGAAGCAGATATTGCAAAACGCCATGAACATGTAAAAGACAAAAAACTTTGTTTCAATTGTTTGCGTGCAAACCATTTTACAAGCAAGTGCACAAGATCTAAGTGTCGCATTTGTTCTAAATCACACAATACATTTTTGCACTCAGACAGTAATAATAATTCAGTGCGAAAAGTAGGGTTACAGTCTAAAAACTCTAAATCTTGCAACAAAAATTTTGCAAAAGGTGACTCAGAGCGGGATCCACAAACTCAGAATTTAAAAAGTGACTCTAAAAACTCTTTAGTGTGTAATCCACAAACTCTCGCCAGTTCCACGGTGACGCCGTGTTCGCAGCAAGCTATTCTATCTACAGTTAGCTTGTTGGTAGCTGGGTCAGATGAGAAATATACTCAATGTAGAGGCATAATTGATTGCGGTTCTACGCACACGCTCATAACAGATAAGTTATGTGATAAGCTAAAACTGAAATGTAGAAATACAACTATAACGATATCTGGTATAAATTCACAAGTAAGCGATGCAATTAAGACTACTCAGATATCTATAAAAAGCAAATTCGACACTAACTTTCAAGTGAAACTAACATGCTTAGTGTTGAATAAAATAACCACTTCACCAGTGCCGTCTATGGAAATAGACTGTACTAATCTGCATATTCCTTCAAACATTCAATTATCAGATAACTGTTTTGATCAGCCTGGTGATATTGATATTTTGCTGGGAGCCGATGTTTGTTGGGACATTATACAGGGTCATAAAATTGACATGGGATGTAATAATTATGCATCTTTGAAATTGCAAGAAACAAAACTTGGTTGGATTGTCATTGGATCCACGTTTATAGAAGATGACATGACACATTTGAATTGTAATTTAAGCATATCACAACAAACATATAATCAATTAGAAAAATTTTGGAAGTTAGAGGAACTACAATTTAATGAAAGGACACAGGAGGAGAAACAATGTGAGCAATTGTTTTCAGAAACTACACGTCGTGACCAAAGAGGAAGATATATAGTTACTATGCCATTCCGAGAGGGCTCTACCCCCCTTGGTGCATCTCGCCTTCAAGCTCTTCGTAGATTTTATGCTATGGAAAATAAATTACATAAGGATGCTTCTCTATTGCAACAATACACTGAATTCATGGACACTTATCTGAAGATGGATCATATGGAAAAGGTAACATGTGACTTTGAGAAAGATGGTCCTGAAGCATTTTATCTGCCACACCACCCTGTATTAAAACCAGACAGTAAAACTACAAAATTAAGGGTAGTGTTTGATGGTTCAGCGAAAACCTCATCAGGTAATTCTCTAAATCAAAATCTCTTGACTGGTCCAGTTGTGCAGCAAGATTTATATTCTATATTGTTACGGTTCAGATGCCACCGTTATGTGTTAACAGCAGATATAGAAAAAATGTATCGAATGGTGCTTGTGGAATCAAATCAAAGAGATTTCATGAGGATATTTTGGCGTACTGAGAGGGATAAACCAGTGCAAATTTTTCGCTTAAAGACAGTTACTTATGGCTTAACTCCTTCTTCTTATTTAGCCACAAAAACATTGCAACAAGTAGCTGTAGATGAAGCACAAGATTTTTCTGAAGCAGCTAAAGCCATACAAGAAGATTTTTACATAGATGATTTGATTTCAGGAACATCCTGTATAAACGATGCTATATCTTTACGTATTAACATCACTAATATACTTTCTGCTGGAGGTTTTAACATAACACAGTGGTGCACTAATTCAGAAGAAGTACTGAATACGGTACCGGAACAGCAACGTTCAACTCAAACGCTTCTTAAACTACAAGAAGACGACACTGTAAAAACGCTGGGATTACATTGGAATCCTCGTACTGATAAACTATTATACGAGGTGAGGCAGTCACCTACCAGATTTACTAAGAGGCATATATTGTCAGATATTGCTAAAATATACGACCCTTTAGGTTTGTTATCGCCTGTAATAGTGAAAGCAAAACTTATAATGCAGGAGTTATGGAAGATTCATTCAGGATGGGATGAGCTAGTTCCTGTAGACTTACAACATGGTTGGAATAAACTGTACACTAGTCTTCATGTACTTGGTGATGTTCGTATTCCTCGTTATGTGTTAGCTGACTATTTACAACCGAATCTACAATTGCACATATTTTGTGACTCCAGTGAATTGGCGTACGGTGCGGTTGCTTATGTACGTACATCTATGGGTAACAATACAAAGGTTAAACTTCTAACAAGTAAATCTCGAGTAGCCCCTTTGAAGAAACAATCAACTCCTCGTCTAGAATTGTGTTCAGCACTCCTTGCTAGTGAACTCTATAGTAAGATAAAAATTTCTATGGACTTGACTAATTATCAAATATATTGTTGGAGTGATTCATTGATAGTTCTGCAATGGATAGCTCAACCATCACATCATTGGACTACATTTGTTGCAAACAGAGTTAGTAAAATACAGTCTAATACAGAAATTTCAGTATGGAATTATGTGCCGTCAGATCTCAATCCAGCGGATTTGTTAAGTCGTGGTGTCTATCCCACTCAATTAATCAAATCCTCAATATGGTGGAACGGACCTGACTTTTTGTACCAATCACGTGAAGAGTGGCCAAAAATCCCAGCTGGCACTTCTATTAAATTGCCAGAATCTAAGCCGATTGCCAAAGCATTGGTAGCTACAACAAGTTCGTTTGATATTCTGCACAAGTACTCTACATTTTTCAAACTGTTAAGAGTGATAGCTTGGTGTTTCAAATTTCTACGTAGCAACAAACGGACTGTAAAAAGTTCTACATTATTGCCAGAAGATATTGACTCTGCACACGTTTATATCGTAAGACAATTACAGCAACAATCTTTTCCCGATGAAATAAAACAAATTGATGCTAAATCTGAAGTTAATAAGCGTAGCTCTATCGCTTTGCTCCACCCTTTCTTGGACGAAAATAGGCTCCTACGAGTTGGGGGACGACTTCAGAAATCTGAGTTAAGTTTTGATGCCAAACACCCTATAATACTGCCTGCAAAACATCATGTAACTAATTTAATTATTAGACATTATCACTTCAAGTATCTTCATTTAGGCCCTCAAGCATTGCTGTATGCCTTAAGACAAAAATTTTGGCCTATAAATGGACTGAGAACAGTAAAAACTGCGATACGAAATTGTATTGTTTGTCATCGCTTCTCACCAAGAATGGGAACACAACTCATGGGATCTTTACCAGTGGCCCGAGTAACACACAACAGAGTATTTTCTTCAGTGGGTATAGACTATGCAGGACCAATTATGTTGAAAACTGGTCTGCCTAGGTCTAAAGTCAAGATAAAGGCTTATATAGCAGTTTTTATTTGTATGGTAACAAAGTGCATACATTTAGAACTAGTATCATCAGCATCAACTGATGCATTTCTTTCAACATTGAATCGATTTGTGGCTCGACGAGGGGTCCCTCAGCATATATATTCGGATAATGGATCGAACTTCGTTGGAGCAAACAGAGAAATACAGACTCTCTACAAGGTTCTTTGTGAGGAAAACACCAAGAAGAAAATATCAGATTATGCTTTATCTAACCAAATCAAGTGGCATTTTAATCCGCCATATGCTAGCCATTTTGGTGGACTCTGGGAAAGATCAATTAGGTCAATTAAAGCCCATTTATATAAAACTATGAAAAACACTGTCTATACATTTGAGCAATGCTACACACTGCTATCTCAAATAGAAGCTATATTAAACTCTAGACCAATTTCGCCTATGTCTGAAAATCCTGAAGACTTAATGCCTTTGACTCCAGGACATTTCTTAATTGGTCAACCATTAAATGCCTTACCTGAACATTCTCTTGAGCAACTTCCAGACTCAAGATTATCATGTTGGGAATTAATTCAAAAGCAACGTCAATGTTTTTGGAAGCGTTGGTCCCAAGAATACTTAAACACTTTACAAGCAAGATCAAAGTGGAAAATGGAAAAGCCTAATTTCAAAGAAGGACAATTAGTGGTAATAAAAGACATGCAATCACCACCTCTGAATTGGAAATTGGCACGTATTATTAAACTGCATTCTGGAGCTGATGGTTTAGTAAGAACAGTTTCAGTTCTCTCCTCGAATGGTGTTTTTGTACGGTCTATAAAACAACTTTGTATACTTCCTGTGAAGTAATGGCCTTCTTGTCCTCCCCCCCCCCCCCCAGTATGTTAAATACCGTCTCAACAGTATTTAAGGTTTTGTTTTTTGTTTAGTGTTTCTTATATTCTTTGCTTTTGTTTCAAGTTCTGTGATCTTTTTCGTTCTCTGCTGCCGAGCATGCGCAGTTTCCGTGTTGCATGCTG
Organism: Ectobius pallidus; assembly: GCA_964059195.1. NCBI lineage: Eukaryota > Metazoa > Arthropoda > Insecta > Blattodea > Ectobiidae > Ectobius > Ectobius pallidus. The sequence continues at coordinate 47,306,576 of CAXKWD010000009.1, read as the reverse complement.
GGAGGGGATGGACACGTCAGCCATTGCTACTTTGCCTCAAGTGGCACATGTACACTTTCTGTAAAATCATTCTACTCTGCATCGCCATCCAAGTCGGATGAAGTCATCACTTGAAGCTGTCGGAAATTGCTAGATACGTTTCTGTCTATATAATACAACCTTAAAATATCACTACAGGACTTCATGCTGAGATGCAGTCATTGTTCAAGACTTCCAGGCCGATTGCATAGTCAACTCTTCTATTCTATTCGACGCCATTATGGTGGGCGTTTTCTGCGAAATTATGAAACACTAAAGGTAAAGAAACTTAGTTTCTTACATAGAACATGTTTCTTTTTGTTATTGACAAATGAAAGAAGCTTAAACTCATATTGAAATCTTGCAAATAGCAATATTGAAAATCTATCACGTTTACTCCTGTAAATAGTCTTGTAAATACTTTTGTAAATATAATCAGTGTAATATCTTTGTTCTGTATATAATTAACTCACCATTTATTTCAAAGGAAGACAGTGTAATATCTTGTTCTGTATATAATTAACTCACCATTTATTTCAAGGGAAGAAAAGGTATAATTTTACACACTTGCAGAGCCTGCAGACTCAGGCCGTTGGTTGTGGTAAGCTGTAAAACTCATTTAATTGAAGATTTCATTTAGTCAAAGAGTAATACTTATGTTGAAAGATTCAAGTTCAAGAAATCATAACTAAGCTCATGTATTTATATTTAATTTGAGCTATTTGAATATTGTTCACAGATCATTTAAGAAATCAAGTGTAAAGATTATTTTATTTATTCATGTACAGAAATTTTCATTTTTATTGTAATGTGAGTGAGAAATAAATGTTCAAATATTATACAAATTCATTTCCTCATTCAACAGACTGTAGGGCTAAATATGAGAACTTATGAGAAGTAGAGCAAGGCATGAGAAAAATGAAGATAAGCAGCGCGGTGTTAAGATAATAGCATTTTGCATAGCCTATGTAAGAATTATACTTTTCTTCTGTTAAAGGAAGTTACTATTAGGAAATGATAAATTTTGGGAAATAGGGTACATAGTAATTTAAATCAGGATTATTTGATGTCCCATTTCATCGTTCGCATGAATTCATACTGGTCTGTGGAATTGCTTAGAGAAACGATATCTGTATAAGTTCATATGATATATATTCGTTTGCTTGAATTGGTCTAGAGCGGTTTTTAATAGAATTATTTCTATTTCTTTAGAGTGTGAAGTAAAATTAAGTGTGAAGTAAATTAAGAATATATATATACCCGCCGCCGTGAGTGATTCGGTAGCGCGCCTTCCTTCCACTCCGGCGGCCCCGGGCACGGTTCCTGGCCGGTTTGGGGATTTTCCCGGGTTTAGGACTTCGTGTGTGTGTGTCCTTAGGTTTTAGAGTAGGTAGGGGACTGGCGCACCCCGGTAACAAATCCGCTGAGAATATCCCCTTACGGGATCACCAGGGGTCGCTCGCGAACCTGAGGAATACATTTTTTTATATAATGTACCATAATAATAATAATAATAATAATAATAATAATAATAATAATAATAATAATAATCATCATCATAGTATAATAGTAACTTTAAACAAATATTTACAATACTATTAAGATATTTTACATAAAAAATTATCTGTAATTTTTTTATGTTTAACATACTTACGCATATAAGACCATTAGATTGGTCATGCATGGCCAATCACAGTCAAAATTTCCCAAATAATTTTGCATAAACGATTCAACTATTAAGGTCTATGGTATTCAGGAGGAGAACAATAAACTCCTAACGAGGTTTGCAGTTATTACCTGAAAGACATTGTTCCAGACCATAAACAAAACAGATCATACTGTTTTAAAAACGGGAACAATAGGCCTATCTGTTGTAGGAAATGACCATATTAACATATAGATCACAGTAGCCAGTAGAAGATATGTGCAGAACTGCAGAGTATTCATGATTAGTGACACGAAGAAATAGTAGAAATAGTGGATTCTACAAAAGAATTTAATAGCATTGTTTCCTAATCCATAAACCTATGTTGATTATTTATAGGCCTTGTCTGCAAATAGTGCCGGTGTTTCTTTTCTTTGCAATTTCTGAATTGAAGTATTTACTGTGGACAATACTAGTCACGACATAGCTGCATTGTATCGGATTCACACTACGACCAGCTTCTTTGTAGTGGCTGAATAGGGAAAATGTTCGAGGAAGTTAAGGATCTGCTTAACAACTAACTGACTTGCTGTATACTGCTTGACAGTTCTAAGGGGCGTGGGTGAAATAGCGTAAGCAGCAGTCCTAGGAAAAGAGGTCGTCATAGCATGAAAATCTATATATTTAAGTACAACATTTGCAGGAATCCTATCCATTGATACCTTCAAAAGCCTAATCAAAATTCCGGGGTGCGTGGGCAAAGAGAGTTAAGTCCACCATCCTAAAAAATTGAGACATGTCCATAGAGTTATAGATAAAAATGTTCTCTACATTTGTGTTAAGTTCAGTAAGTCATATTCAAAATTGTACGGGAGTTATGGATGTGTGCCTCATGGGTTTATCCATCTCTAAAGCTATGTTGGGCTGGTATAGTGTGTTAAATCACTCTAATTCTAAGTAACAAGAAAGTGGACTTAACTCTCTTTGCCCGCGCATCTCGGAATTGTTTAATTGGAAAGAACAAATTATTTCCAAATTTACAAGTACGTCCTATTAGGTTATTTTCATAAACATCCTGACAATTATAGGTCAGAAGGTAATGAATATCACACGTGAAGGAATCAATTTAATGTATTAACTGAACCAAAAAAAAATTACAAGTGCTGGAGTTAAGCAATTTTCAAATTTCGGCCCACGACTGTACAATTCATTTATCCTGAATTAACTGGCTTAAACAACAAACAATTTACGTCTAAAATTTTATATAATTACTTTTATTTCCTCACTTCTGCCATTACTACAACATTCCCAATAGGCCTATTAAACTTTAAAATATAAATATAATTGCTTTGTCTTTTCTTAAAATCTGTTTAACAAAAATGTATATAATTGTATGTATTCGTACATTTCCATTGTTGTAAATATAATATGTTCTGCCCTTGCTATAAATAATATTAACTCGTACTTTTCTATGTTTTGTAAATAAATTTTTTGAATTAGTGTAAATAATGATTTTAGTCTAAGTTACTTTATTATATTGAACTGAACCGCCCCCGAGCACAAGCTTTAGGCCTTTTTCTTCGGGTGGCGTTCGAAACCACATTTATGTACACTTATATTGTAATTTGTAGGAATTGAAACATTGAATTTTAAATAATTGTTTATTGTTAATCTTAGTATTTTACCATTATATACATAAGACAGACCCTTTAAGTGAGGGCAAAAGGGAAGTTTTGAAGCTCATCTCTACCATATGGCTCTACTAGTGGAGCGAATGCTTTGATATAGACATTTAATGGCATGACGACAGAACAAAATGGGAGAACCCCGAGGAAACCTTTTACTAACCGCATCTTTTACAATAGATGTGCTGTTTTATATGGTTTCATAGTCTTCAGTATAGCAAAAGATTTATTTCTTGAAAACCTCCAGGCTTCAAATTCTAGTTAACTTTTAAATGCTTATTTATATAGAATCGTTATTATATCATTGGTTATGATTGAAGGCTGTATCGTTGATTTTGAAAGGTTGTAAGGGTTACTTATCGTGCAGTTGTTAAAATACATAGGCTACACCTTTCGTTGAAATTTAGGGGCATATTTTAAAGACCCGCCTAACACTAGTTGATTCAAATCAGCACACACCCAGAGCGAGAAAAAAAGCCTGGATTTATTGAGCCCCGTATTTCATGGTTTAATGATCTGCCGAGAACCTACTGTCATTTCAGTTTTACATGTTAGTGAACCGTGAAAAAAATGAACGTGCTACACCATGATGATGCCATGAATTGCCAAGCTCGAATCTATATCATACATTCAAGCAGAAGTGGATGGGAAATCTGAATAAATAATGTTGAGTACACCTGCATCGTATATAAAGTTTCGAAACCTGCTTTGCTTCTATTATGCGACAAAATGGGAGAATCAAAAGACATGAACTTAACATCTACAATTTTTCACGTAATTCTTATTTTTTGTACAAATACAATACTTGAGAAGTGATTACAGAATATCGGAGATCATGTTCATATTATATAACAATATTTTGGTAAAAATATTGAATATTTTATAAAAGTTCTACTGATGCTTAGAATTTAATTCAGGGAAGTCATATATATATACTCACACACATTTTCAATTTATTGTAAATAAGTTCTCGAAAAAACAAATATCACAATGATAAATAACCTTTCAATTTAATATAAAATCAAGACATAAGAAGCGAAAATAATTTCAAAATGAGATATTATGTTTAAGTTTTCTTTCAAAAGTATCGTTTTTTAAGTTACCAGGTTCGTTACAGCTAAAATAGTAATTTATTGTAAAAGTAGAAGATTATGATGAATAAATATTATGTTAATGGACAGCGAATGGACAGGAGATGTTGAAGCTACATAAATACAAAATTCATTATTTATTTTTTATAAATTAGATACACTTTGAAATTAAAAAAAAAGAGTTTTATTTGTCAAACAAAGGATCTTTGTGTGTTGCCTCCTCTCATATTAGGCTTATTATTTTGAAAGAACAATTCTTTTCTGAAAGTTTTTTCAAACTTTTATTATATGTAGCTGTATACTGCGTGGGAAAAAATTCTAACTAGTAGGCCTACTACAATGCTCTAGTTTCAACATTTACGTTAAAAAATGTCCCCTACAATCGTCAAAATATTAAAAAAAATATATGTAGTAAAGTACAGTGTCCTAACGTATGAATAATTTTATACCATAATAATAATTTTAATAATAACTACAAGAACACATGTGTTAGAAGCGGATTGCATTCAACCTCGTGAGGACAACTGAGCAAAGAGCTGCTTGAGTAAAGAAGTAGATAACCATCATTAACGGCCACGGGAGACTTGCTTTCCATCTAAAGTAAAGTAAAGTGGTCCCTATACAGGCCATGGAGGCCCAGAGGGTTCCAGGAGGTTGAGGCTCCCAGATTTTGGACAGTCGGCACATGAAGGTGGTAAGGTTGTCAGCCTTACGCACCGGCTGCCTTCACCCCCAGGATTGCTCCTGGTACTCATTTCTGTTAGAGGCTGAGTCGACCCCAGGGCCATAGTGCCACCAGAAGAATTAGGACAAATGAAAAACTCCTACAACCTCATCGGGAATTGAACCTGCGACCTTCTGGTTTGTAACGCAGCGCCTTAACCACTACGCTACGGCTTACCCCGCTTTCCATCTACACATCTATTAATATTAATAATAACAACAATAAGAATAATAATATCACCATTTATAATATAGTAATACGTTAATTACAAATGGTTATAATAACTTACACCAACTATTTTAAATATCTACAAGAAAATAACCTTATATTACTCAAGAAATAGTCTATGATTAAATTATTTATAACATACTTTCAGGGTTATCGTTTTCCTGCACTAAGAATCACAATGTCTTACCCCCTTTTTTAATCTAAATGTAAAATTGTAACAGGTTTAAGGCATAGCTCCAATAATTCTGGCCCGAGATTATACCTCATTAAACAAAAACCAAAGTTATCATCACGCTATAATAAATTATTTACAATAAAAAGCATATAAAAACATGACAGATTCATAAGATACTCCATTAACTTGACAAACAAGATGTTAAAAAAGTAGAATATCGTATTTAACTTTAAAAATTTGAAGAAAAACTAAGATTTTATAAGAAATGTTTAAATATGTTTTTGTTAACTACACTCCCGGCCACAAGAAGTAGCTTACTCGGGAGTGTCTAATGAAAAATTGTAAATTTTAATTGTAATAAAATATAGAAAAAAATATTTTGATTTATCAGATGGGTAGAAGTATTGCGTGAATGGTCCTCATTATAGGCTCGGGTACTAAATGTCACAAAGGCAAAAGAAATATTAACTTTATATCTCACTAAAGTGGCTATATTTATTTGTTCAAGTTACCACCGTAAATCTTGCTTAAGAAGTAATTATAGTAAAATCTAAAGGGAGTACTTTCAAACCCAACTAATCCTTTGGTTCTCTGTAGCATTTCTATGGCCTTTGAACTTATAAATCATTGCATAATTTTAATTAATGGTACTGGATTTTTAGCGAGTTCTTCATTTCCTATATTCTAGAGAGTTGTACATATTGTTAATCCCCTCAACAGAGAGAATCGCCACAAGCCAGGGTCTGGAAATGAGAAATATATTTTGTGAAATTCCTTGACCAGCGAGATAACAGGTTTTTCGAGTCCATGCCAAGTTCTTGCGCTAGACCGCTCTCTGGACAATAATTCAGACTTGAGGAGAGCCGATTGATAGTCTCAAGTCACACATATCTGCCGATTCGACAATCGAACTCCATTCACTGAAATTGTGAGCTTTTCATTTTAAATTTCTCATTTACACAGGACAGCCTTATCGTAGAAAATTGCTTAGTTATGGTGATGTAATAATTAAGAACTATTATTTAGAAAATACTGTGAACATGTATAGAAATAATTATTTGCCACATAGAGTCCAGGGTTAAAATCTGTTAATACATTTTACTGTTCCCGGTGTAAGAGCAGACGTGTGTCGTGTCGGAAATGCTGTGAACATGACGAATAATGACCCAAAAACCGTGACCAATTTGCAGTGACCCAAAAATGGCATTGGTCGAAAATTCGTGAAACGGTACCTACACTGAGGACACGCCAAGTACCCTGCGATACATGTTGGAAAGTTTCGTCCCGGAAGATTGTGAAGAAGATGACACTGACTTGCATAGATCACTCAGGAGGGTTACGGCACTACCATTAGATACACCAGATGATAAGGAGTTTACAACGGCAGAAATCATGGGGATACTGACGAGATTTAACCCGAAGAAGACGCCAGGTGAGGATGGTATAACAAGCGATATACTACTCATCGCCTTCAGGAGTCTCCCAAGCTTTCACACTTCACTTTACAACAAGTTCCTGAAAACCGGCACATTCCCAACAAGATGGAAACACTCGGTGATTCTTCCCATCGTTAAGCCTGGTAAAGCAGAAAGTGACAGTGTTACAAAATTTAGACCCATAAGTTTGTTAAATACCAGTGGCAAGATTTTAGAAAAGCTGCTCATAAACCGGATCCTCCACCACATTAACTCACGAAACCTATTCAATACCAGACAATTTGGATTTATGTCCCAAAAAAGTACTGTTGATGCTGCAATGGAAATGAAAAAATTCGTTGACAACAATTTACACGAGTTTGGATACATCATGCTCGTTAGCTTGGACGTACAGGGAGCATTTAACGCTGCCTGGTGGCCTGCAATTCTGAGCAACTTACGAGAGATAGAATGCCCTAGCAACTTATACAGGTTAACACAGGACTATTTTAAAAACAGAACAGCAAGTCTCTCCACCAATGAGTTCAACATAGAAACGCCAGTCAACAGGGGGTGCCCACAAGGATCGTGCTGTGGACCCGGTTATTGGAACATTCTGTATAACTCGCTGCTCAATCTAGAATTTTCCCTACGAACAGAATTAATCGCTTTCGCTGACGACTTGCTAGTTATGATAAAAGCAGTGGAAGCAGTGGAAGTGGAAGCAGAGAACTATGCTAACCAAGAGCTGAAAAAAATTGAAACTTGGGCCAAAGCAAACAAAATTCACTTTAATGAATCTAAGTCAAAAGTCCTCCTTATATCAAGAAGAAAGCACATAAACAGAGAACCAATCAACATCTACCTCAACAACAAAACTATACCACAGGTAGACACGCTTAAATATCTCGGACTTCACATAGACAGGCAGTTCAGATTTAATCATCACATTGACCAACTTCATGACAAAACAATCAGACTTATACACTCCCTGTCCAGGTCAGCCAAGCTCACATGGGGATTGGGAAGTAAAGCACTGTACACCATATACAAAGGCGCTATAGAACCGGTTTTGACATATGGAGCACCAGTTTGGGGATCAGCACTGCAAAACCGGCAGAATTTACGCAAGATCCAGAGAATACAGAGACTATTCAACATAAAGATTACGAAATCTTATAGGACCATCTCGTACGATGCTTCCTGTGTTATAGCAGGACTACCACCTATTGACATAGTTATTGCTGGAAAAGTACAGCTATACGATGCTATGCATGGAAATGAACGTTACGACGCTCCACTGAAACCAATGGATTGGGCGCATCCAGCAGAAGTAGTGTGTACGCAAGAAGCTGACGACGCCGCATCATATGCCTTACATATATATACAGATGGCAGCAAAATTGGTGAGAGAGTTGGAGCAGCCGCAGCCATATACCTAAATGGTACATTGAATCGACAACTAAAGTTCAGGCTTGGCGAGAGGTGCTCTAATAACCAGGCGGAACAGCTAGCTATCTTGAAAGCACTGCAGGAACTTCTGACAATGCAGGAAATACCGGATGAAGAGAAAACTGCATCAGTATTTACAGATAGCAGTGTAACACTGTCTTTGATATACAACAACCACAAACATAATGCAATTGTTGAAAGTATCCTAAACACCACTAGAACTCTAGAGCAGAACCTATGGAAAGTTAGTTTCAGCTGGGTGAAAAGCCACATAGGGATTATTGGCAACGAATTAGCCGATAAATTGGCGAAAGAAGCTGCTGAGGACCAAGAAGGAGAGTTCATCTATAACAAAGTGCCGAAATCTACATTAGTAACAGGAATAAGCGAAATAGGCTTACAGAAATGGCAGGAGAGATGGCAGAGTACGACGAAAGGTGCGATCACTAAATCCTTCATCCCAACGATAAAAGAAAGGCAAAAAATGAAGTTACCCACATCTTCGGCCTTAACTGCGATGATTTCAGGTCATGGGAAAACAAAATTCTACCTAAATAGATTTAAAATCATAGATGATCCCACTTGTTCATGCAACAGAGGGCCTCAAACAGTGAACCATCTAATTTATGAATGCCGGGACAAAAGACGTGAGAGATCAATACTAATGAAGGAAATAAAGGATCGTGGAGGAAGATGGCCAGCCACTAATAGCCAACTGATGAACAACCACCTTAGAGCATTTTACAAATTTGCATCTACCATTGAATTGTAAATTGTAAATAGATTATTTAAGAAAATCAGAATCGATAGATGTTTAGATGTTTAAATAGTAACCTCTAAACCAAATGCATAGTATTTTAAGTAACAGTAACTTCTGACACTAATTGTTGTATAGTATTAAAGTATCAGTAACTTGTGTAATTGTATAATGGTTTAAGTATCAGTAAATTGTGCCAGTATTCGCAGCCTATAGTATTAAGTATCAGAAACATGCAACATTAAGTGTATAGTATTTAAAGCATCAGTGACTTGTGTCTGCAAATGTAGAAAATTTAAAATATCAGTAACGTGTGCCAGTAATTGTACAGTATTAAGTATCTGTAGCATGTGTCATTAATTGTATAGAACTTAAAGTAACTTGTGTCAGTACTTATACAATAGTTAAAGTATCAAGTACAGTAACTAGTGTCATTAATTTTATAGTATTTAAGCATCTGTAACTCGTATCAGTATTGAATAGTATTTTAAGTTATCAGTAACTTGTGCCACAACGGTATAGTACTAAAGTATCAGTAACAAGCAATGTATACATTAAAATAGAAATCATAATAATTGTAAATAAAGCATGTAATATTACTCCGTAATGGAGCATGCTGACAATAAAAAAAAAATAAAAATAAAAAAAAATAAAAAAATAAAACTGTTGGGACACAAGTATGCATATTTAACCAATTTCGACCGTTTTGTAAGAAATTTACTACACAATATAGTCACCTATAAAACAAATAATTGTCATAGGAAATGACACGAGTGATTAATCTAGGATAGTTCCAAGTCAATAGTTGCAATCATAATGATTATTATTTAACTAGCCTAATTAACAAAATATATTTGAATAAGCTTAGCATTTTAGAGTGACACGGTACTAAAAAAGGCATTCATGACATATAATCAGTAAGGCTGTTTTCTGTGACAAAACACGATCAGCTAATAAACACCCGTTTGTTCAAAAGTATTGTTTGCCATAATTTAATACAGAATATATCTTAGGTAAAACATAATTATACAGTATTATATTTATAGTTTCTAATGATACATACTGGTAAGTACTGTTTCTTGAAATACGATTTTATGCATTTAGGACTATCAACAGCTGCAGATGCTCAGATGGACGATTTGGACGAATAATGGGGAGAATTATAGCTTGTCTCTTTGAAATCATGCTGTTGAGGTTATGTGTTTATAATGTGTACAGGAGGCGATTACAATTATTACATGCCAACAATCCTGAACTGTGGCATACGTTTCCCATAACATACTATAGTGTTGATTCTTGAACGGATGTAAGCGTAATATTCCTTTTGTTTAATTTCATTTTTGTTTTGTTGTATCTACTAGTCCCCAGTCCTGGCGGAGAGAATAGTTTTTCTTTTGTTGCGCCATACTCCTTAGCAGTTAGCAAAAGATAACGAACACCACTGACTGCTTCCACGCTCCGTATGTTACGCAAGAGGTGCGCTATATCATGAAGGGTCGTGGAAGGGGTAATGCAAGGGGAATGCTTTAGGTTTATACTAATTTCACTTTAAGAACAAAGTAGATGTAAACAAAGCCACGTGACAAGGGAGCGCCTCATTGGCTAGTGGACGAACTGTAACTTTTGCTGCTTTGTATGCATACTCTTGCTCTTAATAAAATAGTTCGGTTCAAACCGTACATTTTTGTAGCTATTTTCGTGCAGAGAAATTTAAAAACACGTTTCTGAAGCAGATCTGTGTATGAAACAAAATTAATTTGATCAGATTTTCCTGACGCATAATAACTAAGAGAACTAATTAAACCGTTACAACAGATGTAAATTGTAGGCGTTTACGACGGCAGTGTGAATGCTCAATCACGCCATCTTGGAATGAACTTGCCACAGCCCCCTCCTAATAACTTGGTTAGACCCGCTGAATGTGCGTTCATTTATTTATTTATAACGGTTATACAACACATACGTGAGGACAAGAAAGTCGTGTGCTAGAACAAAACAAAAATTTCGTCAAAAGTTACATGTAACTTACAGCTCTGATAGGATTGGGGCGGTAACAAACAGAAATTAATGAATTCAAAAAGAAAACGCCTCCGAAGTGGGCAGCCAACATTGCAAAACGAGAGTAATTTTTTATACTCGTTAATATCTTCTTGTTAACTGTCTATGACTTTCTTAAATACTAATATTAAGCCTAATTTTTTACAGATGTATCGATCTTTTCAAAATAAATATAACATTTTTCAACAATGGTGCATGTCATAAAAAATATTTTAAAAGTACTATTGAGAACACTGGAATATACACAAATCCTCATTCCTTTTCTTTCCGTGGCGGGTAAATCTCCACGTGGTATTGTCACATGCTCGGCGGAGTGGTACTTTAGAGTTTGTTTACATCTACTTTGAACTTAAAGTGAAAACAGTATAGGTACTCAATGAGTACCAGATCGCAGACCCTGAGCTAAATAGTCTATGATCACTGTACTTATCACATTATTCCTTGTCTCACTAGGACAAGTCATCTTTTTCTTTAATTACCACTTATTCAATCTCTTCGGAGACCATGACACTAAAATAATTACCTCAATCGCAACCTTTCTTTTAATTATTTAGCCTAGGCCTTTCGGTCTCACACAACCATCTTCAGGGCATCTTTAATTTCAAATGTTTGTTTTTGTGATATACAGTTGTTTTATGTTTGCCTAAATCTACATTTGAAACTGCTTTATTATAACATTCTACTCCGTTCTTTGTCAATGGATAATACAGATGACCTGAAGATGGTTGTATGAGACCGAAAGACTTATCCTGAATAAATAAAAGAAAGGTTGAGATTGATGTATTGAATATGTATTATTATTGATCGAGCTCAATGATTCAACGAATATGATTTTTAACACTTATGCTCTATAAGTAAAAAAGAAATCTCACTGGATGGGAAGAAGCAAAGTCGTCAGCGCAATATTCACAATACAGAACATTGCCCGATATAGCAGACACTAATGATAACTAAACTCACACACTTAACACTACTTAACATTTGCTACGTATGTTCTGGAAAATCCATATTCAAAGATTACGACAAGTTCTTAGCAATTAGAGGATGTCCGATGCGGAGATCATCATGGCGGAAGAGTTAACGAGACATTGTCAAAGTTTCGACAACACCTCCTCTTGGGTCAAGTCCCCATAGTGCTCACATTTCAAGTCCAATCAGTGGCACATGTATGTGTCAGGACTTGTTTTTATTGTACACTTCGAGTAGCGGAGCGATTGTCTTTTATCTCGTTATTCATATTTCAAAGTCTACCATGTTGCCATGACACTTGTGGCACGTTAAAAGCATATTATCTGTATTTTATTGGTGACAAGGGCAGTATTTTGTATATTAATGCTTGAGCCTTCAAGTTTATATCACTGCAGGACGTGATCAAACTATCAATTAACTTCCACTTTAGCTATTCTGCGTTTATTGCTCTTTCACAAATCTTGAAAGCAAATTTGGTAATAGAGTTCAAAGGTGTAGTCGTAAAGAAATAGAACCAGAAGGTGTAAATTGCATTTCCGTATTGCTTCCAGTTGGTATGGAAACAGAAGTGATTATATTGTTTTGTATCCATATTCTTCAACGTGAAGATTTTTTTAGTAGGAAATAATGTAGTTTGGTAAAATAATAATAATAATAATAATAATAATAATAACAACAATAATAATAATAATTATTTTTTATACTCTTGAAGGCATTTACTTTTGTATCAAGATAATTTGATGTAGCCTATATTAAACACCATTAGGCGTATTCACTTGAGTGTCGAAGTGTGCATCAACGCATCTTAATTTTAATTGACTGTCCCGACCACGAAATGTTCGGTAAGTACTCCTCCTTCCTTCAAGAGACGATTTTTATGTTCTTTATCATTCATTAAAGACATTTAAAATACGTAATATTTTTGGACTAATGTAGATTACGCATGCCAAATTTAATTTCAATATGTCTGCGTTTTCATGAAATATAACATATTAAATTTATCTAACTTTTCATTACTAAAAAATATATTCCTTTTATCACCAGAGGTTTACTTCAGAACAGGAGAGTCTTCTTTAATTCGCTGTGTGGTAGCTGTCTCTCCTGTCATCTCATTAACATTTTGCTTGTGTCTTGCACGAGATGTTATATTGGCGCACTTAACGAGGGAAGGAATGGCTAGGCAACTGAAATACGACATCCCCAGTTCACGTATTAACACATAATTAATATTCTAACTATTATTACATAGCTTTACATCTAATTTTATTTCATGGGTCATATTAAATTTCTATTATAGAACCTATCACTTATACAATAAATTAGAAAGGCAATTACTTAGAGCAAATTTACCATCCTTCGAAGTGATGCATAATCAATTCAAATGATGCTTCCGGATAACTGAACATTCTTAGAAACACTATGGTTAATTATGAGTATAACTTACTAAAGTATCGCGTGGTGATTTTTAGATAAATATGTGAAGAAACGTAATTTTAATATTCTATAACTTTATTGGCTACGATTAATGCATATGAATTAGGGCTGTATCGATTAATCGATTAATCGGCTCGATTAATCGGCTCGATTAATCGATTAAACATTTAATCGTTGATCAATTACATTTTCCGGTTAATCGGTTTAGTCGAATTCTGCAAAACTTTTTCGAGAAATGGGTCAAATGACCAAACTCCTTTCTCTCACTTCTCCGGACTTGGCACATCATGTGTCATTCAGCCTATTGTGTCCATACAAATGCCGTTATTCAGAAATCTGAAGGGTAGTTTAGTCAACAAACTCGTGTCTCTCAAGTCTTGGCTGAAAAAATAACCAGAAATGTAAGTTTTGTATATATTTTTTCACTAGTTAACTAATAGCCTAATGGTATTCATTAATTCAGGATTTCTTCTGATTATCTGTAGTGTAATAGTTATTAAACGTGTAAACAATATTAAATGTACACTTTGGTTTCGTTTAAAATACCGACCTGTGTGTCGATTAATCAGTCGGTTAATCGGTAGATTATTCGATTAAAGTCAAGCATTAACTCGATTAGAAATTTTAATCGATTTTCAGCCCTAATATGAATGTAATTAGGAATAATAATAATGATAATAATAATGGAGATGATGATAATAATAATAATAATAATAATAATAATATGAAGGTTATGATGATGTTGATGAATTGAACAGCCAGAAGGCTGGTTGAATCCATGGGCAAGATCATAGGATCGGAATAACATCAACATGTATGGATTTTCCTATGTAACTAACATTTCCAGTTAAATTCTTTTCTATATCTAACTATGTAATGAAACGGAAAGGTAATGATGTGAAATGATCATTATTATGTTTATCTCAGACTGTATTGTAGGATAGCTGTAATCCTAACCATAAATAATATAAGATGCATATTCAGAACTAGTTCTCGAGTTCAATTATTACAGTATAGATAAATTGTACAGAAAATCAACAAACTAAGAGGCCGGTCTAAAAGGTTATTTTTCAAAGTAAAGAATAGGAATTGAAGAGAAACCAGTGCAGATGACATTTATACACCAAAATAATTTATATTTTCAGGCCTAACTAGTTTCAGCATGAAAACCACTTGTATATATTATCAGAAAATTTTGAAACCCCTGTTCGGACATCAGCGGAGTTTTCTTGATTTAATTCTTTATACCTTGCCAACATTTTTATTGGCTACACTCGAGTCATGAGGCCTTATTTCTGGGAACAAAGATTTATGAGATAGTAAAAAAATAACATTTGTTTTTGGTTTTTAACGGAAGGCACCTCAGAATCTTATAAAAAAAAATCACTTAAAAATAAGTGTAAATGGAATTTAAATCCCTTTAAAATTAGAGAAAGCATTACAATTGATTGGTAAGAACCGCCATGCACAAACAGCTGCCCAGGCAAGTGCAAAAGGAAGCTAGGACCAAGAGAAGACAATGTGAGAGAAAGAAAAGGCAGAGAATGGAGATAATAATAATTATGAACCTGGAAAACATTGATGTTAGTCAGAAAATTGTAATATTTTTGAACTCAATATCTCAAAACTACCTTCATCTCAGAACGTATTATAACTATAGTTCTGAATAGCAGAATTACTTAGATACCATATTTATTATAAGATTTAGGGACATTTTTGTGTTGTAAGTTTCACTATTTTTTGTGTGACTGTTTTTATACACGTTTATATATATATATTAGAACTGTTCAAATTTAGATAGTTTCGTAACTCTGCCACTAAGTATAAGGAGGATACAAACCCACATGCTTTTTAAAATGCATTTCTTAACCCTAAATAACGAAGTCACTATTATAATGAAATAAGGAATATAATTCTGAACATTTCCAGACTAACATGTAAAATTTTGAAATCAATATTCTTTATAGATTTTTATGAATAGCCACTAAAAGCAAGTGCTATGTAAAAACAGAATAGCCAGAGTGCTTTGTCCCCTTCATTGAACTCACTAAAACAATAAATAATGCATCAGCAATCATCTTCCTGTTCGGAATGCCATCTATTTGGACTTTAACGGATGATTTTTTGTGTGGACAGAATATTATTAACAAACGTTTTATTAACATTGTTGACTTTCATTAACATTGTTTGATTGTTAACTTTGTTTAACCTTGATGTGAACTTACCATTTTGTTTACCAAACATATGTGATCTCTTTTCATTCAGTTCATGGTTAAGTTATCAATAATTCCGCCATATGGTTGACCCAATATGGGTGACATGATCATAACCTATTAATGATGCAAGAGTAATTTGTCAGTGGATTACAGTATGTATGTACAGTAAACAGTACCAAATATTACCATATCTATTATATCCTTGGAGTGAATTGGATGTCCATTCTTTGTAGGAAATTATTTGCAATGCCACAACTATGGGAATTATTAAGATGGAAGTAAGATTTTCCTTGTATATTTGTAGCTGTCTAAAATACTTTTCTACCCGCACTATAGGTAGAGGACTTTTGTTCGATCCTGATATTTGGTGTCGAGCTTTCCGCATTAATACACGTTCTGAGGTTACCTGCACAAAAATAAAATGTTCAGAAACTTCTCTCTCTCTTTTTTTTTTTTATACACACACTATCTACGAGGAACGGGACGTAAATCATGACAACTACTTTCTCTTTCGAAAATGTGGGGCCATTACAATTTTTTGAAGTAAAAAAAATTAAAATGAAAGATATGGAAAGTACTGTATGTATATTGCAGATTATGGGTACTAGATGTGGGATAGGCCTAGTGAAGGAAACAGACACCCATTAACATCCATACGCGACCGCACCGTGTCACTTTAATGTACTGCGGTAGTTAGAAGCATGAATGCACAAATACCCACTCCTCGATACTTTAAAGTTCGTTACGGATGGGCATTATTCTCTCAGCTACTTGTAGTATTCTTCGGCATTTCTCCCTCGGATAGTGACTACTTTGCCTTAAGAATGATGTTTACATCTTGTCATGACAAATTTGTACGGCGATTGACTCACAACCAAATTACCATCGCTTCTATTCGTATAACCGTACATCACAATGCTGCCAAATGATGTTTCCATATACTAGAGACACCACACTCTCCCGTGACGTACAATATCTCATGGTAGCATTATTTGAGATAAAATAGTTGCTTTGACGTATGGTCCATCCCTCGTACCTATGTATCTCTGTGTGTATGTCACCGAGTCCTTTGTGTGTATGTTTGTGTGCCTGTATGTGTGAAAACTACATAGCTTAAAGGAAAATTGTATAAAAATAAAATTGTATGTTTGGGTTAGATTATCATCTGTTAATGTGACACGAAGAGCAGCGACGACCTTCTCTGACTTTTACTACCATTTTACTCGAACAAAATATCATTTTTACGATTTTTTTTGGAAAGGTCTTTGAACGATTTTGTTTAAATTTTGTACATAAGTGCTTGTACTTTTGTTTTAATTTTTTCGTAAAAATTCCCCGAAGGGCAGTTATGAGCCAATCATTGTTTGCACACAAACCCAGGCTTATTCTACGGTACTTTATTTCAGAATATGAAGTGAGAAAAGTGTACTGCCCATACTAAGAAAGTTATAAGAGTGAATTACATATTTTTGAAGATCTAATGACATCGGTGAAATGCATTAAATGAAAATTTTACTTTTCTCATAGAGGGTGAGAGGTGAAATGTTGATCTTTTTGGTCTTTAATTCATTTGTGTGCTTACTGAAAAACCGTTAGGTAAAACATAGTGACATTCATATTCTTATTACATAATTATGCTATAATTGTTATATACGCTAATTATGGTATATCATAGGCAAGGAAAATATGTACAAAATTTCAAAGTCTTCAACACTTCAAAATTTTGGAAACCTAATATTTCATTCCTCGCCTCCCTTAATGAAGAAAGTAATAAATGATTCTATGGTACTAAATATCACGGAAAAACAATTCTTACCATCCAACCGCTGCATGTCTATCTCCGTCTTTCAAATAAATTGGAAGATGTCTGGATTGGGGGAACATGGTCTACATAGAAACTCCCACAGCTGTTATTGATGATTCTCTTGGCCGGAGCTGCTACTTCTTCAGTTGTCCCCAAGAGGCTGGGTGAACCGCGTACCAGACCTAACTACTTCAGAAATATTCAAAGAAGTTCTAGCCATCTAACCCTTGCTCCCGCATGCGTAATCTGCAACATTAACCAGTAACCCAATATTTTTAAAGATGTGAGGAAATTATTATTAGTAGTAGCCTACTTTCACAACAGTTATCATTGGCTACCTTAAAGCATTGCCGTTCAATCCCTTTCTAAGTTTCAGGTTTCAGTACACCGGTGGAAAACACAGAGTTATAATAGATATATAAGCATTCATGAACCGCAGGTTATTGTCCCTGTTGGGCATTACATGATAATATTATAGGAGAAAAATTCCTCCGACACTGGGACTCGATCCCAGGACCTTTGGCTATTCGCGCCAATGCTCTACCAACTGAGCTAAGCCGTCATAGGAGAGAGGATCCATCTGGCGCTGTGAATCGAACTCCGGCTTAGCTCAATTGGTAGAGCATTGGCGCGAATAGCCAAAGGTCCTGGGTTCGAGTCCCGGTGTCGGAGGAATTTTTCTCCTATAATATTCTCACGGAGTTATAAGCCATTTTTCTCTTTCCAGAGTCGTGTGTTTGTATTTATTCTGGGAGTTTCTAGTTTTAATGTATTCGTGAAAGAAATATTATAACTTCTGGGGTAAAGGTGAAACTACAGCCATATGTTGTGTAATTTTACGATTATCGGACCGGCAACGCTACAGTTCAAGTTCAGCAGACTTCAAAATTCAATGGCCCGTGACGTTCTTGATCTGTGAGGTGTTTTGCATGACATGTTGAGTCAATGACCGTGTGCTATACTCCCACTAAATCAACCACACTTCGTTATGAACTAGCAAAATGTAGGGAAAGTTATACCAGGTTTTATATGAACTACAACGCATAAGTTTCAGGGGTAATAGAAGGGCACATATGTGAACTATTTGAACGTAGGCTCCGTGAGGTTAAATTTTGGATTTACACGTTAATTGAGTATTTGAAATTAGATGCTTATGAATTAGTACTGAAATAAATCTTACAATAAAAATATTTTTAGAATAATGAGTTCTGGCCTTGAAAATGTAGTGACACCCACTACGCCCGTTGTTGAGTCCGAATTTCAGTTGAAGCAGTTGAAGTCCTTTCGTAAGTTGATTTAGACCAACTCGATCGGAGACATGTAATTAAAACAAATAACTCCAACAGCTTTCATAATACTTTAAATTTTAACACCTCTAACCATGTGTGCCTTACTTTAGATGATTGTTTCGTCGTGTCCATTTTCGATTTTTCCCGGCTACGTCAATTACGATAGAGGAAACATGAAAATGTTATTACAATAAATTTGTAGAGGCAACTGAGAACACGAATTTTACGTTTTTCAGATAAATGAAATGATATACTTTCAATGCACAATTTTTTTTCAAAATATCTTATAGAAATTTATTTCAGAAGTCCTGTTAACATGAAAAGTACCATCCCAAAATTATTGTTGAAATTGTAAAGCCTAAAAACTGATCAGTATATCTTCTTGGACATAGGCTATTATATAGAAATGAAAAGTAGGCATGTTTAGATTTGACACTGCCAGTTTCTATGAAAATTTGCTACGTAAAAGATCGCGGTTAAAATTTTCCTTGTATGTAGACGTTATTGAATTTCCGCGGTCTTTTCTTTACCTCAGAAACCTATAAGGATAAGCTGAACAACCATACTTATGACTCAAATTATTAATATAATTATAAAAATTATCATATGGTATCAAAATCAAATACAAAGTTTATTTATTTTAGATTTTGGTTCAATTTTAATTCAGAATTTATATGCTAGTAAATATTTTACAATGTTTTTTTCATTAAAACATGATATCGAAAAGGTTGTTTTCCATAATACGCAAAAAATCTGAAGTGTATTAATCTTGAGTTTTGTTCTTGAATGACGCCAAATAATTGAAAACTACATTTACTAGGCGTTTTATCCTCTTCCTGTAAAATTTATAATCTGAGTCTTGCAACGTTTACAGACTCGGGTATTCAACTGGGTATTCAACTGATGAATCAGGATAACCGTTACTTACAGTACGGATGTATTTGTTTTTGTCTTTGAGATTTCTCTTTTCCTTCCTATAGGGATAACGGATAGAGCAATATATACCAGCTGCATAGACTGGTTTCTGGTGTCGACAGTGAAGAGTGGATACGTGCAACAAAACTGACATTTCATACTTACGTTTTCCTCTCGCAGTCTCATACGAACGCTCTGATCTTCCGGAATTTGTCGGGCAGTTTTTTACATAGCGGGAAGTCCTGGGCCTGGTCAGCGCTAGCGTGGAGCACTTAATCTGCATCCATAAATTTATGGGACTCCCCATGGAGCCCAGGTTAATGATCAGTATAACAAAGTTGCCTTCAAAAACAAACTGCACGCACATTTTGTACGCTGAAAAATGTAACCCACCGTCACGTGTGTTGAAAGAATTATCGCTCGCTGGCCTACACTTTGATCAGTACTAATAGCGATATGGATCATCCACATTAATGACTTAGCCTCTAATTAGAAGTCTATTATATGGAGATGGAAATGACGATAACAGCATCCTGAAACCTCCGTTTCGAATCCCTACGAATTTTCTTGGAAATTATAAATGGATGAATTATGGAAAATCACACCTTTCAATATTGAAATCTTGCAGTGAAACATATTTCGGGCACCAATGATGGTATATTGAGATTAAACGCAAAGTTGCAAGTGATGGGAATTATGGGATGCTACATATCGCCCATGACCTTTCTAGGTAAGGTGATGGTGGTTTCCATTGTCTTCCGCGGGAAGTGGAAGTCCTCATCAGGATCTGAACCCTGGACCACTTGCACTAAAGCCACGCAAGCTAGGGAATTACTAATATACAGTATTTATTTAATACTATAATTTAATAATAATAATAATAATAATAATAATAATAATAATAATCAATTTGCCAATAAAATTAATTAATTCTACAGTAAAAGTTAAATCTATATCATTGAAATTAATTTAAATACATCTTCAAAATTATCATCGCCAGACAATAGTAATTAATCTCGATAATGCTACTGAAGTTTTTTTTAAACAAAATACTTACTTAAATGGAACCCATGTGTTAAATCTGTAAATTTCATGTTCCAAAGGAGGCAAAACCTGTGTAAAATGAATACGAAAACGATAAAATTATCAGTAACCTGATTTTAAGACATTTCGTCTATCGATGAACCCTCCCCTTCGGATTATACTTTAGTCCAGTGGTTCCCTACCTTTTTCAGCTGCCGACCCACCTTTCCTTATCGGAATACCTCCACGGTCCATCGGTCCATGGTGGAGTAAAAAACCTTATTTGTATCGTATCCCTTCCTTATGTATATTTAATTTTCCATCAAATATTGCAAATATATAAGCTTATATATGTTTTTTTGAAGACACAGATTGATTTTTGATAAAAAATTTGTGTTCTGTTTGAAACTGGTTGACAAAATGTAAACACTTTGTAGCAAAACTGTTATTTATTTAACCATAGATATATGTTTGCAATAGGCCTATATGCAACAAGTGGATTCATACTCACTAACAAGTGTTCCTAGGTGAAGATAAAAACTACATTTATAAAAATACACAAAGACCATTTTAATTTTTCAGGCATAATTGCTGTTTTTAAGTAAGTATTATTGAGATTTTTGGGACTGTTTCGACTGAACTATGCCTGTTGCTCACGGTCAAATTTTTCGTTAAATTTATTGCACAACTATCACTTTTCAACAAATTGGTATTGCTAACCATCAAATTCGCATTTTGGCAGACGTTCGGTTATTCGCTTCGGCATATAGGACATGTTCTAATTCCAGCAAATAATTTGTCGAACCAGCCAATCAGCGCAACGAACGTGAACTCCCCGCGCCCCCGGCGGTATTGTGGAGAACTTGCTGTCTGCAAGCTAAAAGATTGCAAGTGCAGCCATTTTCCTTTCTCACGTATTCTTCTTTTCCTAGCATACCAACTCCATCAAAATAGCATGGGTATATGCCTGTGTAGATACCGTTATTCCGAACGGATTAGTATAAAAAATATGATGAGAACACGACTCGTTGACATACAGCAGCGAAATTAAAATGCGAATCGGGAAGGCAATGGAGCCGTACTAGTATATGCACGATTCACGTTTGCTTCCATTATTCTTTGATAGCTTCGTGGTACCAAGCTACACTGTGGTGCAAGAGGTCTCGGGTTCGATTCCCGGTATAGTAATTTCTTTCTTTCATTATTATTTTAAATGATCGTAAACAATGTATGATTTTAGTATTTCAAGGCTTCACGCACTGTTTGCTTTATTTTTTATGAAAAATTCAAATGCACAGGGCAAAGGAAATCTTACAACAGGATGTGAAATTTATAAAATTACAATAATAATTATAAATAGCTAAAGTTTTAACGTTCGGCAGATTTAAAGGTCACCTTTAATAATGTCATAACACTGAAATAAATTATTTAAAAGTGTTGTAAATTGTCTCAATAATGGGATCTTGTCCCATCTCAATTAATCTGGATAATTGTTGTATTTTAATGTAAACGATACAACAAACTACCATTAGCAGCAGAGTATGAGTGGCTCAATATTTAGAGTACAGGAGTCTACCACTAGGTGGCAGGGTAATACTACGATGTTGCGAAATTTACTACACAGAGGGAGAATATTTTTCTAGTATGCATTTGATGACTCATTTGACCGTTAGCAAAGGTGTTTTTGACTACACGTTTGGTTAAATTAGTTGTACAACAAATTTAACGAAACAATTTGACCGTGAGCAACAGGCATTTTAGCACGTCAATGTCAGGATTGAATGAAGATGTTTTAATCTTAAGTCACTTTCAACATTGAGTTGATTTCTGTATTTGTTGTTGTTGTTGGTTTTTTTTAATAGGGAAACCAAAGTTGAAAAAGTACGTTCACATAAATACGTAGTGGTGAATACCATCAGAAACCTCAATAGGCCTACAGTTACGGATATTGTTGGATATTCTGTCCTCGTTTCCATCCAAAATGTTTCATCTGGGAGGGATGTAGTGGTTCTGTTGTCTGCCCCAGATGCCAAAATGAAAAAAAAACCAAGAAAACAATAAAAACACAATTTGATTTGTTTCGATTTTTCTTATATTTTCTGATGGTTAATTCGATGGTTTCTGATAGTTTTAGAATCGAGTCGCGACCTACCTGTAACCCACTAGCGGGTCGCGACCCACCGGTTGGGAACCTCTGCTTTAGTTTGTTAACTGTCAGATTTATATCTGACTTGTACAGATTTCGACCTCCACTGCAGACCTGAAATATATTTCACAAACATAAATTAAAAACATATTTAAAAGATACCTTTTCCTCCTCCCATGTAGGATAAGTATGCAGGTCATATTAACTACCTAAATTAGGGTTGAGATATTTCTTTGTAGCGTTGCAAACTTGATGCAGGAAAAATAAAAACGTTTTAAATAAGCTAAAAAAGTGTTCTTCAGAGAAAATATCTAAAGCGTAGTATATAGAGCGACAAACAGACTAAACTCTTAATGTCATTTCATAACTGACATATAATTCAAAGAATGGGTTTAAATTACTAATTCAGCAGAGGTAGTTTATTATTGATATTCTCTATTAGGCCTAAAAGCCAACTCAGTATTATTCATTTTTCGATTCCATTCAACTCGATTAGCAGTCATAATTTCTTGTTTGCTTAATACTTCGAACGGAATTTACTTATCCAGATAGAACTGGAAGTTGGAACATTTCATACAATTAATTAACGAATAACCACCGTAAGAGGGAAATTTTTAACGTGAGCATGAGAGGAATTTGTGATGCGAGGTGGTCCATGACTTGGGATGCTGGGAATACTTGGAGAGATGGAACTAGGTAAATTGGCAGATAATGAGGCTGAGAAGATGCCGCGATACCGTGTGCTCTCTTGCGTCATTGCCTATCTCTTAGACGTAACCGCCAATCTTTATAACTGTTCGTTGGGTGATGAAATGATTAACGTCAAAATGGGTGCCAATTTATAACTGTTCGTAATGTTGGGTGCTAATTTATGACTGTTGGGTGCCAATGTATAATTGTCAGTAGGGGTCGTTGAATATATTATGTCCGGCTATTTCTAACTCAGTTGATAGAGCGAGATCTCTTTCAGGGTCGTGCTCGACGAAAACTAAAATAGGATATAAGATGAAGGGATTATAGGTCGTAAAAATGAAGTCTATTGATAATGAACTTGAATAATATTTGTAAGTTTATTTTGTCCGAAAATCTTTCACTTAATTTGTTAATTTCTTAAAATGTCTGGAGGAAGAATACAGTAATGTCTTTATCTATTTGCTTCGTCGTCGCCAAAATCACTTTAGGTTATATTATTATACTTATAACATCTGCACGTTTTATTGCAGGAATTTTAGGTTATATATCTTATGGCGGTATTTATTCGTTTAACTTTTCAATACGAAAAATAATATCTATAATCTTGTCTTATTCCAATATATATATCTTTATCCTCGACCGTATTATTTAAAAGTCGGTATAAAATTAATATTCGTACTTGTTACTGTTTCACTGTATATTTCTAACTCCGGTTTAGTCTATAAAAGTTACGTCCGTCGCTGTTGAATAGATGTCTTCAAGTCCCTGTTGGTCGCTCCTGTTCGTGTTAATATGTTTCGGTGTTAAAATATTCTAGCCATTCCATTGGTTCTGTCAGTAGGCTTTGTCTCTTGTGATTGGAAATTAGCTAAGTCGTCTGCTAGTGTTTGAAATATTTGTCGTTAAAGTGGGTTGAGGTTTGGGGAGAAACGTATCCATCAACTTGACTTTAATAGCTGGCGACAGTGGACTTTTCCAGACAAAAAGCCACGCCTTCACTTCATTGTATTCCCTTATTTAGTTAATAATTCATAAAGTAATTGTCACTATTGTCTGCAATAAGTGTAGTTGTATAGCTTTCTTGATTACGCGTTGAATGATGTAATTTTCTATGTTGTCGTGTTAATAATTAATCGTTTGATTAATTATTTGTAATTGCTGGTAATGTCTTTTGATTCAGATGGTCATGTTGTATATCAAATTGTTCGTGTAAATGTCCTCTGTCTTGTCATGTAATTTGTTTTATGGTCATTGTAATAGTCTAGGCGTAATGGTAGTTTTTTAGTAGTCGATAATGTTGCGGGAAGTTCAAATATTGTCCGTGAAATGTATTTTCTTATATTTGATTCCTCTTTTTATATAAGTCCATATGAACTGATCGGTTACAAATGTCCGAACGCTATAATTATTAAAATTATGAAGTAATTGGTATTTGGAAAATAGTTTTATAAATAATTTTAAAAATTTTTCGTTAGTCTCGCATCCAAAATTTCTCGGTCAGTTCGTATATCAATTAGTTATTTTGCTTTTGTAATGATGAATATTTTGTAATTTATTATCTGTTATCTTTTATCTGTGTTCTTCCTCGTCGACTGAATAAAAATATAGTTTTCACATTAAAATTCTTAAAATATAAACATTGTTAAATCATACACTTGTTACATTGAATCAGCTGATAATCTTCCTTTCTTTACTTCATTGTACTTACTTGTAGTACGCTTCTCTTTCCTTTTCACCTAATAAAATGAAATCTTTGTTACATTGAATTACTTGATAATAGTCATCTTGACTGGTTGTAACTCATTTCTGGTACATCACTGTTCTTCACCTAATGAAACAATTTTACTAATTACACTTAATTACTTACCGTTAAATACATAAAATTTTATTTAACACACAGTGGGATTTGATTACTTATACACTTCACACTTTATGTTTAATTACACAATCTAAAAATGTATTATTTTCTTTCTTCTGTTCTTCAGGTATCCTTTTTATTCAAATAAATTTATTTTGCTTATTTCGTAATATCATGTTCAAGTTTACTACAAATTTATGCATTCTTACTCCTACACAATCAATAATATCATTCTTAAATGTCAATCTGCTTTTTCTAGCATGATTATTATAAGTGCATGCCTTACCTTCATTTTATTATTTTCTTTCTCATTAGTGATCTTTTTCACTCTTTTGACAGTGGATTCCTTCCTTGTCATACTTTTCTCATTTTTCATCGTCGACTCATTTCTTACCTTTAATTATTCATAATCTTTGCACACTCATAAATTCACTTTTCATAACTCATTATTTATCTGTTTCATCTCCATTTTATACCTTATATTTTATTGGTGTAAGGTTGTAGGGAGGATACTAAATTGAATATGCATGATAGTAAAATACTTATTTATTCATAAATCTTAATTCTTTAACCAAAGTGTAATGTGTAATTATAAAACTTAATTCAATATTTTCAATAAGTGTAACTAAAATTTTCTTATATATTTAAATCAAATACTAGCGTGATTATCCTAAGTCAAATCGATGTTTCATTTCCTTCAGTATAATTCAGAGGGGAATCTGCACTTCACTTCTTAATATATACAATTTTAGTCGGAAAAAGGCTAGCTAAACACTTCTTCGTCTCCAAGGAAACACTGCAAAAATCACTTCATTATATGAGGTAATTCTTGTATCGTTATTGTCTTTCGGTGTTTACTTATAAAATGAGGGCTTCATCATATTACCTTAAATTAATACATTCGTTGTGCTAACGTAAAAATGAAACATAGATCTGAGAGGGTTCACGCAAAAATATTTTACGTTCCATTCTCGTAGTCCTTTTTCGTTTCCAGTTCATTGATTAAGAGCAAAATTTACCTCTTATGCTTTAATTCTCATACAATCCGTGACATCACATGATATGGTCTCAATAATTGTTTACGATATCTGCCAACAATTTTATGGGGTTTCTTGGCTTCTTTTAACTCAAAGGTATCGGTACTAAATTTTGCATTTATTACTAATGGTCCTCTAAAGATTAAAGAAAACTTACGTTGTTTGTTTTGAAGTCTGTTGGATAACACATGTTGTCTTAGTAGTACATAGTCTCCTAATTTGGGTTCCCATTTCTTTCTTTTCTTGCGTGGCTTTTCCTTTCTTTTCAACCATCGCTTTTGTAACCTTTGAAGAATAGCTTGACACACTTCAATGTCAGACTTCTCACAAGTGTTCAAAACAGGTGGGGTGTTTGAAAAGAGGGGTCCAACTTTACATTGCTTTACTACTTCCAAAGGAATTTCTTTTGTGACCTGGTGCCTCGTTTCATTCAATATGGCCTGTATTTCTATGTTATATCGGGATATGGCGCTGATAAACCTGGATACTCTGGAGTTGCTCAGTTTGCACTGATTGATAAAACTCAGACTCATGTGGTCGCACAATACTGTTACTTTGCGATTATAAATGTAATGTTTGTATTTATTTAAGGCTTCATAAACTGCGTATACTTCCAATTCGGTAGGGTACATCCTGGACTGTGTGGTGTTCAAGCCTTTGCTTGCGGTGGCTATTAGGCGTTTTTCGCCGTCTTTAACCTGGAATAAAATGCTTCCGATCCCACGGGCACTGGCATCTGTGGCTATAAAATATGGAATCGAATCGTCTGGCTTTTGCAGTCGGATGGACTCCGCGAACAGCTGCTTAACCTTATTGAAGGCCGCATCATGTTCCGTTGTCCATTCCCATTTCTGGGCCTTCCGCAAAAGAGGCTTTAGGGGAAAAATTTCTTGGGCATAATTTTGTACAAATCTGGCCTGATATTGGCATACACCAAGGAAAGATCGTAATTGTTTCTGATTCTTAGGGGCTGGGATTTGCAAGATGGCTGCCACCTTTTCGTCGTCGATACGGAAATCTTTCCCGGATATAATATATCCGAGAAATTTTACCTCTCGCTGAAAGAAATGGCACTTGGAGATATTAAGGGTGAATCCTGCTGTTCTTAGCTTGTCTAAGGTTTGGTCTATGTGATCCATGTGATCTGCTATTGAATATGACGCAATCAAAATGTCGTCGAGGTAGGGGATTATGAAAGGGTTGCTGCTCCAATTGAAAGTTAGTGCTAGCGCACGTAGCAGTGCGGCTGAAGACGTGCGACAGCCAAACGGGACGCGACAAAATCTGAAATGCCGTCCTTGATAATTAAAACTGGTCATATCGCGTGATTCTGAGTCTAAAGGGATTTGCCAAAAAGCTGAGTTTAGAACGGTTGAAGAGAAATAATCTCCTTCTTTTGCTCTAGATAATAACTCATCAGAAGTCAACGGCTTATAGTTGTCCTCCTGGCAGTCATTGTTGAGGGTCCGAGCATCAATCGTTAAGCGAATATCTCCTGAGGGCTTTATTACTATACAGAGGGGATTACTATGATTGCTCATTGAGTCCTCGATGATTTCCTGATCCAACATGTTTTGTATCACAGCAGTTACTTTGGCTCTTAAACTCAATGGTATGGGTCTCGGTTTATGTCGTATTACAGTGGTAGAGCGTCGGTTTATTTGGTGAGTATAGAGATTACATTTTCCAATCTTATTGGTAAACAAATCTCTATGTTTTCTCAGTATACCTAATAAAGTTTGCTGAGCGTGTGTATCTAAGCCCTGAGTTTCGCTTACCTTGGCCAATATAAGCGAATCTATCTCAGAACTCGTCATAATGTGTTGAATATTTACATCCACTTCTGAAGTTAAGTGTTGCATATTATGTTCTGTTTGAGAAGACAGAAGTGGAGTGAGTGGTTGTTGTGAATGGTCGTCTTGTGTAAGCTGTATGAGGGGTTGGGGGTAGGTATTTACAGCCTCAACAAAGAACGTCTCTTCCTGCAGGTCTGGGTTACAGTCGCCTGCTGTGAATGGAAGGGGGGCTGGCCTCCGGAACGGTACAGTAAGTTCCTGCCTGTCATTTCCAATAAAATTGAAATTTTCGTTTCTAAAGTCAATGATAGCTTCTAGCTGTCTAAAAACTTCACTGCCTACAATCAATGGTAAATTTAGCCCTGTTATTACAAGGAAAAGTACTTCCACTGTATGACCTGCTATATTTAAAGGTACGAAACATTGGTGTCGTATTTTAAATCTTGTTTTTCCTGCTGCGAGAAGTGCAGACATATTGTATACAGGTAAAATCTGTGTGATTGCTCGAGTTCGTTGCAACTCCAAGAATGTGTTTTGCGACATTACTTGGGCATCTGATCCGGTATCGAGGGTAATTTGATAGGGATTTTCACCTATCAATACCTCAATAGTAGGGGGTTTATTTGGGTCTTGAGACAATTCACTACGTTGTAAGATGCCTACAGTAATATCTGTGGGCGTGGTCATGTCTGTATTGTTGTGAAAATCAGTTGTTGTATAGTCATTGTTAATAACAATATTGTTGTCCACTGCATTGTTGTCTGTAAGAATGTGGGGTGTTGTGTAGCTAGTTTCAGAAAGTGTGTCTGTTATAGCAGTGTCATGTATAGTTGCAATTTTATCACGAACTATTTCTTTGTTGTGAATAATTGCAATGTTGTGATGTCCTGTTTTGTGGTTTTCCTTTTTATTGTTAACAGAATCAATATTAGTGTCATTCAGGTTATTTACTGCAATTTTATTATGTTTTGCACCAGTAAATCCTGAATTGCTCGGGCACACCATGCTACTCACAGCATGCACGGCGGCATTCGAAAATCCTTTTTTACTAAGTGTAGTGGGTTTGTGTTGTGTAACAGTTGTTGACAAAGCTTGTTTGTAGGCTTTAGAGTCTTGTACTGAGTGTGGTGCTGACCTGAGTGCTTTATCTGATAGTTTCATGACTTTATTAGCTGTACCTCCATTATTGTTCCTTAGAACTGCAGGGCCCCTTTTGCGAGGTTCCAATGGTGCCCTTAGTCGTTTAAAACAACCGTCGGTGGTGGTGACTGGTGGCCATTGTTGCCATTTTCATGATTGTTATTAGTTGTGTCATGTTGGTTTTCATTATTCTGTCCATTGTTAGCATATCGGTTTAGTCCACGACGTGAGTTATTTCTACCTCTAAAACTTGGCCTAAAAAATCCTTGGTTGTACTGCGTCCTATTGAACCAGCGGGGTGTTCCATTGTATGGTCGTCTGCCATAGTTATTTCTGTTGTTCTGATTCGAGCCTGAGGAGTTATCATGTGTGTAGTCATTATGATTATTGTTATAATTATTGTTGTAGTTTTGGTATCGAAAATTGTTGTTTCTGAAACCATTGTTGTAGTTTGAGTAGTTTCTGCCATTGTGGAAATAATAAGGGCGATATCTGAAATTTCTACTTCTCCAATAAGAAGTCCTATTTCCTCTCTGATATGGCGTATTTCTCCAGAACTGTCCTGGGCTATTCGAGCTATTTTCTTGGATTACATTAGTCTCGTTTTCATTTACTTGTTGTTGTTCCTCACACAACTGGGCAGATCCTGTCCGCGTCTCGCATCCAAAAGCGTTTTGGTTGGGTTTGGTTTGAACATAATTAATGTTTCTTTTTAGGCCTTGATTAGTGTTGGTAACTTGGGATTTATTTATCTTTTGTGGTGGAAACGGGGATTCCTGTAGGGATTTCAACAATGCTATCATGTCAGGGATTGTCTTGGGGCTTGCAACAATTAAACTGTTCTTTATTGAAAACGGATAGTGTAAGCAGAGGGCTTTGATGAAGACTTCATCTTCGATACTAGGGGTTAACAGCTGTTTTGAATCACATAAAGAAATAAAATGTTCCATATAGGTTTGGCCGCTATTACGATCAAAACTTCCATGAAAAATCTGACCTTTTAATCTCTCTTGATCTGATATTGACCAGAATTCTCGAAGAAAGGACTCTTCGAATGTCTGCATATTCAATTCCAGCGTATCATTAACAACATTGAACCATCGGGCTGCACTACCTTTTAATGACCTGGATACCATGATCATTTTTAACTGTTCAGGTACATTTCTTAAGTTGAAAAAGGTCTTTAATTCGCGCAGATATCTTACAGGGTTAGTCTTCTGTTTGTCCTCAAACGTGGGAAGAGGCAAGTCGCTTTGACTAAGGGTAAATCCAATCTGATTACTGGGGTTGAAATTTTGATGATTATTATTATTACTTTGACTTGAATTGCCTGCAGTGTGATGGTTCAATCCGTTATTGGATCTTGGTAAGTTTGCGGGTAGAGGGGGAATGATAGGTGTATCAGTAGGCGTGTCTGGGAGAGCAGATGAAGTTGACGCAATTTCGCCCCGGTCAGAGACCAAGACTGTACTCTCTGCACGATCTTCTTGATCCCTTAACCTATGACGCAATCTGTCCAACTCCGAATTAAGGGATACCAATCTAGTGTTGTTACTCCTAACTTCTCTTTCTACTGCACTTACATGATTTCGAATTCCATCTACCTGGGTACGAACCTCTGTCTGTACAGTTTCTATTTGTCCAGTTAAGATATTTTCTGAAGATGCTATCTGTTGTGTTACTCGGGAATCGATTTGCATTAATTCCTCAGCAACCTGTTGTCTATGGTTTTGCATTAATTGAGTAAGATTACTAGTTTGAGCTATTAGCTCTGAATTCAAGTTTTCATTAACTTCTGTCTGTAGTGAAGTTAATTGAGTATTAAGTACTGTTTGCATTGAATTTATTGTTGTTGTTAAGGTAGTATTCTGATTATTAAATTCATTCTGCAACGAAGTAATTGTTGTGGTTAGATTAGTATTTTGATTGTTACATTCTGTCTGCATTGAATTCATTTTACTATTAAATTCAGTCTGCATTGAATTCATGGTTGTATTTAAATTAGTGTTTTGACTGTTTAATTCAGTTTGCATTGAATTAATGGTTTCAGTTAGCGTAGTGTTTTGACTGTTAAATTCAGTCTGCAATGAATTCATTTGACTATTAAGTTCAGTTTTAAATTCAGTCTGCAATGCATTAATTGTCGTATTTAGAGTAGTGTTTTGACTGTTTAATTCAGTTTGCATTGAATAAATGGTTTCAGTTAGCGTAGTGTTTTGACTGTTAAATTCAGTCTGCAATGAATTCATTTGACTATTAAGTTCAGTTTTAAATTCAGTCTGCAATGCATTAATTGTAGTATTTAGAGTAGTGTTTTGACTGTTTAATTCAGTTTGCATTGAATTAATGGTTTCAGTTAGCGTAGTGTTTTGACTGTTAAATTCAGTCTGCAATGAATTCATTTGACTATTAAGTTCAGTTTTAAATTCAGTCTGCAATGCATTAATTGTAGTATTTAGAGTAGTGTTTTGACTGGCCAGAGAAGTTATAGCATTCATAATCTGTTGTAATGCATTGACATTTTCAGTGGCTATTTCAGGGTTAGAAGACATAGTATCTGTTGGAACAGCTGACTGGGATGTTACACCTGCTGTTAAATTCTCACTTACATTGACATTTCTATTGTCTAATTCACTGCTTTGCAAACTAGAAAGATCATTTGACACTGGGTGTGGGGGTTCATGCTGTGGTTCTGGGTCACTTGAACATGTTACTACTTGTACAGTTTTCACAGACATCTTAATTTTGTTATTGCGTAAACGCATAGAAAAATGTGAAATTGAAAAATAATTACTGAAATATAAGTCTAAAAAGTCATTCCTTCTTGAAAGGATATAATTTAAAGTTATTTTAAGCTTTTACAAATAAAAAAACTAAAGAGAAAAAATATGATTGTTCTGTGAACTCTGTAAGTATAAGCAAAAAATTTTAACGATACCCTAGTCCTTCTGTTGTTGCAGCTGTCTGTCGGTCAATAGCCTAGGAATGGCCATCAGCTGACTGGAGGTCACAAGCTGAAGAGGGGTGTCGATCTCTTGTAGAATTGGGGGGGCGGGGGTGTAGATTTTCAGTTGAGTGGAGGGTTTATGGTGAATGTTGATGGTGAATGTTGATGTTGTTGGTAATCCACATGGAGTCTATACACTATTGCTGATTGTTGCGAAGAATTAATTTATTAATGAATTTCGTCTATTAATGAATTTCGTCTATCCCCCGTGTCGTTTCAAAAAAATTTTCGACTTTTGTTGGCCTAATTCCTATATCCTATTTCGTTTCGAAAATTCTGCCCCGAGATGGGAGCCAATTTATAACTGTTCGTTGGGTGATGAAATGATTAACGTCAAAATGGGTGCCAATTTATAACTGTTCGTAATGTTGGGTGCTAATTTATGACTGTTGGGTGCCAATGTATAATTGTCAGTAGGGGTCGTTGAATATATTATGTCCGGCTATTTCTAACTCAGTTGATAGAGCGAGATCTCTTTCAGGGTCGTGCTCGACGAAAACTAAAATAGGATATAAGATGAAGGGATTATAGGTCGTAAAAATGAAGTCTATTGATAATGAACTTGAATAATATTTGTAAGTTTATTTTGTCCGAAAATCTTTCACTTAATTTGTTAATTTCTTAAAATGTCTGGAGGAAGAATACAGTAATGTCTTTATCTATTTGCTTCGTCGTCGCCAAAATCACTTTAGGTTATATTATTATACTTATAACATCTGCACGTTTTATTGCAGGAATTTTAGGTTATATATCTTATGGCGGTATTTATTCGTTTAACTTTTCAATACGAAAAATAATATCTATAATCTTGTCTTATTCCAATATATATATCTTTATCCTCGACCGTATTATTTAAAAGTCGGTATAAAATTAATATTCGTACTTGTTACTGTTTCACTGTATATTTCTAACTCCGGTTTAGTCTATAAAAGTTACGTCCGTCGCTGTTGAATAGATGTCTTCAAGTCCCTGTTGGTCGCTCCTGTTCGTGTTAATATGTTTCGGTGTTAAAATATTCTAGCCATTCCATTGGTTCTGTCAGTAGGCTTTGTCTCTTGTGATTGGAAATTAGCTAAGTCGTCTGCTAGTGTTTGAAATATTTGTCGTTAAAGTGGGTTGAGGTTTGGGGAGAAACGTATCCATCAACTTGACTTTAATAGCTGGCGACAGTGGACTTTTCCAGACAAAAAGCCACGCCTTCACTTCATTGTATTCCCTTATTTAGTTAATAATTCATAAAGTAATTGTCACTATTGTCTGCAATAAGTGTAGTTGTATAGCTTTCTTGATTACGCGTTGAATGATGTAATTTTCTATGTTGTCGTGTTAATAATTAATCGTTTGATTAATTATTTGTAATTGCTGGTAATGTCTTTTGATTCAGATGGTCATGTTGTATATCAAATTGTTCGTGTAAATGTCCTCTGTCTTGTCATGTAATTTGTTTTATGGTCATTGTAATAGTCTAGGCGTAATGGTAGTTTTTTAGTAGTCGATAATGTTGCGGGAAGTTCAAATATTGTCCGTGAAATGTATTTTCTTATATTTGATTCCTCTTTTTATATAAGTCCATATGAACTGATCGGTTACATCTTTTATTAAAGGAGTTGTAATAATTAAACAAACACCTTTGAAACTAAAACATCTAGAAGATACTTGCTATATGGTACAAGTGTATAAAGAATTTTTAAAAATTATAGGCCTGATAGTGGTAGAATACATAAACTTAAAACAACCACTACAACAGTTGTAAAAAAGTTAAAGCGAACTGAATTCTATGGGAAGTTCTTTAGTCCCTCTAATTCGGACTAGATGGTACCGAAATCCGGATCACAGAAAGTCCGGATTAAACGGAATTTGCCTTAAAATGCACATACTGTACTGAAATACAGTGGGTAAACTGAAAAAAAACCAATGTTTTTCATAAATATAACTTTTCTTACAACTTAATTTTGGTTTTAGTAATACTGTAACTTATACGTAGATTTAAGTTTTTAAACTACGATCTCATGTAGGATTAGCAAAACAAAATGTATTTGTATTTTCAAGATTCAATAAAACGTTTATTGATTGTTCAGTACAAAAAGTCTTGTCCGGATTAACCAGATGTCCAGACGAGCGGGATCCGAATTAGCGGGACTCTACTGATTAACAAAAAATGGTGTGCCCGCCAGTGGGGACTAAGGCAAACGCTAGGCGTCGATTGATGTTATATTTTTTGTTTTCATAGAAGGGACATCATTAGCTATGCAAATAAATACGAGAAAAATCATTCTTCAAAATTTTAGGTCCAAGATCTCAAAAAGTTAAATAAATTTAACTGAAGGTAAGACATATAGCAATTAGCGGTGTACTTTTTATTGTTGAAAAAAAGGTGAACTCCTGCCTAACTTTTATCTCGGAGATCCATTATGTAACACTCCAAATAGGACTACTGTACATAGTTTCCATGAATACATTAAATTAATTTCTATCTTATTGAAAATCAGCTTTTAAATGTTACTTCTTACATTACTCGAACTAAATAAATGAATTTTATTATATGAGAATAAATTAGTTAGTTAAGATGAATGTTTATAAAATAGTTTTTTTAAGCGAGCTTAGGGTTAAGATGATTCTTAAAAAAAACTAATAGATAAATATTTCGAAAAGAGAGGTAAGCCTTTGAATATGCTATTGTTATAGCATTTTAAATTACACTGTAATTGGTTTGTTCCAGCAAATCTCAGAAATCGTCTTCAGACGCACGACGCATGCTCACCTTGTCATTATGCTTGAATATTGCATTCTTAACTTTAGGCAATATTTCACATATTAATTTTTTTAAAGCAAATATGTAGGCCTATGCCTGTAAATCCTTCTTTGTATATGCCCATTAAGATATTACTAATTGGAACAATAAAACAATTTTTTAGAGGATGATTATAACATGTGTATTTATATAAAATCTCATAAAATTATGTTATATTGTGTTTCAGAATGTGGTATGTTAATTATAGTAGCTCACCCCACCTCTTTAGCGTAATCCATAGTTCACATGCATTTATGCGATCACACTTACCATATTGTTGTTTGTGTGTTTTACTCCGTTATACTTTGTGGGAAGTTAAATAGATCTTCATATCTCACTTCTTCTCATCACATTATTATCATATTAAGTAATTTATATACGCTTGTTTAAAGCTGCTGTTACCGATTTTCAATATTCAAGAAACGTATAATTCCGAATTCCTCATTTCCCGTTCTCACATATTTTAATGAATGGTTACACTTCACATACACAATCATATCTCTGGTTTGATTTAAGCAGATGACCGAGACACTGCTCTACGAGCCGGCGGGCTATTGGTTTCATATCCGATGAGACCTTTTAAATTTTAAAATTACTTAACACTTCTGTTGACTCTGTGACACACGAATAGATTCAGTCTCTAAAATACATTCACTGGATATAGGCTGTTTTTGCATCTGTTAACATTACTATAATGAAGTACCAAATATTTTAATTTCCGGGAGCCGTCAGTTCGTCTTTTATTTTAAGGTTTATATTTCTTTTTAATTTCTTGAAAGCCCCTGAAATGAATTTTAGTTAAATAATGAACGATATCATATTTGTATCCAAACATTTAATTTATAGATAAGTTGGTTTTTAATCTGCTGCATACTATTAAACCATTTATATGAACGAAGTAATATACTGACTCTGCACCTTTTTATTTATGAGTTCTGGATAAAACTCAGATCATTTGATTACCTTCCCTGTCTATTTATTTGACTCGTGTTCATCTAGATGTATGGATAAAATTACAGGGTGTAGTTACAGAACAAATGTTTTAAACCAACAATAGGCCTACTTCTGTAAAATAGTAAGATCCTTCTTAAATTACTTGTTGCCCTAAATTTTGACTCACTAAGATGATTGTTTTACGATTAAGCTTCTTACACTTTTATTAAATATTATTGTAAAAGCTTCCTCGATTTAATTAAATACTTTATAAAATTTATAAATCAGTATGTTGAATTTCGGATTGCCTCTGTTCAGCTTATGTCAGTGCTTACAAAGTAAACATAAAAGTTACCACAACTTTCTTGTTTAAACTGTACAAATGAGAACACTCGGCGAGGTATTATCCCATAGGAAGATTGCCCATCGGGCAAGAGTTGGTTAGAAACAAGAAAAAGTGTTAGAATTCAGGGTGGCTAGATGCTATGAAGATACAGGGAAATGTTGCTTTAATGATTCATATTCATGGATGAAGCCAGGACAGAACCGAACCCGCTATACACAATTAGACCAAAACACATGACCTCACCTCATGAAAATATGGCAAGCTTCTCCGCAATCATGTCACCACAGATTTGAGATAGCAGATGCCTTATCGAAGAGAGACTACGACGTCTTTGAAGAAGATCACTTCATAGCAATAGTGGAAGAAAAACAAGCACTGACATAATCACAATCGATAGGAATCGGAGTGTCTCCTAGGTGATTAGGCTTTGTCCTCTTGTTTCCAAGTTCACATAAATGCGACAATCCCATATCTGTATATTTTCAGGCTTGTAAAAGAACTTCGGCACACGGAGGAACAGTTAAATGTCTAAGTGGCAGTACACAACCGCAGTTAAATAACTATAACAAAAACACAATATGAGTCGAAGATCAGGTTGCATTATTTCGATTCAAATACCATGCAGAATACCCTATCGAAGTGGATACGGAGAGAAAGAATACATACCAGACCACAGTTGAACGTTCGAAAACCAAGTACGAGTATAATTGGACATTATTTGTCTTGAAGTTTGGAAGTGTATGATCCATCAATAAGAACTTGGAGTTTTGCAGACTGTTTAATATCTGCAAGAATTTCTGTAGCCCTACTTATCATAAAAGAGCAATGTTGAATTTTCGAAGAATCAACCTATAGACATTACTTTTAGATGGTTAAGTGTCTTTAGTGTCTGAATTATTGTATATTCGTATTTTCATTGTGAATTATGCTGTTTATATCTGTTTGAATTCTTTGTCCGTGTTGTCCTGCAACTCTAAGGGAAGATATGGTCAAATTTAACAAAATTTCAAATAACTTAATATGTATTGTACAATTATATTGATACCGCAAGGTAAGGTTTTTAAGATTTTTCATTTGGTCTAATCTTTCTGGTCGCACTGTATCCCTGGAATCGAATTAGTCTATAATCGAAATGAGTACCAGAAGCAGCCAGAAGCAATCCTCTGGGTACCTACGAGTGCCGAATGTCTACAATACTTAGGCGACTCAATCTCCTAGAACCATAAGACCTTCAGGAACTATATTATAGGGTTCAATTTGCTTTATTTTAGATTACTTTATTTTACTTGATTTTAGTTTAGCTTAATTCAATTTAATTTACTTTACTTTAGTTCAGTTTAGTGTGATTTAGTTTACTTTGCTATACTTTAGTTTAGTTTAGTTTACTTTATTAGACTTTAGTTTAGTTTACTTTATTATACTTTAGTTTAGTTTACTTTAATATACTTTAAGTGATAACTGGATTTTGTTCGCTTTTGTCAACTTTACACTCCGTCAGACGAGGCAATAAGAATTTCAAATTATCAAATTTTTAAACATAACCGTAATTAATTAAATAAATATGACAAATCTGGTGCAAAAATATTTAATATTCAATTGTGCGGAGATTGTTCTTAGTGAAATTCTGCGAGAGTAACATGAAATGGCATGTTCGCTTGCTAGAATACAGTAATTATTCTTGTACTTTTAAGTTGATTAAAGCATGACCTTCTCTTTACCTCTAGTTAAAGATATCTGTAATTCTGATCAAGTACATACGCAAATGGCTTCACGGATTTTGTTATCCCAGACTAAT
The DNA here is from genome assembly GCA_964059195.1 of Ectobius pallidus. Taxonomy (NCBI): domain Eukaryota; kingdom Metazoa; phylum Arthropoda; class Insecta; order Blattodea; family Ectobiidae; genus Ectobius; species Ectobius pallidus. The sequence continues at coordinate 47,268,136 of CAXKWD010000009.1, read as the reverse complement.
TTATCATAATACCTAATTATTTATAATTTATTATTAACCTTTAAGCCTAATTTATCAACACCTTTTTAAAGTATTTCAGCAATTATATCTAGAGGAAACAAAGAATTCCGTTAACATAAACTACGTTAAATACACTTTTTTAATTAAAGAAAAAGCAGAAACATGTACCGCATTCTAAACGTTACATTCATTATCTTAATAATATTTTTGGGAAGGAGAAGTCAAGTTCATTAAAAACAGATGTTAATTATTCAGAACAGGAACTTAAGTGGGCTTAGAGTTGCACAATTAAGCTTTAAGGACGTGTTAACACTATGTGATGTCATTGTCAGGTATTGCTCGTGAGAATAGAACTGGTCTGCGAGCTTCCGCTGATATCCACCAGCTGATTATTATAAACGCGTCAAGCTTTTGTTCATTGTTCTCATCCAGGGGTGTTCCACCGTGGGAATCGCATCTCTGTGCCATTGATTGAAGTCAGGTCTTTGCAGTAAAGGCGCCAGAGCGTTACAAATCCTCTTACGGTAGCCCTTGCTTATGGTTTCAAGAGTTATTTGAAGGCACGGTCTGCAAGCGCCGGGCTTAATTGATTGATACCCTGAGCAAAGTAAATTCAGACTACAGACTATCCCACAACTCAGACTGTATACGTTTGCGAGCCCCCTCCTAATTGTATTATTATTATTATTATTATTATTATTATTATTATTATTATTATTATTATTATTATTATTATTATTATTATTATTATTATTATTATTATTATTATTATTATTATTATTATTATTATTATTATTATTATTATTATTATTATTATTATTATTATTATTATTATTATTATTATTATTATTATTATTATTATTATTATTATTATTATTATTATTATTATTATTATTATTATTATTATTATTATTATTATTATTATTATTATTATTATTATTATTATTATTATTATTATTATTATTATTATTATTATTATTATTATTATTATTATTATTATTATTATTATTATTATTATTATTATTATTATTATTATTATTATTATTATTATTATTATTATTATTATTATTATTATTATTATTATTATTATTATTATTATTATTATTATTATTATTATTATTATTATTATTATTATTATTATTATTATTATTATTATTATTATTATTATTATTATTATTATTATTATTATTATTATTATCGTTATCATCGTCTTAATCTTCACCATGCCCCCACTGTGGCGCAGATAATACATTCGCTCCTCTCACGCAGCGTTCCAGGGTTCGATTCCTGATCGAGACAAGTTACCTAGGTGGGGGTCTCTCTTGGTTTTTTCCTCATCTGTTAGACGAATGCCAGGTAACTTTAGCCTTTGTGGTTCCTGGATATCATCTGGCCGTGGTTATCATCTGGCCGTGGTTATCATCTTCATCTCATTCTCCTTGTTCAAAGTGACTGTGTGAGCGACTTGTGTGTTCAGGTTGTCTTGGAGGTGGCTCCAGCATTGGGCTGATCACTCATCCGGGGAGACCCTCCATGTCTTTGTCTGGTCAAAACGTATGTACATGATCCACAGATAATCCCTCTCCCGACAGGTCATGGTACTTTAAGGCCCGGGCGGCGTGGGCCGCATAAAATCCCTACAACGGGAGAGAATTAGAGAGGAATAATAATAATAATAATAATAATAATAATAATAATAATAATAATAATAATAATAATAAGCGACCGGTAATAGATATTAGCACCAGGAGAAGTCGTGGAGGTAATGACAACCGATGATTAAGGATGCCAACCTTACTACATTAATGTACGATTGCATACAAATCCGGAAGCTTCAACCTCCAAGAACTATATGAGCCTCCACGGCCTGTTTAACAGGGAGCACTTACCATCAGGTAGCTTACGGCCGGCATAGTTGCTTGTGGCAGTGTTCTACAAACCGGAAGGTCGTGGTTTCGATCCCCATTAAGGTCACTGAGATTTCTAAATTGGTATTACGATGACCTGGGGTCCTCTCAGCCTCTAAAAGAACGAAGTAACAGGGAAATTTTCCTTAGCAAAGTTGTCCTATGCATATGGCGATTAATCTTATCAGTGTCATGTTTCCGATTGCATAAAAATCCTAGAACATCAATATGCATGACTTAGGAACCTTCACAGCTTATAGAAAATAATAATTTACTTGCCATACGGAAATATCTCTTTAATGAAATTGCCTCTTTACGAAAGCTAATCTTATTATGTAGATCATATTAATTGTGGATTTTATAAAAATGATAAATTCACAGAAAATGCATTGCCAATTGACTTTTCCAGAACATATATTTTCTCTTCCTGAATAAAGTTGAACGGTACCATGTTTTAAAAATGTATACTGAGTAATTCGACAAACTGGACACTGCTGCAGATGACTTAGCTTAGAATAAGCTACTATAATTTAACTTATCATTATAGAAAGATCGTGTGAATTTACATGTACTGAAAGAATGTTACTTTGTCGTTATATAACTGAAACCTATCACTCTCTTGTATAGGACTATATTTAACATACATATGAATATGGTTCAGAAATAATTAATTATAAATTTCTCGTAATTAATCACAGATATTTCCTCCATTGAAAATCATTATTTAGCTAGAGGAAAATAATTAAAGTTGGTCAAAGTGCTGTTAATTAAACATATTACAATACAGTGTTATACAAAATTGGCTTGCATTGGACAGTTAATACATTATGCGTTTGTTGTGGAATTTGAAAGAGATCTAATTCATGGGAAATTAATTACCGCATGTTGTAAACATTTCAAATATTGGTTTAAAACGTGTGCGGTTATTATTCCATGTAACATGTAATGCGATATTTAACAGTTAAATTCTCAATAGGAACCATTCTACAAAAAGCAATTGGCATAGGCTAAATTTAATTGGTATCTTTGCCAACAGTACAGACATTCGCCGCCATCCAGCTGAAATCGGAAATACAGAAGACCCTTGATGTCCAAGGTACTGAACTAGGCATCCTTGTATGTCTGAAAACATGGATAATATATATATATATATATATATATATATATTTATATTCTTTTATTTAGTTACTGCATTCAATTCATTAATATAACTAACAAAAATTCCAATTAATGTAGACCTATACAGAGTGTCCCATTTATCTTGTGCACTTCAAATCAGTTCGCTCTTGTAGGGTCTTTTGAAAATAATTTTCTTTGAACTTATTTTACAACGGGGGCTAGTATAAGCATGGGGGTTTTGTCCATGTGTCTGCATTATTGCAGGCACGTTACGTGACGTCATGCTTTTTTTCTTTTCAAATAGTATCATGTATTCTAACCTTGTTCGATGAATTGCGAACTTTACAAGGTCAAAAATATATCTACCATCCGGAAGAATTAAGAATAACACAAGGAAAGATGTAACAGCAGGTACTGTGTTTCACTTCTCTTATTTGTATGGACATTGTAGGCACAGCTTCTTCGGATGACCTAAAACAATTAAACGGAAAGGAAGGTCTTTAATGGCGCTCCTCTTGTTCCTTAAAGTGACAGTTCATTTGAATTAATTCATGGTTGGCAATTTACAGTAGAGTATGCTGTGTGTACAAGACTTCTGTTCATTTAGATTACCTCTTTGGAATTAGGGCCTACGTTATTTCTTTAAAATTGAAAATGAGCTTAAGCTACATTTTTTAGCTACAGTAGTCTTAGTTATTATTAATATAGCCTAATCCGTTTCATTTTATTCATGGAATAGTATTAATAAATACCTCTCGAGATTACGAGTATCTTCAGATACTAATAATTTTAATCTGTCGTAGGATTACCCATGGAAATTATTTCCTTTAATTACTGTCATCGTTACCATCTTCCTCATCAACGTCTTACCTTAAAAACATTACCATCATAAACGTTTTTCGTCAGTAGTGATGACAATCCGTTATTTACTTCCATGACAAAATATCTGATTTGATCAAGGGAAGTTTCAGTCTTCATTCATTATAACTTACCCATCAATGTTTGCCATTTGGTAACCCCTGACGCAGAAATACGGTAGTTGGGCATGTTTTACTTAGCGTGGGTGGGACCAGGACGCGCAGTCATTATCATTTAATATGCGCCAACCCCAGTTAAACGATCACGACCAGGAAACTCTTGACCTCAAAACATCTTCACCCATCCAGCATCTCGGCTGCGTGCAGAACCTATCTTCCTTAGTGCCCGAGACACTGGATAGCAGCAGACAATGTACACTTAACATTACATCAAATGGCTCCTTTATTGCCGTTAAAACTATTGTTATTTGAAGATGCTAGTACGTAATGTGATGTGATGAATAGCAGTAGCGGTAGAAACACGAGTAAACAATTATGATCAGTAATAACAGGAAAAATATGAACATTTTAGTAAGTAAGTAAGTAAGTAAGTAAGTAAGTAAGTAAGCATATTTATTATATTAATTACTGTTTACAAAATAAATCTCAAATATTCACAGTGGACCGTACGTGCTTATTCAATACACAAGAAAAGAGAGAGAAAAAGAAAACATAACATAAAAATAAACAAAAACACATTAACACATTAAGCTGTATATTACTGATATATCCATTGCTTCAATCACTTCTCGTTACACATCCTCACCCCCATCCCCGCTCCCCAATTTGCCACTTTTTCGAACCTGAGCTTCATTAAAAATTCCCCTGTCTTCTCATCATGTTTGTCTGCCAGTAACGTAACACATGCCCTGCTCCCTATTCAACCCCATTCAACATTTTGGTAGCCTAGATATTTCTCCCTCCATTTTTCCAAACCCTCAAAGTTAGCCAGGATAAGAAACCAAGATTTCTCCCCCTTACATATGAGACAGATTTTCATCCCGTTTTCATCAGTGATCTTAATCATCCGCCATGCACCGAGTCTAAGCCAAGCGAGCCCCAGTTTATTGAGTTTAGTTCCTTTTCGTATGTATTGCTCCTTCCCTCACTCCAATTTTCGCCGCGATTGTAATTCAAGTGAAACCTTATTCATACATTGCGCAATTATCTGTTGCCTATCAATATCCTTCAGACTGTTCTTAGCCTTCCTGCACGCACTTCTCCCATTCCCCTGCCCATCTATCTAATCATAGCCTAACCCTATTGTTTAATAAAATCTGGTAAACTGATGTAACAAAGTGCCAGAATGGTTTGTTTAATCAGTGATAATTGCAATCATGATTTGCAGAAAATAAGCATTTTTTTAAAAATCGATTTCCGAACAGTCTTATAAAGTACCATTCTGGCACTTAATAACAGCATGTTTAATAACAGCAAGAGTGAATTAAATCATGGCCATTTCACTTATAGACCTATGTCACGCTTTGGAAGGGGCCTAAGAACGTGTAAGAATTTATCTGAAATCAGTCTATCATGCCATTTATTCATATATTGTAAAATGTTCGTGTAGTGAAATTCGTCTGTTCAGTGAAGAAGCATAACAGTCTATGTCATTCGTAAATTGAAATTCTGTATGGCAGCGGTTCCCCAAGCTCTAACTGCCATGCCCCCTTGAAATGACTATTTCGTACTGGGGAACCACCATAAAATATTATCACAATGTAGGGTAGTTAGATCAACAAAGCTAACTAATGAGAATATTATAGGAGAAAAATTCCTCTGACACTGGATTAGTGTGCCTCACAGCACTGCATTTGAAATAACTTGTCTGTCAGTTAGGTAAACCATTAAGGGCAATCAGTCAAAGGAAAGAGGTTCCATCTGGGGCTGGGAAGTGAACTCTGGCTTAACTTATGGTAGAGCAGTGGTACGGATAGCCAAAGGTCGTGGGTTCAGATCCCAGTATCAGATGAATTTTTCTCCTTTAATATTCTCATGTAATGTCCAACAGAGATAACCTGTGGTTCATGAATGCATAAACCCAAAGCTAACTAAGCTAACGTAGCGGCTAAGGGACCATAATATCCTACAACTCTCGAAGTGGCGAAGGCTTAAGTTTTACCTAACTTATTATGTATTCACTATATTTCCACTTCTGGTTCACAAACTTCTTTATTGACTCAGCTAGTGGAGAATGTTTTGAATATTTTAATGATAATGGTGAATTTAATGCAATCTTATTGATAACAACAATAAAAAAGTATTTAATAAGAATTCAAATGGCAACTAATTCTGGACATAATATTACAAAGTCATATTTCTTTTAACTTCACTCTGTAATATTTCTTCTGCTGCAATTATTGCATATCCTATGGGCAATCATGAGAATTAATCAGAATTGCGGAGTCAATATTGCTAAGAGACTATTACAACAATACCAGAGAGGTTTCTCGGGAAAGATTTTATTGCGTCCATGGAGGAAAATGGAAATCGCAAATGATGGTAATTTTAAAGCATTGAAGCAATCGTCTTACAAAAGTCTTTCAATTAAAGAATTTTTCAATTGGTGAAAGTTTTCAAATTGTAGACCCGTTTCCTATCTTGTTTGGAAGAACAGATCACACTGCAGAGCACACAGCTATTAATTGAATTACTGAAAATGCTGGCAGTGGCCTCATGTTCTCAGAAGCTATAAATATGTTTTGTTCGATCATACTATAATACGCTTATTACATATGACGTAACGGTATCATAATGACATCCATTTTGAAAAAATATTTTCTTTATAACACAGGAGTGGTATCGATTATTATAGGACACGGAACGATCTTGAAACCTTGAGAGCAGCAAACCAAACTGCATAATAAACAGATCGTTTATTAGTAAGATTATACTAAATTGTGTTCATTCCGTCTTGTAAAAATCCGTTCGTTTCAAGAAAACGACTTGACCGTACTCCATCAGATGCCATCTATCATGAAAGAGAAGAACTAAGAAGTATGACTTGCAATGCACAACATGCAGAACATGAAAATAAGGATAACTTTAACATATCTTTATGAACTCGTAGTAAAAAGTAAGCTTGATTAATTTTAATGTAAATAATACCCGTGGCGTAGGTTCCGTAATGTATTTTGTCCACCCAAACACATGTATATGTCAGAAAATATGTGCAGAAAATGTTGCACGTTTATCTAAAGTGCGGTTTACAATCGACAGTAATAAAAGCTAGAATCACATTTTGCTGCAAGTACGAGTATCTGAGAGACCAGAGATAGAAAATCTCTCGTGGGTGAGATGCTGCTGATGTCGCTGATCTACATCTCGAATCTTGTAGTGGAGAGGCGAGTCAAGAGCCTCATGAGAGCCAGTTAGCGATTCAGCTCTTTTTAAACAACAGCTAATTCTGCAGGTCCGCAACAAAAGATTAAACAAGCTGCTATCAGCTTCATGAATACGCTATTCCCATCTCACAAAACCAGAATATTGCTGAAGATTAAATAACAAGATGTGCTACTAAACAGAGTTCCACATAACATAACAATATGAAATGTATGAATATGAATTACTGTAACGTACTATTCAAACTACCGTGTATTTCCGCAGACAAGACGAGATATATATTTTCGTCGAAGATTTTTAGTTTTATCATATATATGTCATATATAAGACGATCCCCAAACTATCCACGGCTTAGGAATTTATGTTTGCGAAACAACTTAAAAACTTTCCTTTTTTCAGTTTCCTGGTTGATCGCAAAAATGTTAACAACCATCGCACTATTATAATCCATAGGGTGGGCAGTAGAAGTTAGGGTAAAATAAATACAGTTAGTTAAAAATACTGTTGGCTACACTTACCGGAACAAAGTTTCCTCGATCTTACTTTATTTCAAATTAGCATCACTGAGTACAGTCGCAAGACAATGGAAGAGAACGATATACGCATTGTGAGTGAGCCATGTGATACACGTACCGGTATATATGGGAAAAACACAAACCTCTTAATATATCAAGATAATATAACCTTAACATCAGAATACATCATTTTATAATGGTTTTAATTTATATACATTTCAGTTTGATTTTGTTGTTGTTGTATCTGTCCTACCTAAGACGACCCCGGAATTTTGGGGGCCCTTTTTCCTTTTTTTTTTCAACTATCATCTTACCTGCGGAAATATACGGCAACTAATTGTAGCCAATGAACATGGAACCCAGAGTTTAAGAGAAAGAAAACCGGGACACTTTACCAAACAAATACATGAACTTTTTCAGCATGTTATTTATTTCAGCTTATTATTATTAGGTATGTTAAAAGATTCAAATTTTTACAATTATAAAAACAATCAAGCTCTTGGATATTAAATGTGGATATTAATTACTCAAAGTACTACTATTGTCTGTACTTTTCTGAACTATAAATTTGCTTTAGAAGCTCCTGATTTTTTTCCTTAGTTTCTTTTTTACAAGGAAAATCTTTCCAGAGCCTCACTGTAAATTGAAATCAACCAAACTACACTTTGCAAAAAATAACAGACTAGTAGGCGGTAACACGCACAAACTATAAATAGCCAGCAGAAGTCAGTGTTAGACAATAATATTAATTTCGGCCAGATGCCAAATTAATCTATGGCATTAATAAATTAGGTTATGCATGAATCTATAAGCCTGCAATTAAGTCTCTGTGGTAAACTTTGACACTCTTGTCGTGCTTAGCATAGCTAGGCCTATCTGCGGAAAAAAAACAAAGAATCATATGAAATTATACACACATTTTTCCCTAGCAAAATTAGCAATTATATATAAAAAAGGGGGACCTTCAGATGTCCCGAAAAACTTTCTCGGGACACTGGGACGATATTCTAAAAACTGGGAAATCTGGTCACCCTGTCATTGAACTATTTAACTCAGTGTTTCCCAAACTGTGTTCCGCGGAACATTAGTGTTTCATGAAGCACGTGCAAGTATTTCGTGATGGTCTCAGTGATCCTGAATTAAAATTCCTTCTAGTAGCCGATGACTAATTTTTGTCTTGGGCCAATCATTATTTCCGCCAGACGTGACATATAACACCTATATTGTCACCTCTGTTATTATAAAATCTGTGATCATTGTTGCGATCGCTAGCATCGACGGCTTGCCGTTTTCCTTCTCTTATTTTAAACAAAATAATTATGTGTTTCTTCCTTTTGTGACAGCATTTCTATGTGAAACGAGATTTTCATATTATACTTCAACGCAGACAAGTACAAAAATAGATTTAATGCCGCATCTGGCATGAGGAACCAGTTCCAAGTTCCAAGGAACCATTCCCAAGGTCAAGAAAATCTTTGATAGCGAACAGCGAAAACATCAATCTGCTTGAATTTACAGATTTCAATTTTATTGTTGTATTAATAGTATGACTTTGAAATTTTTTTGGTAGTTGCTTTATGAAAATTAAATTGCATCAATTACGTAAAAAACAGAAAGCTAGGCTAGGAGGTCGTAGTAACACAGCTTTCATTAAGTTTGGGAAACACTGAACTAACTAAAATAATAAACTCGCTAGTAGTCCGCCGCCTTGGGTGTATAGGTAGTATACTTGCCTTCCATCCTGGCAGTCCGGGTTCGATTCCCGGCCGGGTAGTGGGTTTTTCAGTAACGAAAAATCCTCGGGTTCAGGACTGGACATCACCCAGGAAAATTATGGGCTGTATTAAAAAGTCTTAAATTAAAGTGGTAATTGCTGTATAGGGTATGCACAATAGATCTATTAAGGTCGCAGTGTTGAGAAGCCGAAAAGGGCTTACATTACCCCTCATTAATCTCATCTAATCTAATCTAAACTCGCTAGTAATATAGAATTTCAGAATTCTCTCTACAGCGCGAATATTCTACATATTATCCTGTTCCTATGGGTCTGTCGCCTTACTTACATTTTCCCGAGGTCAATCTTCAAAATGCCTTCACTCTCAGCTTTGTTTGTAGGCCATTATTTTATTTAACGAAAGGACTCACGAAATTCATACAACTGTAATGTGGCGATATAATGTAGGAAATACCACAGACCTAATCGCATAAAGAAATATATAAACTGTGTATGCAATCAGTTTTTCAACATATTAAGAATAAGATTGGTATTACAGAGTTTTGAAGTAACTTTTTAACTCATGTGGCCGTCACTGAGATGGCGGAAGATATCTTCGAAATCATTAAGGAAATTTTTAGTAGAAAAAGTTCGCTTGTAAAAGACATTCGTAACACATGGACGAGAATCTACATTTATCTGAAGAGAGTATTATTAGGCCTACATTATGTCTATCTCCTTTTATAATTTTCGAATCTTTGTCACATTTTGGAAAATTTCCCCTGTGGGCACAGTGACAGTTATGATTAAGTTTGTTTTCCGGTTCCAATGCCTATATGGGGAGGGGGGCGAAGTTATGGATCAGCACTCTTAGAGGGCCCAATGGTGAGGATTCATCTCTACTCAGGGCTTCCTCTGGGAAAATGAGAACGCATAGGACAACGGATAGGAACATTCGGGGTATGCAAATTCCAATCCAATAGTCCCAAACAGTCACTCAGATAATGGCCAGCCATGGAATTCGAAGCCGCGACCTTCCAAATGTGCGTGTTCGGCGTTGCCACCTCGGTCACCTCTTTTTGTGAATTTTATTTAAAATATCTGCTATCTCTCTTGAGACTTGATTAAATTTCCCTTGCTCATAGGCAAATGCCGGACTGGCTAATAATCCCCTCACACAGATTCACGCACTGCTACATACTTTAGAAAACATCTCTACACGATACTAAACAAACACAACTAACGAGAAGCAATCGACTTATGGCAAGAAAGTCAAACCCGCGCTAATACACAACGACACAAGTACACAGCCCAAACATGTCAATTTCACCACACATCCCATCATGATGTACATAAGGGCACTATTAGGTAAACACATCAAGCAAATGGTTACCAAAATTTGGTTTGAACGGAGGTGATAAGCTTAATTGCTTGGCACTCCGGGGGTAAGGGAGGGCACAACAAAAAATGGCTTGATTAAAATTATTAACAAAATTATATAAAATTCCTTTTGTCCCATGTTTTCTTAGTTATTCTCCTACTGAGTTTTTCCTTGAATGTCAGCTATTTGTCATTCATGCTAAATGACCTGATAATTTTAAACTGAATAATTTAATAATTATAAAGTAATATGACTTGGCAAATTAAATCATTAATATTACCGTTGCCCTTGTACAAAATGTTTCCCAATGCTTTGTTTTATAATGTAAACTCATCTCCTTGCTAAAGTGTTACTTAGGCTACTTTGAATAAGGACTGACGAACTGCTTGATTACATTACATATTTCTTAACAATATATTAAAATAAATAATAAAGTAATAATAACTATGTGATGGGAAAATCCTATGTTGGTGGAGACTAAATAGGCTAATTACGTAGTATGAAGGATATTGTGCCTGACATAATGTAATCTACTGTATAAACGGTTGGGTAAGATAGGTAGAAAAATTATGAATTGTAAAACGAGGAAATTCATGGACCACTCGCCAAGGAAATTATGTAGTATTTGTGGACATCTACATCTACACAGAAACTTCACTTGACAAACTCGAGATGGCACTTCAGTTGAATCTGCAGCATTTGGGTTCCATATATCAGAATGTGAAATGAGAAAGGCGTATTGCCCAAGCTTAGGGTGAAGAAAGTTACATGAGTGGACTAATAATATTTTATTTGAGTTTTTAATCATTCGGGAATGCGATGCTATGTGGTAAGGACATTCTCTTCATTTTACAACCAATTTACAGGAAGAGAATTTCATACATGATACATTGTACTAAGTGCGAAAACTTTTATATTGGCAGAGGAAGTTAACTTATGTGTTTCACTTCAGATCTTTTAAACAAGTTCTCTCTGTAGAGTTTAACAAAGGAAATCCTACTAAATGTGTTTTTATAGTCTTTTGAACGGTGACATCATTAATTTGACATCAAACATTTGTAATCGTATTTAATGATATGAATAATAACTTATATTATGGTTCACTTAGATAACATTCCTACTTTTTCTTGACCGGCTGGATTAGAATTTTTATCTCATTATAAAAACACTGAGGCTTGTAGTAGTCCTAATGGACCCACTGTGCTGACCATGTCAGAGCCTGCAGAATGATTCTTACTGATTTATAACAAACCCATTAACTTCACGTGGGTCCGTGTTCTTTGGTTTTGTCTCCAATTTAGAAAGAATGTGGATTTTAGCGTTATCTTTGGCGAACCTTTTATTGAAGAATTTGAAAGGAAAAATGAGCATTGTGACTCTAAATGAGAGGCTTTAAGCACCAAGATACATTTGTGGGTTCTTTGCGTCGAAGGATCTGGTATACTGGATTCCACATTAAGAAGACTTTTTCCCATATCATCGTTTTTCTACAATAGGATACAATAGCATTGTCCCCTAATCCGAAAATCTATACTGAATATGTACAGATTTTGGGGTAGCCTCATTGCGGCTTTTAATTTCTTTGCGATTTCTGAATTGAAGTATTTACTGCAAACAATATCAATCACTACACCGCTGGAAGCCATTTGGCATTGGTGTCAGGTACACACGACGACCAGCCTATTTGTACTGTAGTTAGAATATAACAAATGTTTCCTGGAACTAAGGAAGCTAGGATCTGTTTTCTTACGAGTAATTGAGATGCTGTTCATTGATTGGCAGCTCTAAAGGGAGCGGGTAAAATAGCATAAGCAGCAGTTCTAGGAAAAGAGGTCGTCATAACATGAAACAATTTACACATTTACACTCATTGTTAAAAAAGAAGTTTTTAAAAATAGTTTGCGTTATAACAAGCATGATCTTGCATGACTGTATTGTCGTTATTCAGCTAATTTGTACTTTAGACAATAATCACATCCTATTTCTTGTAAAATTAATATAGTTTCAAGTTCTGTGTACAGTTTGTACTGTAAAAAGTGTAAAAAATGAATATTAATATTATTTCTGAAATCTCTAGATACAAAGAATTATCATCTGTGATAAGTCGGCCTGGTAGAATAGCTAATTTGTTCTCAAGGTCGCGGGTTTGAACTCAGTCCAGGTTGATGATATTTGTGACAAACCCATCTCTGTAAATTTACAGATATGTTAAAGATCTCCTGCAGGACAAAATTCCGCAACACCAGAGACGGTCATAGGCCTAAGTTGCAGTACACCCCCTCCGTTAAATGATCATAAAACCATCATCTATGATAAAATCTGACAGCATAAAAGTTATGCTCATTTTTGGTGTTCAAGCTTGTGGCAGTTTTAACAACATTACTATAATAATTTTAATAAATTTATTTATTTAATTTGTTTATTTATTCAATTATGATCTATTGTAATGTCTATGGTTATATTGATCTTTATGTTAGAAATATAATTACTGAAGTCAGTGCCTACAGTGCAAGCGGTCCCAGGTTCAAATCCTGAAGGAGACCTTAATTTTACGCGGAATGCATAAATAACCATCTTGCCTAGAAAGCCCATGGACGGAATGTGGCCTCCCATCCCATGATTCCGTACCCGGTCCACTGCACGGCTTTGGCCTGTATTGGACCGGACTGTGATGAATGGTTTTGGTAAATTCGTGTTATATTTTATTTTTTGCTCTACATAAGTGGAAGATCTTAGGCTACCTCATAATGATAATATTTTTATAGAAGATATATATTTTCATATCCTGTTTACAATTATTAAGTGCCATTATGGTATTTTATGAAATTGTATGGTGGACGGAAAATGCCTGTCCGTCTGTCCGTGTGTCTGTACGCGCGATAACTCGAATAGCCGTTATATTTTCATGAAACTAGGTATACGCATTTATAACGTCCATGGGACGAAGCCTATTGATCTTGGACCAAATCGGTTGACTGGTACCGGAGTAATGCCCAATGTAGTGATTATTTTTTGATGGTATATTAGACTGAATTTATCAAATGCATATCAGTTCTCATGACAACATATTGCTTTACAGTGTTAATATACCGGTACGACTTGGGAAGTTGCAATACACTGGACTTTGACAAAATAACACTACTCACATATTCCTTCACATATGCTTATCAAACTTTAGACCTTTATTCTTCCTTAAGCCCTGCTTAATGAATCGATCTGGTGCTTAACTCGGAGATCGATTACAAAAGTGACTTATTTCTTGCATATCATAGGCTACTTGAAATTATCACTGATTAAATAAAAGCATTCTGGCTTATTGTTATATCAGTTTACCTGATTTTATTTTATTTTATTTTTTAGTTTATTAAGTGCCAGTATGGTACTTTATAAGATTGTGTGGGGGACAGGAAAAAGGTCTGTCCGTCCGTCTGTTCGTCTGTCCGTCCGTCTGTTCGTGTGTCTGTACGCGCGATAACTCAAATACACTTCATCGGATTTTAATGAAACTTGGTATACGCATTGATAATGTTCATGGGAAGAAGCTTACTGATAGCGGACCAAATCGGTTGACCGGTACCGGAGTATAACCCAATTTAGTGTATATTTTAAAGGCGCGATAACTCAAATACTCTTTATCGGATTTTCATGAAACTTGGTATACACATTTATAATATCCATGGAAAGACGTCTACTGATACTGAACCAAATCGGTTGGCTGGCACCGGAATAATGCCCAATTTAGTGCTCTCTTATGGTAATATATAAGAAAGGCGCGATAACTCAAATACGCTTTATCGGATTTCCATGAAACTTGTTATACGCATTTATAATGTCCATTGCAAGAAGCCTGTTTATTTTGGACCAAATTGGTTGACCGGTACCAGGGTAACGACTAATTAAAATTAACATTTAAAAAAATCATAACTACCGGTATACTACAATGCCGCATTTCTAATCATGAGGGTTTGACTCCAATGCAGTCAGATGTTTGTTTATACTTATCGCTGATAAAGTTTAAATTGAGTACTACATGAATACTGGTATTTATAGAAGGTATGTTACTGTGAAATAATTATTGGAGTTCTTTGCTACTGAATTTAGTGAAATGTTGACATACTTTTAAGAATTTCATGTTGCAATACATTTAGCTTTGACAAATAACACTATTCCTTCACATAATTATGGTTATTAAACCAGACCGATAATCTGAGCGAGATTGCCGAAATGGTAACAGCTTGGACTCGTATTCTGGAGGTGCCAGCTTCAAACCCCGGAGCCGGCCAATTTGTCATGGATTTATATATATATTTTTTTTATCTGAGTGTGCGATTGTCAAGATATCAGAAATCTGTAGTTGTGCTGATACTGGACGATTTTAATCTGATTAAAAAAATCTATTTTCTGCATATCATAATTGCAATTATAGTTGATTCAACAAAAGAATTCTGGCACTTTATTACAACAGTTTTCCTGATTTTATTTTATTTTATTTTATTTTATTTTATTTTAGGCTACCAATGTATTTATCATACCCCAATTTGGCTTGTAAATAGGCCAGGCTTTGTCAAATAACATACCTTTCAGTTGGAAAAGGTTACGCTCACCCCTTAATATTCTGAGTTTTCTGTTCTGTACAGGATCTAATGACGAAGGGATCTATGACGGGCGAGAAGAGGCTAGAAGGTTCATGTTCACCACATTTTATCATTTATGAAGGCGTTCCAGTAATTGTACAGGCTAACCTCCCTGACCCCTAAGGGCCTACAGCAGAGCACATTATAATGTGTTCTCCACCCTTAACTACTAAAATACAAGTTTATAAATTATACTCATGAAATCTAGCGTCGTAAATTTGAAATAACTGTTATTTCAAGATGCTTTTCTTTCGGGAAGATCTCTGGGAGACTTATTTCTTTTAATTCAAGAGTTATTTTCCATCATGATGCATTTTTCTCAGAACTGGAGTAAGCATATTTTGAGTTATTCTGAGATAGGGAATACTGTCTCATAAGCGTTCGTGCAGTTCGTTGTGTTGAACAATGCATTTTGATCTTACATTCAGCAATATTGAATTATTTTATTGACGACTTATCCATGTATTTCCTCATTTAATCTATATACTTTGACCTCTTAAAATTGAAGTATTTTATGCAGTCTACAGATTATAAAATTTAAAATACTAATCAAATCACGTAAACTGATGTAACAAAGTGCCAGAATGATTTTGTTTAATCAGTGATAATTTCAATCATGATAGGCCTATGCAGAAAAGAAGTTATTCTTATAATAGATTTCCGAGTTAAGCTCCAGATCGATTCATTACGCAGGGCTTACGGAAGAAGAAACGTCTAAAGTTCGCTGACATGTTTGTTACGGGTTTAAAGCAGCAATATAGGTTATGAATGAATTAAATTCAGTCTGAAATCAACCTGTCAGGAATTCATCAGGCCTATTTGCTTTCACAGCAACTTTTAAATAAATAAATAAATAAATAATAATAAAATAAATAATCACATTGAAATATAATGTAGATTTCGGTAGGTATACTTGTCGATAGAATGCACAGTATTATTGCAACAGCACCTGCGTTTAATTATTCAACGGCTAGTTATGTTTAAAATCTTTTATTTACATTTATTTACACTGACTTCGTTATGAAGAAATGAATAAATCAAGGCGGGCTAACAATATCAATAAGCGATTGGCAATTTATTACGTTATGTTTAATATATTGTGGGCCATGAGCAATATTATTATATTGCTGTGTCTATAGTAGTATTTATATTAAATTTGAAATTAGAGCATGATCTTAAAAATAATTTAGCCTATTATTTCTACTTACAGAAACTGATACATCTGCACGTGTTTTGTTTACATTAGTTATGGGAGCTATACTTTCGCTAATAAAAGCCTGGGTTTAACCTACGGAATCTAAGAACTAATAATGTATAAGTACTAAATTGTCAGGTGATGAGAATTATTTCTAGTACATAGGAGATGACAGTGCTATCTTTTTAAATAAATAAATTCCAGATAGAGTCTCAAACGTTAATATGTGTATAGTTTTATTTATAAATTATGTGAAATAAGAAGAACCAACCAACTAGAGCATGAGGCATTAAGAAAAGTGAAAAGAAACAGAAATGAAACAAGGAATTAAGAAGAAGGCAAGGTGAATTGTCTAACAAATGAGTCTACTTTTTTCTCTTCAGTTTATGAAAGCCAGTCTCATTGTTCTATTCATACCTACAGACCACACTGCATAGCTTCTAGCTGTTACGAGCAATCGGAAAAAGTAAACCCTTCTTTATGCTTAAATTAACATATCTGAGCTTGGTTTTTATCTCTCTGACATATTAAAATAATTGATTGTTCTTTCGGTCCTCTTTTTAGCTCATTTTTAACTACACAGAGATAAATATCTAAGGAGAGGCTACTATACCACAGGAATATACATGAAGATATGTATCGTAACTACTGTAACGCCGGGATTTCTCTGCTCTGGTTGAAAACTGAGATTGCTAATATATCTGAGTGTTGAGTTCTGCACAAGTTCCAAAAACCCAGGAAGAATGAGGCCGTAGATCAGAACCATTAAAGGAAGAGAACTCAATCACAAAAGAGGGTGGAGGACAGGATAACATAACGAGCCCCAAAACAAACTCCAAGTACTAATAACAATTTTAATACAATTCAGAATCTCAGGATTCACACAACTTGAATATAATAATATTGGTTTAAAAGAGAACATCAACTATCAAAATATATATATTTAAATAGAACGATTAGCACAGCCCAACTCTAGACTTCAACTACCTCACCTATTACATAACAATGCCCACAGACTAAGGTATGAGTAACCTATACCTATTTCCTTTCTTCCGATGAATAATTATTAGATAATTTATCTTCTCCAAGAAGACCACAGCATAGGATTAATTCCAGTTAACTACCACACCCTAACATGAAACGTTAAACAATAATTTCAATATATATTTTTTTCTTTAACTTCACAAGAGAATTTTACTCAAAGAAATCTAATTATCAGAGAGTACCACCATCTAGCAACTAGGCCCCAAGGTACTAAGCTAATACAAGTCCGGTGACTTCTTAAATAAACTAAATTGAAAGGCCACAGTGGTATAAATTCAAAATAATATATTTCAAATAGAAATGTTTACTGAAGAAGTCAAATTTGGTTTATTCCACAGGCTAATATAAGTCATTTAAAAATATATACTCAAAACTTCAAGATAATTGAGAGGTAAGTTTACTTAATATATATATATCAAATTTCAGAATACTGCTATAACTAGCAACTAACCTGAATGCATAAGTTAATAGCCAGAATACTAGTCACTTTTAATTAACTGACTTGAAAGGGGACAGAAAATTTATTTTGAAAATACTATATTTCAATAAGAGCTTCAAGGAAATATTACATATGTTTGCTTGGTTATACACGACTAGGAATTATTGAAAATAATTCTCAAACCTATCAAGAATATCAGGTTATATTCCCCTTAATATATATAAGAATTCCAAAATCCTGCTTCACATGGTAAGCAAACCAAAGCTGAATTATTATAAGAATGCTAGCCACTTTTAATTAACTGGCTTGAAAAGGGACAGAAAATTTATTTTGAAAATACTATATTTCAATAAGAGCTTCAAGGAAATATTACATAAGTTTGCTTGGTTATACACGACTAGGAATTATTGAAAATAATTCTCAAACCTATCAAAGTATATCAGGTTATATTCCCCTTAATATATATAAGAATTCCAAAATCCTGCTTCACATGGTAAGCAAACCAAAGCTGAATTATTATAAGAATGCTAGCCACTTTTAATTAACTGGCTTGAAAAGGGACAGAAAATTTATTTTGAAAATACTATATTTCAATAAGAGCTTCAAGGAAATATTACATAAGTTTGCTTGGTTATACACGACTAGGAATTATTGAAAATAATTCTCAAACCTATCAAAGTATATCAGGTTATATTCCCCTTAATATATATAAGAATTCCAAAATCCTGCTTCACATGGTAAGCAAACCAAAGCTGAATTATTATAAGAATGCTAGCCACTTTTAATTAACTGGCTTGAAAAGGGACAGAAAATTTATTTTGAAAATACTATATTTCAATAAGAGCTTCAAGGAAATATTACATAAGTTTGCTTGGTTATACACGACTAGGAATTATTGAAAATAATTCTCAAACCTAACAAAGTATATCAGGTTATATTCCCCTTAATATATATAAGAATTGCAAAATCCTGCTTCACATGGTAAGCAAACCAAAGCTGAATTATTATAAGAATGCTAGCCACTTTTAATTAACTGGCTTGAAAAGGGACAGAAAATTTATTTTGAAAATACTATATTTCAATAAGAGCTTCAAGGAAATATTACTTAAGTTTGCTTGGTTAATATAGAATTTAGATCATTTTCTTACCGATCGTAAGATCGCTACATAATCATTTGTCAGCACTCACATTGATACAGGGCCTTCAGTCCGAGCGTCGTGCCGTAACTTATCAGAAATTCCGATCTCCGATCGAACCTTTATTAAGTTATAAGTTATTTAAAGTCAAGATGAGCCATACGACACGTCACGCATCTTACCCACAAGAGTGCACTGATAATTCTCTGACCTGCACAAAACAACTAGGCATCCCACTAAAGCCTGACCAAATAATGGTATTCTAATAATAGATAATCCAAGGGAATCTTTTCACAATCCCAAACAAGAATATGAGGGACATTACAAAAAAACTCTAATTAAAGTTTAAGGGGAGTTCAAAGTTTTTTTTTTTTTTAAATGTAACATATATCAAGAAATATGGGCACTAGCAACCTACTACCTGGAACAGTATCCAAAGATTTCTAATGTAAGTTAAGCTTCATTAAATATGATAACAATGGAGCTGTCCCAATATAACCTAATCCAAAAAGTGGCAAAAGCAATTATATATATATTAGGCCTACAAAATGTAATATTCTCTTAGTAACGTGACTTCAGGGCAATAGCTAAAGGGAGAAGGCTACCCAGACTTCTACAATTCACACAGAATTTTCTCAGGGACTGTCGGCCATGCAAATTGAGATGACCCATATTCAAGTAATAATAAAAAAAACTAAGTAAAGGTTTTTCAAAGCTGTACCTAATATTTCCAAGAATGAACACCCATTAAGTTAACGTCAAGTGCAATATATTTTTTTACACATGAGATAGCCAGCTAATTGAAAATGAAGGGAATCAAGCAGCATAGATTTCTTTCTTCCGAAACCGAACGTATTTTCTCAATGTGACTTAAATAGAATTTAAAATGGCGTCCAAGTGACGTCATATAAGCTGATTTGGCTATGGCCAAACAATAGGCAACACATCCCCAATAACTAATATTAATGCCTTCATCTCCTGCTAGAAAACCAATATATGTATAGTTTAAGAACCACAAAGTTATTTCCTATACGACTTCTTTTCCTACGTGTAGAAATTTATGACAAATCTCGGCGTCAGAGAATCTTGTTCTAAAATAAAGGTTCTGGTATCATCTGTAGTAATTGAAAAGCGTTTCATGATCACTTTAGCCAGAAGGGCTATACACCTAATTTTCAGCAACTTCAAAATTATATAGCGTAGAAGGAAAACTCACCCAATATATGCCGCATCCTGAAGGCGAACTCTCTACACCTTGAACAACTTGCTCAGACTGATTACTAGAGATGGGGAATATTTCTTGTAACTGTTACTTTGTAACTGTTACATGTATGTAACGGTAACGACCTGTTACAAAAAATCAAAAGTAACGGTTACCAAAGC
Source organism: Ectobius pallidus (assembly GCA_964059195.1). Classification (NCBI taxonomy): domain Eukaryota; kingdom Metazoa; phylum Arthropoda; class Insecta; order Blattodea; family Ectobiidae; genus Ectobius; species Ectobius pallidus. The sequence goes on along the minus strand of CAXKWD010000009.1, from coordinate 47,247,470 downwards.
TCCTCCTAGGATAGCTTATTTTCGTCTCAACCAAAGGCGGAACCAGAAAATACTGAAAGGAGGGACCGACACAGACGAAAGTTTGCTATTATTTGGAAATCCAAAAAATGGGGGTCCTCCCCCGGGATTTTTTTTATTAAAAAACGAGGGAAAATCAGGTCGTCCCTTTAGCTCTTCCCACTCCAGACATCTAGATGTGAATGGTGGAACAACTAGCAGTATTGGAAATTCTGACTCCCCCCCTTCACCACTTCTTTACCCTTTCCTACTATTCAACCTTCATCTTACCCACTACGCCATCGAGCAATCATTGCAATGAGAAGCGAAAATTCATCTATTTAAGTTTAGACATCTGCATGAAATGGCGGAGATTGATCATTTCCTATTAATTGCATTTATGTGAAGTGAAATAAAATCCCTTTAGGCAGGCCTACAGGCTGAGGTAGATTTCGAAGTACTTTTGGTTTAATTTATTGTCACTGCGCAGTTCTCTTCTTCTTTAGCCTTGGCATGATAAACCCGCAATAATAACTGCAAAAAAGAGGAAAGAGCACTTGTTTAAAACATTCAAATCTTGCCTTATATGAGAGCTATCGAGAAACTAGGCATTGATTTGTAGAGTACTCATCAAGAGCTTTTCAACGATACCCCACAAGACGTGGTTTCAAAAATTTCGAATTTCCATCCCCCACCCCTACTCGTACCCCTAAAACCCCCGAATCGTTACTGTCACTGTGAACTCCATAGGGAGTACTCTAATTTATTCCAACAAAGTTTCTCTCTATACTTCATAGGGGCCGAGATATAATTTTTTCAAAATTTAACCCCCTCCCACGACCCCCCCTTGGGCTAATTTTGCTCATTAACTATTGGGCCTAGAAATAACATAATAAAATTTGGTTCAAATATCTTCAAAATTACGGCCGCTAGCGTGTAAATATATATAAATATATAAGAATTCTGTATAGTTTCTCCAAATTTCTCAGCAGCTCTCCTTTTTCTCAGGGTTTTTTTTAATACTTTTATTTTTATTTTTATTTTTATTTTATTTATTTACTTATTATTATTGTTATTATTAGTTGCGTTGAGAAATTTGTCGGTGTCGAGCGAATGTAACTGGTCTGGAACAAAGTAACGTGTCGAGAGTTACACCCGTTACATTATTTTCACCTGCTCCAGTTACACGGACCCGTTACTGTTATTTCCACCTGCTCCAGTTAATCTGACCTGTTACTGATACTCTCGCCTGCTCCAGTTATTTGGACCCGTTACTGTTATTTCCACCTGCTCCAGTTACTCTGACCTGTTACTGATACTCTCGCCTGCTCCAGTTATTTGGACCCGTTACTGTTATTTCCACCTGCTCCAGTTATTTGGACCCGTTACTGTTATTTCCACCTGCTCCAGTTACTCTGACCTGTTACAGTTAATTCTAATATTTCTGTTACAAGTGTTTTATCCGTGACTTTCGCCTCGTTCCGTTACATCTGTTACTTCCAATATTTGAAAAACAAAAATAATTAAAAAATAAAAAATAATAAAAAATTAAAATAATAAAAAAACAAAAAATAAAAATATTAAAAAATAAAAATATTAAAAAATTAAAATTTCAAAAAAAAAGAATAAAAAATAAATAAAGAATAAAAAAATTAAAAAGTTATTTTCCTAATTAAAACAAAAATAATTAAAAAAATAAAAAATAAAAATAATAAAAAACAAAAAATAAAAATATTAAAAAATAAAAATATTAAAAAATAAAAATTACATAAAAATAAGAATAAAAAAAAATAAAAAAAATTTAAAAAGTTATTTTTTTAATTATTAATGGGCGTCAAGAGTTCATGCATAGAATTCATGCTGTCTGATCTCATATATATTTCTTGCTTTACATACCACTTAAAAATTTATCAAAATACGATATTGCCTTTACTGGACAATTTAAACTTAGAATGTGGGTATATAGCATGAAATGTGAATTCAATAACTGTAGTAAATTATTCGAAATAATATTGATAATTTTACTACTAATAATAAAATCCCTATAATATAAAGCTACACGGCTGACTGACTGACTCACTGATATTAATGTTTGCCCACTTCCAGATGAGCTAGAAACTTGAAATTTGGTACACATATAGCTTTTAGGCTGTAAACCACAGGAACATTCCAAAACGTTTTTTTTTTAATTTCTAGCCCAAAAACCCCCGAGTAAGGGCTCTCTCACTCACATTAACGTTTGCCCACATCCAGATGAGCTAGAAACTTTCAATTTGGTACACATATAGCTTTTAGGCTCTAAACCACAGGCGAATTCCAAAAAGTATTTTTTTTTTATTTTTAGCCCTAAAAACCTCCGAAAAAGGGCTCGCTCACTTCGAGATGAGCTAGAAACTTGAAATTTGGTACACATATAGCTATTAGGCTGTAAACCACAGGAAAATTCCAAAAAGTGTTTTTTTTAATTTTTAGCTCTAAAAACTCCCGAAATAGGGCTCGCTCACTGACATTACTGTTTGCCCACTTTCAGAAGAGCTAGAAAATTGAAATTTGGTACACATGTAGCTTTTAGGCTGTAAACCATAGGAAAATTCCAAAAAAAAGTAATTTTTAAAAATGTTTAGCCCTATAACCCCCGAAAAAGGGCTCGCTCACTGACATTACTGTTTGCCCACTTCCAGATGAGCTAGAAACTTTAAATTTGGTACACACATTGCTTTTAGGCTGTAAACTATAGGAAAATTCCAAAAAAGTATTTTTTTAAATTTTTAGCACTATAATCCCCGAAAAAGGGCTCGCTCACTGACATTACAGCTAGAAACTTTAAATTTGGTACACATATAACTTTTAGGCTGTAAACCACAGGAAAATTCCAAAAAGTAGTTTTTATATTTTTAGCCCTAAAAACCTCCGAAAAAAGGGCTCGCTCACTGACATGAATGCTTGCCCACTTCCACATGAGCTAGAAACTAGAAATTTTGTATACTTATATCTTTTAGGCTGTAAACCACAGGAAAATTCCAAAAAGTTTATTTTCATGACGATAATCGATGTTTTTTACATCGATGGAAAACAACTGATGTTTTTGCTACATCGTTGTTTCTCCCCGACATGGATGTTTTTGTAACAAAAAGAAGATTAATAGGCTACCTTGGTTCTACGATATAATCCCTAGTAGCACACTTCGTTGGCCTAACGGAGGGATTTCGTTGGCATGGTTGGGATATGTTGGGAAAACGTTCGTTGTAATTTCCTCGGTTAGCCCAATGTACGTTTCCGTTGCGTCATGCGCCAAGTCCTACCGTTGGGTTTACGACGTTGACCCAACGAGGGCTCTCCCTACCGTTGGGTTTATGATTGCTGGCCCAACAATAAATCTCGTTGTAATGTGATCGCATTTATGTTAAAATTAAAAAGTGTTGAAATAACATTATAAGCGTTAAATTTTCATTTCCTATAAAATAAAACAGTTTTAATTAATTAATTATTCGAGCTCTTTGCGCGCGTTACATGATAAAAATTTACTTCGCTCCACCTCTTCCTGCCAATCTTCGGCAATTTCCGGCGTACTTCGGGTCATCACGAAGACGATGAAGAAACAAGTCATACAACAGTTATTCGCCATCTTGATATGTTCAAGAATCCGAATGGTGTTTTTACTTCTATTAATATTAGGGCTCTTTATTTGTTCTCTGAAAATAACGTTATCATATATTCACATCAAATATTCAAAATACGAGATGTATATCCTTCTTACTATTTATCATGTATTACACATCTCTGTAGTAAATAGGCTAGAAGAATTCTCGATTTTTATTTCAACGATCTAATAGCGTAGTGGTTAAAGCGATAGGCTATAACGCAAGCGGTTCCGAGATCGAATCCCCATAGGTGCGAATTTTATACGATAGGAATAGGTAGGTAGGGTGAAGGAGAGGAGGGAGTTAATAGGGATAAGAGGAGAAAAGGGATGATTAAAGGGATGAAAGGGAAAATAAAAAATTAAGTTTTGTGTGCTTCTAGTATTTCCGCCAGATGTCTCTGCGCTGCGCTGCGTAGTAGTTCCACCATTACCTAATAGGTGTCTCTCAACTGTTGGGATTTTGTTGTATATTGGTTGGCTACAGTTGGCAGTTGGTTGGATAAAACGCTCCTTGGCAACGGAACCCCGACGGACATTCATAACCGTTGACCAACGAAACATGGCGATCATTCCCCAACATTGGCCCAACGATCTGTGCTACTAGGGATTTTATTTACAGGAGCTTAATTTACCAAAACATTGATTTTTTACATCGATTGCTTTCATGGAAATTCTTCTGTTTATTTATGAATTTTGCCTAATTTTCTGATACCATGGCCCTTTTTAAATATACATCGATGTTTTTTGTCTAAATACATCGATGTTTTCAGGCCGATATTATCGTCATATCGATGGTTATCTCCGATTTTAACCTCGATATTTTAACTATCGATTATCATCCCTAATTGAAAGCTTAATTTTACAACTGTTTTTTATTTCGGGGGTCCCTCCCTAGAGCCCCAGCCTTGGCTACGTCCATAACCGTTGTGGGGGGGGGGGAGATAAAGGGCATTCCCCTACAAGTGGGAAGTGATCTGACGATTAACTACGTAATATACAAGAAAAGTAACAGGTAACGGTTATAAATAACAGTTACTTTCGTGTAACTGTAACAGTAACGTAACTGTTCCAAAAAAAGTAACAGATTCCCATCTCTACTGATTACTGCATGAACTCAGTGACTGACAACTGCACCGTCCAGAGTGCAGCACAGAGTGGCAGGCTACCAAACAAATGCGACGCGGAGAGCGAACATGAGGCGGATTGTTCAAAATTCGCCTCACTACTAAGAAATAGCAATTAATATTTATTGCCTGGTTTAGTTCTTTCTGAACTAGTAAGCCTTTAATTTGCATATATGACTATTATTTCATGCACTTTTTTTAACACTGATCGTAGAAACATAATAAAAGATTTAATAACATAAAATTCTCGGCTCACTGATCTGCCAAGCATGACTGATCGGAATTCGTATAAAATCGTGTGAAAGAATGATCGTAATGCCATGGAACACAAGTTGTTCAACGCGCAGGATTTGTACTCATAGGCGTGGCGATTATAAGCACAAGAGATCATACATTACTTGATCAAAGTGAAATACATCAATAAATACTAGGCCTATCTATAAGGTTATTTTATACATATGTAATCAGAGATTATAACATGGAATTATTTTTATCTTTTTACTGCTCAATAACTGTTGATCGTTTACTGTAAATTAAAAGGTCCTAAATTCCGTGATACTGTAAGATGAAGTTTGTATTATTTTATTTAAATTATAGAAAACCGTGTCCTATCAAGAAAGTTAAAAACAAAGCAAATTATCTCTCATTGATTCCTCTGGTGGTATGTTTGAAAATCAGGATTGTGTGGGTTATGTTGGCGATTTAAGTCCTGAATCAGTGACCCATCCAGTATAAGAATACGTGGTATTTGAACCAATCGCAAGTGTCTATCGTCATAATTTTATGGTTTTATTTTTATAGTTTTCATTTTATCGAACCTACGTGCACCTGTCATTTTATGTAAATCCACAAGGACTGTACGCTGGAACATATTCGTGCTTGTAGCTTCTAACATTAATAATTGAATTCAGCGATTGGGTGTATGAAAGCTGCATGTGAGCAAAAATAGATATGAAAATAAAGTATAATTATGTGTGGTGAAGCATTTTAGATCTCGTATATTAATAAACACAATATTAATAAGCCGATACTATTAGTTATACCAAGGAGATTAATCTAAGAAATAAAGCAGTTGATGAAAAGTCGACCCAAGCGCGACTATCGTCGATGGCGAAACGATCGAGATGATATAATATATCGATGACACAAATAGGAATGTGTTTAATTTATATTCTTGGTTTTAATTATTCATTGCATGTTTGATTCTATGAATATTCGCTAAATAGTCACAACTCGAGGTTCGGATTCTCTCAATTATATTCCGGTCCTCTCGTTACATTACATTATTAAACCTTACTTAAAAAATATCTAAGGAAACTATAAACATTTCACCGATGAGCCATTATTAGACTTAAAAAATATTCGACGTGATAAATTCCCCTCAAAATCTGTTGAGTAGTATCACATAACATTTGTAAGGGAAAATATTCATAAGAGTCCTGTAGGGAATAGGATTATTCTCTTTTCTTTATCTTTATCGTAGTGTCACCTCTCCCTTTTAGGATTTATAAGCGACCCAAGCCGCCCGGGCCTTACAGGGCCGCGACCTGTCGGGAGAGGGGTTATCTTTGGATCACATACATACTTTTTTGACCAGACAAAAACATGGAGGGCCTCCCCGGATGAGTGATCAGCCCAATGCCGGGGCCACCTCCGAGACAACACGAACACATAGGACGAGACCCACCATTCACACACACACACACTCACTCCAAACAAGGCGAGGATGGGATGATGATGATAATGACGGCCAGATGAAAGTTACCCGACATTTGTATCAAAGGTGAGGAAAAACCCCAGAAAAAACCCCACCTAGGTAACTTGTCCCGACCAGGAATCGAACCCGGGCCTACTGCATGAGAGGATTGAACGCATCCCCAGCGGTGGACGGCTATAGGATTATACAAGGATAAAATAATATGCAATTGAAGAGGAAATTTTAATCTTCATCCGTCGTAGATATTTTCCTTATTTGAATACTAATGTTTTACTAAAATAAATAAATGATGCAAAAATATGTTGCACAAACTTTCTCGCATATACGTGTTAAAGACTAGCACAGAAAAAAGTAAATTATAGAGACAATTAAATTTTGTTTATTACATTTTCATAAAAGTATAGGGCCTACAAGTATCTAGAACGCATCAGGGTCGATCTTTATGTTCAATGTTTTTACCGTGATATAATAGTAATAGTAGTAGTAATAATAATAATAATGATAATAATAATAATAATAATAATAATAATAATAATAACAACAACAACAACGTGGGGTTTGCATGGTTCCCTCAATCTCAAAGGCCAAAATACAGGATATACTGAGATATCGCCGAAGAATAAAGCAAATGCTACACGAATGAGTTATTACAATAGCCTACTGGTAAATTTGGGCGTCCACGAGGTTTCATTTGAACCAAGGACCTCTTCCCTATTACCCTATACCACCTCGCTGTAATTGGTTTTGGCGTGTTCATTACGACTGAGCTAAACTGACTGCATTTCAGAACAATTAGTTTTCTTGTTACTAAGGGCAACAAGGTATCATTCGTATTTTAATTAACATGTTCCGAAATTAGCATTTAAGTCGTATTTATTTCGTTTTTATCTTGATACCTATTAATTATACAAAAAAAAATGGGTTTAACAAAGAATGTTCAATTTAATTTTCTCTACAACTTTACTGTGGTAGGTTTTCGTGTATCGCCTAATGCAACGGAGATAATCTAGAATAATTGAAAATAGATACGAGTGAAGTACCCCCGAAGTCATTTTCCCAGAAAAAACGGATATAGCTATTTTAGTAGTCATAGATAAGAGTTTCCAATTTTACATTTTTATTAAAATCGTTAGAGCCAATTTTTAAAAAAATCAAAATTTTTCAAAAACCTTTCATGAAAAGTCCCCTTAATATTTCAGTTATAAAACTCAATTTCTGGGTGGTCCGATAAAATTCCGAAAAAGTCCTTAATTAAAAAAATAAAGTAAATATAATGAACCGTTTACCCGCTGTGCTTGTCCACAGACAGACGGACAGACGGACAGACGTCATTCCAAAAACATCTTTTTCGGTTTCTAGGTATCGTCAAACATGCTTTTCCGGTGTTATCTCGATTTCGATTTTTTGTCACGATCGCAATACTTTCTCTATACTACGTATATGCGAGAAAGTAAAAATAGGTTTGTTAAGTATTACTCAACAAATACAACTAAATATAAAGATCTCGGTTTGACATTGTCATAAGACTACAAAAAATATATTTCGTGAGTGTATATGCCAATGGAGTATTAATGATGTGGATATTCTAGTTTATGCTCCACACATCCTGTGCTAAGGGTATTCTTGAAGATATATAATTTTTAGAAGTCAGTCCTGCGTTTTTCTAGATTAATAAGCGGAAAATTGTATAGGCCTATCGGAATTGTATTTGAACGGAATGCATGTATTTAACTAAGATTTCTAGCATCTGTAATCTGAAACGCAGGAGAATGTTATTACGGTAATAAGAACTAGCTTCTCTCAGCATCTCAGATGATGTTTCAATTATCCAGGATGTGCCAAGTCTGGAAGCACGTCTTCTTGCAGGCACAAAGTGTCGTTGCCCCTCAACAAGAAATTATAACAGCCACATTAATCATTACCACTCGTTCAGTGTATACCCTACAGTGCAATTAGAATGCACTTCACCGTAATGCAACTCCGAATTAAGTTATGGCATGATATGACTGTTTCTATTTATTCCTTTACTAGTGTGCAAACCGTTTGAACTACAAAGACAGGCAGATATTACGAGTAGAAAATGAATGAAAAAGTAGGTATATACTTCATAGTGGATGCATACTTTAAGAATCTTTTCGGAAAGTCTGTCGTGAGAGTGCGCTGTGCGATCTTGTACTTTTTCTCCTCTTGTTCGGGCGAATGACCGCACTCGTTACTCGAGATCCAGCGTATCTTCCCCTTATTTGGAAGGTCTGTAGTTTGATCCCTGAGGGTACTGGGTTATTCGCATGTGCCTTACATCTTACTCGTTGTAAACAATTGATGAAGATCAGCAGACACACACTGACCCACAACTTTCTAACTTTTCCTTATTCGAAATGTTTGTAATGATGGCGTCAAGCTGAAACGGCAGTAACTTTTATTCAGCCTGAAGACTTTGTATTGAGAGTATATTTAATTAACATTTATAACAATTATTCTGGAGCATGAAGCCTGTAAACCCTATTATTCATAACCTATAAAAATCTAATTGGGGGGTTATTATGTATAGTCATCAATTGAATTAGAAGTTTACCACTATATTGCATACAGACATATACAGATTACGCTGCAGGTTGGGTATCGAATGATGTCGCAAGTTGCAATATCATATACAAACAGGATTTGTTTAATGCTCTCCTCTGTTATTGAAAAGCGATGTTTGCCTAATGTAGACGTAGTTAATTTAGAACGTTCAATGTACGAGCTTCTAGCCCCTAATTCTCATTCATATTGACAACTTTGATATTTTTTATATTTTTTGCCGCCTTCGTTAAGTAGTCTGTCCGTACCATAGGTACTATAGACAGAGGAAGTGTTGTTTTCGACCCCCGAATTCGAAGTTGAATTTTTAACATAAATACACGTTTTGAGGTTCGAAAATACTATTTTCGGAAACATGACTGTGTGTGTGTCTGTGTGCCTGTAAACAGCCTACCTCTAGAATGGAAAATCGTATGAAAACAAAATTTTGTTTGTGGGTAAGGTACGTTCTGAGGATGTGACACAAAGATTGGCTTTTACGTAAGGAGAACAAGGGAGAATTTACCTAAAGAAAATTTAGTTTTTCGCGGTTTTCTTGAAAACGGCTCTAACAGTTTTTCTTTTAAATTTTGCACATGGGATTCTTATACCAAGAGGTAAAACTTTTATTTGAAACAATTTTTCGAAAACATTCTCGGAAGGGTAATTGTAAGCCACCCACTCGTACATAAGTTTATAGAAACTCAGTCTTGCCTGGTAAACAGGTTTGAACGCGCTCTTTCGCGGCCTGTTATTCTATATCAGAATGTGAAGTGAGAAAGATGTATTGTTGGCCATGTTTAGAGTAAAGAAAACTACGTGAGTGCATTAATCAGAATTTATTTGGGTTATGTATCCTTCGGGGATGCGATGTGATGTGATAACGACAATCTCTACATTTTTATAACCAATTTACTTGAAGAGAATGTCATAAATAAAATACTATACCAAGAGGCAAACTTTATTTGGACAGAGGAAGTTATGTGAGTTTCACGTATGATTTTTTCCATTTGTTATCCTTTCTTCACGCAGTCAAATAGACTACGTTTACATCTACAAATTTACGGAAAATTAGTAAGGGAAATTCATGCATGGAAAATATCATAATATATATAAATAATTAGGCCTACTATAATAGATCTAATTAAAAGGAGAGAGAAGATCAGTGATAAATTAAATTAATTTGAAAAAGCTGCAAATTCAATCAAAGAAAATTATACTGTAATAGTATTCACAGTGATTACTGCATTCATAAGACGCATGTTTGCCATTGACCAATAACGTTTAATAATGCCTCGGATATCGACCAATCACGGTCTTTTATCATATAACATGCATGCTAGGAACACAAGGATGCGATTTTATCTGATGTGATAATACTTCAGCTCGTTACTGGACACAGGTATCAATATGCAGTAATTAATACGTCACATGCTGACAGTGATAATTATAAAAAACATATTATTTTATACAACGTATTTGGAAATCGAAGCGTTTTCAATGTGCACTGATTAAAAACACAATTTCGATTCGGTGTAAGCCTGTTCGTGTGTTTTTATTCTTTTCTGATTTGAGCTTATCTATTTCTTATCCCCACTGTTGGCAGCATGCTGTCACGATTCCGTTCGTGTAAATATCGACAAACTCTTTATCTCTCGTGGGGTTATCGAAAAAATATTCATAGCTTTTTTATTTAAAATAAGTATTAATAATAGTAACCATTAATAATAATAATTAGGTAAGCAATAAATTAAAATAATGAGCTACTGTTTCTAAAAATTACTTTAATTTAAACTTTACAACATTTTATAAATGGTTATATTTAGCTATTATTAGTTATTATATATGTATATATTTTTGATATAGTTATTAATTAATTTAAACTATGTATCATTCTAGCAGAAGGCAAACATTTCGACTTTATTAAAAAACGAATCTTAATTTTTACTAAAGATTTGAAATAACCTTTTTAACATTTCTACCGCTACGGGTGAATAAAACTCGTATAAAAGCAGTGATATAAGATTAGTAGAGTAATTACTTTATGTAAAACGTGAGGATTTTTATCCACATGTTATGTTTATAATTTATAGAAACCAGCTACTTTACTGAAAGTTTCCTCAATGATTAAAAACTTAGATCTCCCCGATGATTTCACTTGATGACTGCTTTTATTAGTGTATAAATCAGCTTAAGACTGTAAATAAGGGTACCGGTAGTTACACAAAAATGTAAATAGTCTGCAAATAGGACTAACTGATAAAAAGCAACCTTAAATGAATAGCCTTTCGGAATGTACGAAATACAGAACGCAAATTATATCAAACCATATAAATGTAGGGACAAGAGCCCAAATTGGGGCTCAAACCCTTGGAATAAAAGGGATATTTCCCTCGAAAATTAATGCCTTGCCTTGCCTTGCCTTTGAAATAATTAAAGTAAGTTTCCATATCACAGTGTATATAGTCCTTGGCAAGTTTGGACTAAAGAAACATATTCGCAAACTGAAAATATAATTACAAATATATAAAGCGTTTCATGATCCCCTAATTTCGTTGAGATCCTACTTATTAAGTGCCTACTGTATACAAATAACGAGTTTGGGCATTCTTTTGTATATGCTGTAGGCTGTATTGGGAGTCATGTCCAAAGATTAGGCCTTTTTCTTAAACCAATAATAGTTCTTGTTTGAATACTTTAACGGTTAAGGTTACATTCTCAAACGTACGATAGTAAACCGATATTATTATATTCTCAATAGTACAGACTTTTTTAAATGACATAATTTCTACTGGTCACTTGATGTCAGCAAAAAGTCTAAAGAGATGTCGTTAGTTTGTAAGGTGACAAAATCACCTGTTCTGGGATCCAATTAGGACACCGTTTTAGCTGTCATGCCGCCTTGCTGATTAGGCAATACTTCCAGCTCTGCTGTCAGCGGGTCACTCTCACGCACCATCGACAATGCTCTTCATTGACACAATTTTCGTTATTGCGAAAAAGTCTTATTTAATTTAATGAGATAGTTATATTATTACATCACAGAGTTTCTGTTTATTTTGCTCTGTTCCAAACACCGGTACTTATTTTTCTTTTCGTTTTCTTGTGATAATTTTTTCGTATTGCTCGAAAGTACAGCTATTGAAACAAATTATCTGTTTTATATATTTTTCTTTTCTGAAGTAGACATACAGAGGAAAAATAAAGCATTTGCCGGATTTTTATTTTAAAATAGATTAGCTGTTAAATAAATAAATAAAGACAATGCTTTCCCATTATTTAATCTATAAAATAATGACAAGACCTTTCTTCATTACGTTGTAAATGTCTATGGCCAATATTAAAGGGGTCTAGAGAAAGTATCTTTCCTTTCTTTAGATCCTTATTTACAACCTTTTGTCATGAGGGTATATCACAGGATATTTCGTCTAAATGTACATAATATTTACGTTGTATAAAATAGTTTAAGACACAGTTGCTGAGTAGGCCTAAGTGTTCCAAGAAGTTAAACAAAAGTAAAAATTTTGGGTTTTAGGTTTTAAGATAGTGTCTTGTAGATTTCACATATAAACTTGATTGTTTGTGGAGATGTGATCACTGTTGGAATTCCTCATATAAGATGGCCTATTTTTGTATTGTACTTTGAGGTGGAGTACTAGATGTACTGTTTGGTTGTCTTCTGAGCATGAGCATTTCGTTGATGCTGTTTTCCCAATTTTATGCAGTATTTTCCAAGGTTTGTCAGGAACTGTGTGAGTATGAATGTTGGGTTTATGACAGATCCCTGTCTGGCATGTAGGCTACGTTCGGGAAAATTAGTTTGTGTGGGAGACTTTGTGTGATACATATATACAGCGCATTCCAGATGTATATGTAATACTGTTGGAGTTAGATCTTCAAGATCTGCCCTGATTTTTTTTTTAATTTGTTCAGGGCTGCTTGTGAGTCGACTTTTATGGCATATTAATTGCAGGTTTTATATGCCTTATATCCATTTTAATGCCATTTGTAACCTGGTAGCTCCGCTTGAAACATTGTACATTGCTGATGGAGTTTTGCTAATTGTGAAAAAAACAAAAAAAAAACCTTCTGTCCTTTCCTTGTAGACTACCAGACCTGCTCCTACGTTTCCTTCTGTTTTTGATCCGTCGGTGTAGAGGGTGTACTCTCCTCCGCCAGAGCCAGTAAATTCTTCTTTGATACACAGGATTTCAGATTCCTCTTGTCTTCTCGGGATTTCTACTTTCAGCAATTCAGATATAACTGCTGAAGTTTTCTGATTATATGTTAGTGCCCAGGCGTCGTTCCGTAGTTTGATTCCCAATTCTATCGGAAGGACGTTTTCATTGATTGTCGGGGCTTCGGTGGACACTGAATGGTATGATTTTGTAATAAAAATTAAGATCTGCCTCTGCATTTTAGTTAGTCTCTCCATTTGCGATTTATGTCTAAATTCCTGGTACCAGTGGTGAAACAGCTGCATGTGTGTACTAAGCAAGAGATCTAAAGATTATAATCCCAATAGTTTCAGTGGAATTAAAGTGAGAATATGGTTCAGCGATTAATGTTTACTAAATCGAGAATTTTATGTATACGTTATTTTCTACATATTGCTTATATTTTGGGGGAGTTGGACATGTATACAGGATACCTCATGGAACTGTATGTATACGAAAAATTGGGTTACCAACCCGTTTTAAAGTTGAAATAATTTTTAAGTCGGTTAGGAAGAACTACGTATAGTGTCTGCATCATTAATTAAAATAAATTTATGCTCTGATGTTTTGGAATTATTTAAAATGTATCTCATTCTCATTATATTTTATTTGTATATGCTTATGTACATAAACGATAACCTCATCGTAAATTTTGATATGGTCAGTATGACCCAACCTTTCTAAATATGGTTACATCACTTTATGAAAAATGTAGGCCTACTCAACGTCCTCTTTCTGTAGGATTTTTCGGAATGCGAAATGGCATTGGAGTGGAAGGTTTTCATGACAATTATAGTTGGACATTGTATAATCTCAAATATTTAAATATCACCATAAAAAAAATATTTTATAAAAACCGACCTGAAATTAGCCTAAATCGTCTACCTAAAGTATATCTAAAATTTGTATAAAATAAAAGCTTATAAAATGATTGCGAATTAAAAAAAATTGAGAAAAATGAAACAAAATAGCTTGTAAAAATAAATGGTTGAATAACAAGCGATAAGGAGGAAATTTTTATGAAAAAAATATACGATGAGAGAATCAAAGGAAATTAAACAAACAAATAAGAGAAAGTTATAATAAAATTAATAAATAGCGAGGAAGTATAGGTGTTGACTAGAAAATACTACGAGTATAAATAGTATACTGATACTACATTGCTTTAGTTAACTCTCGTTCTATTTCTTTCTCTTTCTTAATTTTTGTATTAGTCTTTCGTTTCTTTCCTTATCTTTCACAAGTTATTTGTTTGCTTCTTTTTCTTTATTTTGTTCGTCACGTATTTAATATCTACTATCTTTTTTTGGTACTCTTTAATATTGATTCTAATTCATTTTAATTTATTTTTCATTATTCTTTTTTAATTCACATATCTAATTATGAGCCTTCATTTTTTATTTAGAATATACAAGTATTCTGCTCTTTGACAAAGGTTTCCACAAAATAAACAAATTATTACATTTACAGTAATTACAGTTACAATTTAAGATGATAAATTAACATTCAGTGGGAACGAGTGCTATGAAACAAAATAATTATACACAAATACGTTACATATAATACAACTAACGTACATATAATAATAAAATAATATCTCTTATACATTTCGAAGTACAAGAGTGCAGTTGTTTCCTGAGAATGGCAAGGGATCCTTTCAATACAGGCAAAAATAAATTTTAAATTAAATGTTATTGCTGTTCTGCAAAACTGCACAAAGAGGATGGTGTAGTTCTCCTTCCTCATATCATCAGTCCAGATAAGGAAATTTTGGAAAGTGGATATTTTTCTTAATAACAAACGATGACGAGTTTGTACATTTAATTTTTACATCAGTATCTCAAAACTCTTTTAAAGGACTTTGCCCACTTTTCAAACCTTTTGTCTGATTTTAACTTTTGACTGGGGCTGTACAACATAAAATTTATTTCAAGTAGCCAAGCTACATAAAAGAACGTATTGTTTAATGTTTCAGCACAGACTATTAATGGGTAATTAATTTTTTACGAACTTTATATTCAATCTTAAGAGGCGATTAAATGAAACGGATTGACTGTGAATTTGCAGTAAAGTTCCATGTTCTCAATGTTTTACAGCTCAAGAGATTTGTCCTCTTTGCCTTTTCTTCACAAAGGAATTCAATAGCCTAATAAAAACTGAGCATTTATTGTTGGGTGGCATTATTAACTTCTTTTTGAACCGATTAAAAATATACATTTAAACTAAAAGCACCACTTAGTTCCAGCTAAATATTCTGCTATAAAATAGATTATATTTCCTAATTAAGATTATTACAAAATCATTACCAAGCATTATAGCCGAAGTGGAATGTTGAGGGAATAAAAATTCTGATGCAGAGCTAAGATTCAGTGCCATGAGCAAGATCAGGTTTTCATGTATCCGGCAGATAGGTTGCTACGGAATCCTATTGCTCTCGGTCAGTCCATCATCAGCAGACTAACGACTCTAGCGCTTAAAATAAAATAAAACCTATGCTACGTTAGACTCGACCGTACTGGCGCACGAGTATGCAAAACCTTTCGGACGCAGTTTCTTTTTTGATTCTTCATTATGACACCTTACAGTATATAGAAATGCAGGTTGCCACCAAATATTGTGGTCGGGCTTTTCTTGAGCCATCATTAAAGATGGTGGATGAGCCACATCATGTTTACGCCATTATCTCCGTGATCCCTGGTCCAATCTTTCTGTTCGTTTGTTTAAATAAAAGGAAATTAAAAATATAACCAAAAGTATTCTTAACATTTTTTGATATCTTTGCAACTTATTTAAGTGCAAAGTATGTTTTAATATTCATTAAAAGGGTATAATGAAAAATAAAACTGTTTACAATTGGTTTAAAAACTTTATAAATTTATTACATACATTGCTAGTACATACATATATTTTTTATTCAGTTTTAAACATGTCGG
The DNA here is from genome assembly GCA_964059195.1 of Ectobius pallidus. Lineage (NCBI taxonomy): Eukaryota > Metazoa > Arthropoda > Insecta > Blattodea > Ectobiidae > Ectobius > Ectobius pallidus. Next base: position 47,231,277 of record CAXKWD010000009.1, on the reverse strand, counting down.
ATTTTGGCCAAAATAATCTTTTCATCTTTAATGGAAAATAAAAGAGATTTAGAACTTTTTATTAATGATTGGAAAACACATTAAGAAATAATTATTACTTAAATATTAATAAATCGACAACAGAAGTTTTAACTTGCAAGAAAAAAGAGGAAAAAGAGAAAGGTAACTAATAAAACACACATTAGATTGAACGGAGAATTATTGAATGAAACTGAAGAATTTCAATATCTAGGCAGCAAAATAATCTGATGGAAGAAGTAAACAAGAAGTTATAAGTGGAATATATCAAGCAAAACTTGCCTTCAGTAAGAAAACTAAATTATTCACATCCAATAATATTGGTTTAAAAATAAGAAAGAATTTGATGAAAACATATGTATGGAGAATAATGTTGTATGGATGTGAAACTTGGTCAATCCTGAAATCAGAAAGAAGAAGAATGGAAGCATTTGAAAAATGTTGCTACAGAAAAATGCTGAAAATTAGCTGGATCGATAAAATTACCAATGAGAAAGTTTATAAGAGAGAAAAGCAGAGAGAAAAAAATTGGAATCAGATAAGAAAAAAAAAGAATAAAACTCATAGGGCATTTACTAAGGCACCAAAGTCTTTTAAAAATCATTATCGTAGGCACAATTGAAAGCAAGAATACCAAAGGAAGAGCAAGACTACAGTACATGGAACAAATTAAGGATGACATGAACTGCAAGACATACAAATAATTTAAAAGGAAGGCAGAAAGATCAGAATGGAGAATCGCTGCAAACCAATCCAAGGATTGAAGTCTAAAGAAGAAGAATCTTTTCACTACTATTGACCTATAAAATTTTCGCCACAAAAAATTGCACACAAGAAAAATTGTTAGATTAATAGAATAATGATTAATGTTAAAATTCGAGGATTTTTATTTTCGTGTTATGGTTTTCTTCATAGAAACTAGCTATCCTTCTAAAATGTTTCGTATTCATTTTAAACTTATAATCTACGGATGATTTTATTTGTGTGTTTTAATAAATACAAAAATTCAGTCCTGCAGGTTTAAATAAATTGGTGGCATTTCTCTATAGGTTGTATACTTAAAGTGAAGATTTTTCTGTAAAATTAATTAAAGTAAAAATATATAACAAAACCAAACATTAAAAAAATATTTTTTTAAAATTCCATTTAATTATTGATACAATTCATGTCGATAATTTTTTTTCAACTTGTATTCTTTATTAAAATATTTACAAAAGTCTTGAAAATATTAAAATACGTAAAATATTGGTATATACAATGACAAAGATTTATAAATTACATTTGCAGTATAAATTTAGCTACAGTGTTTGATATGGGTAACATATATAGAACGTATTTACGAAATCAATTTATGCAAAAACAAAAAAAAAATGTAATGTATCGATCATACGCAATTAGAGTAGATCTTAGTCGATATTTGATGTTTGTCAGATATGAAGGAACTGATTAAATCACAATGTTACATACCTGAAGTTCGCGGATTCAATCCCTGATAGGGATATTAAATGTTCAATGTCGTAATCATTCTTGTGACTATGATTCGGGAGCCGAATCTGCTTGAGCGTAAATTAATACTAGGAAGAACTAGTAGGCTACACTAGGAGATTGGTATGTAAGGCTGACCACCTTACATGTGCCATCACCTTTCCTGAGCCGTTGTCCTAAAAATCCTGGAGCCTCAATATCCAGGGGTCTCCAAGTTCGTAAAATGGAGCACACACTAAAGCCGCGTTCACACCTGTGCAACATTTCGTGCACACAAAAGGCATGCGCCAGTTGCATGGAGTTGCAAGCCGGGGCATGCTACGGTCTAAAGTGAGGCATGCGTGGAATCTGTGCGCACGGACCACATTGCGCAGGCGCACGTAAGTGCAAATTTGAGACGGAGAGACACGTGCAACAGTCGTGCGCCTTCCAAGGTTTGGTTCTGTTCATACAGCAATTTTTCATTGTGGTGGAGTGATCCAATGAATGAATATATATATATATATATATTTATTGAGTTCGTCGGGGATTATCGCTCTTGTCCGTATTTGTGGATGGCTAGCTCCCGGGACTACAAAGATAGGACTAAACGAAGTAATTCTTTCTAGTTTCCGAGAAACAAATATGATGCCACAAAGATGTTTTGTTTTGTTATCCTACATCAGTTCGTAGGTTAAAAACTTAGGACTACGTATCCAGTAGTATCAAAACTAAAATTAAATTGTTATATTTAAGGGAAAAATCATTAATTTTTAAATAGTTTTACCCATCTAAAACTTGTATTACAGTACAATACATGCACTTTATGACGATTTCCGTTTATTCCGGACTTTCAATTATCCAGACTGGGTCCGGTCCCATCTAGTCCAGATTTGTGGGACTCTACTTTATTCATATTTTATTTTGGCTTCTAACTTGGCATCCTTAAACACTCCTATCCTCCTGCGGTGATTTTAACTTACTTGGTTGGTATATGGTTATTTAACGACGGGGATGTACTGCAACTTAGGCCTGTGACCGTCGTCGGTGTGCCGAAATTTTGTCCCGCAGGAGTCCTTTTACCTGCCAGTCACATGGGCCTGTCACATTTATGCACACATAAATGCCATCGACCTGGGCTGGGATCGAACCCGCAACCTTGACCACAGAAAGCCAGCACTCTACTAAATGCGCCACCTAGATCTTATTTTATCCTTGCAGAAATTTCACGAAAACTTTGCACACTTCCGGAATGATAGCACATATTGGTGATTTAGATATTTTGAATTGGAACATCAGACTTGGGTAATTATCTCCTGTTGCCAGCAATCGCATGTTAGAGCTAATCTTGTGACCACAGTTATAGCGTCCCTGTATTTCGCATTTTGTTTAGCAATATATGGTCCTGCGAGCTGAGTAAGTATTTCGAAGTCGCTCAAAGACATACGAGTGAAGTTTTTGAAGAGCACATTGCTTCCCATCTTGACTTCTTCTACTACACCAATTGCATATGTACGGCTTGAGAGATATGCATTAATCCAGCATTCATGCTTCTTACGGTTTCGTCTTTGTTGCAAAATAATAAAAGCTGCAGCAGCTATTGCACCTAAATCCAAAGCGGACATTTCAGCTGCGCACATCTATCAGGTGTGAACAGAAAGAGGCATGCGCCTACAATAATCATGGGGCAAGAGACAAGATGCATGTGTGAGCTTGCAATGTTGCATGCGTAGAGGCACTGGAGAGAAACAGCAGCTAGGCGCAACGCGCACAGATATAAACGCGGCTTTATTCGAATGCTATTGGGAAGTCAGATCTGGAGAGTTGCCTCTGTCACTTTTCAGTAGGCATTAAATTAAATTTCCGGTCAGAATCACCTAACAGAACAAAAAAAGTATGATATCTAAAGAGCACATCTTGTACACATGCAAGGGCTATCAATGTATAAACTGGTACAAAGCATCAGATGACCTAGCACAGTGTGATATCCAATCAATCACTTCAACTAGCTCACTTTATTAACGATGACAAGTGTTAATTGTGACGTGCGCATGACAGATAGGCTTACACTGGACCTGTTCCCGGTGATAGAGTGGTCTCACAGGGCCTCTTCAAACTTGTAAAATCAGATGCTTATTGTACGACTGCTACATCAACATGCGCAACATCCGTTCCGTTAATTCTCGACAAATATGAAGATCGTGATGATAATAATAAATAGCCTATAAAAATAATAAATATAATCAATTCCACAAAAGTTAGCCTTGACAGAGGAATTAATTATTTTTCAACGCCTTACTGTAAAATAATTCATCCCGTGTTGTTCCTAACTCTATTGGATAGTAATAATAATTATTACTTACTTATTTACTTACTTACTCAATAACAATAGATAATTCTTAAGCGAGCTAAAGGGATATTATTTATTTTATGGAACCCGGAGGTTAATTGTCGTGCTTACTTGAGACCGCCATTCAAATATGACGGTCTCTTTAGCCGAGGTAGCTAAGGCATACTGCTTTGGAGCTGTGGTAAAGTAGGCTGTATGTTCGAGTCTCGCCTGGGGTATGGGTGTTTGTGTATGATACGGAAAACATCGTAAACAAACGGTAAAACAAGAAAAGATTCAGAAAAATTGCCCTATGGTCGTCAAAATAGAAATATATATATATATATATATATATATATATAAAATAATAATAACCGCTGTTTTACCTCCATCTAAACATCCCTCCCTAAAATTCTGCTTCTATTAAATCTATTCTACTATTGTCCTCCCACCTACGTCGAGGTCTTCCAAATGGTAAATATGTCCAGCCCATTTCATCTTCCGAGATTTAATTACCCATACTGTATTCGGTGGAGAGTACGTTCTATTGCTTAAACATAGTTAAATTGTTTATATAATCTATAACTTATCCTTATGGACGTCTCATAAACCTAATTCTTTATTTAATGTAACCTCTTTCTAAAAATTAAAGATGTATCATCTTAAGGCATTACTTATTAAGTATATTTTTCTCACTATAACAGAAATTATAATATATAGACCTGTTATTTGTTTCCAGAATTTTATATTATCTCATAACTTAGATCTATGAAATCTAAATAAAACCCATGAAGTTTGTGAATGCAGGCACACCCAGGATGTTATTATGGTTTAATTTGAAAACACGAACAGAATTCTGTACTCTCTAAGATTTATATCGCCTGATATTTCATTTTGGGAAATTTATTACCCAAGCACATTTGCATTTAATGGCATTTCAACTGTTCTTCTTGGAGGGCGATTCACACAGGTGCGTTCCAACGCACAGTGAAAACGTCTTCAAGATGTATTTGAGTTATAAAATATGTTAGTGTATACTTTACGAGTACATGTAAAATATGTAGCCTAGTGCACGTGGCGTCCTACACCATATCTTAACTTAATATAATTATTGTAGAAAATCTTATTTGCTTCACTGTTTTTTTTCCTGCAATGATAAATAAAGTTGTCTGTGATCTTCAAATTTTATTTTATATATATTATAAATTAATGTACACTGTAGTATAATTTGAGAAGGTATAACTTCTCAACCCAGTCTCTAGATAAAGCAGAAGAGGGAGGTTTTAAGGACACTTTTAAAATTTGGCGATGAATTAAACTTGCTGTACATACAGAACTCTCCAAGCCGTCTAGTCTACTTAAACTTTAATCAAGTTTAGCAACATTCAAATCTACTGTTATGACTAGTACAGAGAATGTAGCCTAATTTTATTATGCAATGATTAGATTAAACAAGGCATTCTGTGGTCCAATTGTTATTTATGAAAAAAAATTGGTAAAATCATATTACCATGTGTATCGTATAGTGATTTTTAGGCAGCCGTTAACATTTGTGAAAGAATAATTTTATCGTGTACCGTGCAGAAATGTTTGGAGTCTTCCAGCTTTCTTGCCACCTAGTATGCACTTGCGCAGAAAGAGGCTATTTATTTTCTGGTGCATGGCTGCCAACATATGTGATGGAGAGGAAACTCTTTTCAATCATCAAGTGCTTTTTGGCGAATATCGTGAGAAATTTAACAAGGCGTAATGAATTTTAACATTATCAATTTTTATCAAACTGAATCCATTTAATACTCATATGTAAAGCCCGGATTTTCATGCACTATCAAACTTAAAAACATGCATGCATTCATGCACTATCGTATCTCCAAATATGCACAATGAAGGGCGAAACATGCACTATCAAAAATCCGCACTGTACTACAATATATTTCAATTTCTCTTAAAACACCATAATATTGTTATATTATAACGAGCTTTTCCCAATTCTTCTCACTTAAACTCGTGTGTTTATCAGTTAGGACGTTCTTGAACGCAGAAAAAGGATCTTTCTACTTCACAAGAGGCAATAGGTGCATACATAAGGGAAGAAATTTGACTGAGGGTGAGATCGAATTCCATGTCTTTTACATTTTTTCCACGTAATACGTCTTTCACTGTTTTCAGAAGTTTAAGATCAGGATTTGAACTAAGTACCTTCTTAAGTTTTTCCCCAACTGTCACACCCATTTCTCCACAACACGATTCTAAAGATAATTCAACGTCTTCAACAATGGCAAGTGACTGACAAATTCAAGCAGTGAATATTCTGTTTAGCAGTTTTCTTTCAATGGAAGGTTGGCGAGTCGGCATTTTCTTCTGTAGCCTGGTGTATTATATTACTGTTTATTTAGGGTAAACAGTAGTTTGCACTTTAAAATTGATGCAGGTGGCAGACTCTGTTGCCAAGTCAATCAAATAACAATGATAATACAATACAACATTTTTACGTTTCACTGAAAAGCCAAGATTTTAGGGAGGTACATTCATAATATGCACAGTTATGCATGGTAACTTGATATTATGCACTTGAGGGTTTATATGCATTAAAAACGTCTGAATATGCTATATTAAACCAAAAAAATCCAAAACATGCATTATGCATGAATTTTGCCATAAAAAGGCCGAAATATGCAAACATGCACGGAAAAAAATATGGTTATTTGGAATCCATAAGTCATGTAAAGAGTAACTACAAAGTTTGAGAAGTCTAAACAAAGTATATAAAAACATGCATTTGCATGGAAATCCGGGCTCTACTCATATGCATATATTTTTAACTAAAAGAGTATTTCCTATGTCAATGAAACCACAGTTGGCAACCCTGCAGTACTATAATTTTATACCACTCAGTGGCATAATTTCCCCTTTTAATGAATTAATGAGATCTATCGTTAAACGTGCTTCTTTTACCTTCGACTGTCTGAAAAAGATATTTGGTCTGTTATTAGGATATAAACGACTGTCTTGCAATGATACTTATTGTTAGGCCTGAAAATCTCAGTTCTATCCCAGCCAATATTTCTACAGATACAAACCGAGTCGGTCACGTAATTGCCATCGACCTGGCCAGGGATCGAACCCGCGATGTTGGGAAAAGAAAGCCTTACGATCTAAGCCATTCAGTCCGAAAGAATGTGTTTATTATGACCATATTATGTAGATATGTAGGCCTTATGAATATGTGGTCTTTACGTGACTATGGTTTATAACATTGATCTAATTGAATTTAAAGTTTATATTAGTGAATTATAACTTCTTCAGAGAGATTGTATGGGACTGACAACCTAAGATCGAAATTATATAGATTTCAGGTAGAATCTTTATACTGAGAATTGGATTTTCATAAAAATGACCAAATCTGTTTTTAAAAAGAATTAAAAACCGGTATATAATTAGGTATAAGAGAACAGCTGTATCTATAAATGGATTGTTAGAGGTCTTCTGTCTGGGACAAAAGGTTTCCTCCTAGCTACAGAAAACAAAAATTATTATTAGAAAATGTAATTTTTAAATTGAATATTCATGAGATTTAAAAAAAAAATTATCCTGCAGATACTGCGAGCCTCGTTGCAGATAAAACATTTTCACATATACCCATATGGCTACTTTATTTTCAACTAAAATAGAAGGGATGGAGCATAAATCATGACAACTATGACTATAAGGCGATCGTAATATAACTCGTAGATGTTGTATGTCACGGTAGAGTGTGACATCTCTAGTATATCGACCATAATTTGGTAGCATTGTGATGTACAGTCATACAAATAGAGACAATGGTAATTTAGTTTGAGTCACCCGCCGTGTACAGCATTCTTACGTTAAAATACCGTACCGAACTTTCAGGGATCATGGAGTGGGTATGTGTGCTTTCATGCTTCCAACTACCGTAATATAATAGAGGTGCAATGGCGTATCCATGTTTATGTGTGTTTGTTTCCTTCACCATCCTACATTTAGTAGCCTACCCATAACCTGCATTGTACTCATGGTCCATACCCAGATAAATATAATAATATTATATTATAATAAATATTATTTATATACCTGGGTGTAATACATTATATTGTATCCTTGGTTGATTTTTCAGCATCCTCGGTTTGGAGATTGACATTATTTTGACTTTTCCATTCATACGCCTTTTTTTTATTTTGACCAATAACGTTTAGCGATTCCTCGACCAATCACGATCGTTTATCTTATTATAATTATGCTTCCTAGGGTCTCAATGAGGCAATTTTTTCCGATAAAACGTCAGTTTGTTACTGGGCACTAAGGCATCAAACATACAGTGATTAATACGTCACATACTGCCAATGAAAAGCATGAAAACACATTATTTGATACAATATAATTTGTTTAGAAATTGAAATAATGTAAATGTGCATTGATTAAAAAAACCAATCTCGATCCGGTGCAAGCCAGTTTGTGTGCTCTTATTGCGTTGTGATGTTAGCAATCTACGACGACGATCTCTATCTTACGGTACGATTCACCGAATCGCTTCATAGACTGTCCATTCATTTAGTATGCCGTGATCTCACAGTTGGCATAATCTAAACAACAAAGATGGAAAATAATTATTATTTACGAATTCCGTTACATTTTATTCATGAAATAGTCTTAATAAATTCTACACGAGGTTATGAGTTTCATGAGATAAATATATCGATTAACTCGTAATCTCTCATGTGATTCCCTATGATAAAATTGGACAGTGATTGGTGTAGTTTAGTGATAAACATGAATGAGCGACGAAGAGGAGTGTATGACTGTAAGCAGAGATTGTTAATGGGACAGGCATGTCCGCAGGTAATGAAATGCACCGCAAATTAGTATATGATCGATCTTCAACACATTTGGTTATACTCGGGCGGCCAATATTTCGCTCTGCCGCTAAAATAGGCCTAATCACACTTGCGAGTCAGCAGCACGCTAGGAATGAATGGTGCGAAATACATTGTAGGAACTTGTACATTTATAATACAATTTTTTATTCTCTGTGCGTGCCGTAGGTAGTCTCCCGTAGGCAGAAGAAGTATTGAGTTCGACCCCGAAGTTCAATGTACCGGTATCATTTTCCACATAAATATACATTTTGTGGTTCCCTGAATAAAAAAATTATATTTTCAGAAACATGTCTGACTGACTTTCTGTGAAGAACATAGTTCGAGAACGAAAAATCGTATAAAAGCACTATTTTATATTTGGGTTAGATATCTTCTGGGGATGTGACATGAAGATTGACGACTTCTATAAGCATGGAGAGGCTCTCAGAAATTCACGCCATCATATTCGATACATTCTCGCAGAATCCCTCCAGAAGGCTGGATATATGACACACGAAGAAGTTCCACGAATTATCACTCAAGGGAGCACAAGGCGTATAAATATAATCGCCCTTATTCCTAACTCATAGAAGGCTTATAAACTTGATCCAACCGTGGAATGATAATTCTTTCACACTGGCCGTGTGTAGGCTAAGATGGACACGTGAAGTCAGAATGAAAAATTCAATGCCATAGCCGAGATTTGAACCAGGATCTTCGGCTCTCCGTGCCGATGCTCTAACCAACTGAGCTACCATGGCAACGTGCCGGTACAACATTAAATTCTCCAACTGACTCACAATCCCAGAATACCACCAGGCGTTCTCAATATGAGATACGAACCCAGTGGCGACTTACGGGTCTTTAAGCATTTACAAGCTGTAAGTGCTTCAAGACCCGGACTTTATAGTAAACCACTAGTAGGTCACAGTGGAATGATAATTCTTTCACACTGGCCGTGTGTAGGCTAAGATGGACACGTGAACTTAGAATGATCCAACCGTACATTTTGAAACCAGCTCAGCCCAACTATAGAAGTTAATGAGGAAAAGCATGGCATCTACCAACCAACAGTGCCATTTTATAAAAAGAAACATAACCTTGATGAAATTGAAATATTTGGGCATCTTTTTGGTACTCGAGAAACTATTTCTTCGCTTGTGGTCAACATCTGTCTTAAGCTGGGCATTCCAAGGAAGCAATAAACAGACCAGCCTCTCAGCATTGAAGGTTTGATAACCATTCTGAGATACAATTTGTATGGGAGCTGAAATAATCTTTTATACCGGAAAAAATATTTTATTTATTGTTTATTCTTTAAGTACTGTTTATATACCATATTGCTCTACTGTTTATTGTTTTACGTATGAGTTTGTTATTTTTATATGCCATACAATTTCCTAAAGTATAATTGTTTTCTGTTTATCGCCATTAATATTCTTGCCTAGATAGTGAGCTTGTCTTTTCAGCAACCCTGTAATAGAGGAAGCGTTTTAAAATAAAATAAAATAACGCCATTTTACATAAAGAAATTTTCGTTTTTCGCAATTTTCTCGAAAAACGCTCTAACAATTTCTTCTTTAAATTTTGTACACAACTTGCTTGTATTAAGAGCTAGAACATATATTTGAGACATATTTTTCTCAAATATTCTCTGAAGTGTAGTAATAAGCCAGCTAGCGTTCATAGAAACTTAGTCTTACCTGATGAACAATAAATCTTGGCATCATGTTGAAATAATATTGAATACGCACTCCTTGCAATACGGCCTCTTATTGTATATCAGAATGTGAAGTGAGAAAGATGAATTGCGTAGGCCTATGCTTAGGAAATACGAGTATAAAATTATGTAAGCGCATTACTTCAGGTTGTGTATCCTTTGCGACAAGACACGAAACATGGCAACAACTTTACAACCTGTAAAACTTTAGCCTGCATTAAAATAAATTATTTTTCTCGATTTTGTTGAAAATGGCTCTAGCTATCTTGTTTAAATATCATACACGAATTGGATAATATACGTAATGTAATCAGTATATGGTAAATCATGTAAAGTATAAGTCTCAAAGTTTTATTTGAAACAAACGAGTATTTTCCATTTAATTCTGAGAAGGGTGGATATAAACCACTCATTTCGTACACAAACTTAGGTTTTAAGTGCTGTCTCGCGAATAATGCGACTTTGAATGAGGTTGAGACAACTGAATGCCCACTATTGCCACGCAGCCATGACTATATTTAAATATATTAAGGATAGAGGAAATTACGTGTTTCACATAAGATCTTTTTTAGATAGAAGACGAATCTCGTGAATGTCTACGACATTTTTAGTTATTCTAGTATGAAAATAGAACTTCATATAATTTGTAACATCTTCAAAATATAAGTTGTTATAAACATAAAATAGGCCTATAATTGTAATTTCCGTTGGTGGGCTTGATTTGTATTTTGAAGCATGAGGAGTATATAAAGTACTTTGATTACAATTCGTAGGTTTTTTGTTAACTCAAACAGGAAGATAAAATAAGTTAATAGAATTACTCAAATTATGTAGGATGTTCTATTATGACGAATTACGAGCCGATTGCTTTGTATACAAACATTAAAGGCTTATATTTGGATAAGGTTTCTCAATTCCAGTGAAATTAATGAATAAATTTTCTTTATAAATATTACTTTAAATTTTACCTGTATGCTTTCACCTTTATTTACAACATTTTGCACACCGATCTTCTACAACCAGCAGAATAATTAAGGCAACATTAAAATTAGGTCAAAGGAATCCTCCGCTGTTTTCATCCCATGTTATTTATAAACAGGTTTTATCACTATTTGCCACATGGTCTACTGTATAGTTCTGTTTTTGCGAAACTAGCACACAAAGCTATACATTGCCTTCCCCCCCCCCCCATCAGCTATGTTTAAAAATATTTCTTTCCAAATATTCATGCTTTGACCGAAGTTTATCATCATGAAACATGTAAAAAGAGACGATTTTAGTTCATGTGCGTTCCAAATTATTGTGTCCCGAGTTTTTGGAGTGCAAAATGTGCAAGTGAAATTGATATTGATATTATAGGTATATTCCTTTGAATTAAGCACCCTAAGAAGGTTGTACGGGAACATAAAGGCGGAAAATCAATCTTCTTTAAACACAGTAGAATTTTATGTTAAAGGAATTTCTGTTTCTTCTTATCTCAACTTTCTACCAAGCATAGTCTATACAAGCAGTGATGGGCAAAAACCCAATTCCTCTATGAGAGCTCAGAAGCTAAAGGTCTACGTAAGGTTATCTGAAGGAATAATCTACATGATGAGTCGTTCTTCCTCATCTTTTCCTGAATGGCTATATAAAGACCTTAAGTTTGAAAATCGAAAGTCCTTCGTAAAAATGTACTCCGAAGTAGAAGGAAAATACAAAACCCGGGCATCCTCGGTTTTTTAAAGCTAGTTCTTAATGAAAAAGAAGAAATTTTAAAGCACTGTACAGTTTCAATATTGCAGGCCCTATTTATGTACTGGTACCCATATTTCTGGGATAATATTATATAAAAATCTGGAATCTGGTTATGATTCACATTATTGGAGTAACTTTTTCCATGATCTTTGATAACAGTCTATGTTGCATAAGCTACAGTATGCGGCATAAATTTGCCATTTTTAGAGTGTGGGAATGATTTTTGATAGTAACTAACAGTGGCACATGACAAACAAGTCTGTTAGAATTGATAATGAAGGATGAACAGGTGACTGGGCCTGCGTTGATCGGGTTTCAGATAGCCTGCGTTTTCTATTACTCTTGTACGTCGTAATTTGATGGGATAGGGTTCCATGTTACCTACTTATGTAATGTACCTGTTACCGATATCACGTTGCCAGCCTGTGAAACTGATTTTCTCCTATAGGCTAATGCAAGAAATATGAGATTATAAATACACGTATAAATTATTAACCACTAAACTTTCTTAAATGCATGTACTAAATGAAATATTTATAGAGCAAACTAAATGAGTGGCACTGATAATTCCGGGGTGCGCGTGAAAAGAGAGTTAAGTCCACTTTCTTGTTACTGAGAATTAGCGTGACTTAACACACTATACCAGCCCAACATAGCTTTAGAGATGGATAAACCCACACACACATCCATAACTACCATCCATAACTACCGTACAATTATGAATATGACTTACTGGACTTAACACAAATGTAGAGAACATTTTTATTTATAACTCTATGGACATATCTCAATTTTTTAGGATGGTGGACTTAACTCTCTTTGCCCGTGCACCCCAGAATTTACGTAATATTTTGGATATTTAATTCCTATTTATTTATTTATACAATCTTTCTGCACACCGCACATTGCCTTACAGACAACGAATAACACAGAAATTTATACTTAGCCTATACAAAAATTACATTAACTTTAAGTTAAATCATTAAGATTTTCAATAATAACAGTAAAATTAAAGCAATGAAGTAAAACAATCAAATTTAAGAAAGGAAACCTGTTCAGCTTAATTGTACGGGTAAATATTATTTGAATTATTTTCCTGAATCTAAAAATGCTATTTTCAGAAACATGTCTGTGCCTGTGTGTCTGTGAGCAGTTTAGTTCGAGAATGAAAAATGGTATAAAAACAAAATTAATATTTCGGTCAGGTATTTTCTGGGGATGTTACAAAAAGATTGGCGACGACATTCTCTTACTTTTAATGCTACTTTACATGAAGAAAAATTAATTTTTCATGATTTTTTCGAAAACGGCTATAATGATTTTGTTTAAATGTTGTAGGTTTACATGAGGGGCTTACACTAATACCCAAGACTTTTATTTGAATTTTTTTTTCGTAAATTTCTCTAAAGGGTATTTATAAGTCAGAAACTTCCATCTTGCCTATTGAACAATACATTTTTGCAACGGTTTGAAACCTCTGAATACGCACTTCTTGGAATGAGGCGTCTCATTCTATATTAGAACGCGAAGTGAAGAAGGTGTATTGCCCATGCTTAGGGTAAAGAAAGTTACATGAGTGCATTACATCAGATCTTATGTGGGTTGTGTATCCTTCGGGGATGACAACTCATTTTAAAGAAAATTTCTTGCCCTTCATCTTCTTTTGTCAGAGCTTTGCTGTACACCTTAGAGCTGAATCGTTATAAGGCAAAGTGTGTCGAAAGTGTGAGGCGAAAGAAAATTTGCTATTTTCGCTGGCCGATATCTCGAAAGCTATTGGGAGTAGAAAAAATGTATACGATCAAACTTGTAGGAAATTTTATCAGTTTGAATATTAATAGATTAACTTTTCCTCTACGATGAATCGTTGTTTATATATAACTGAAAAACCAATAAAAGAGACCTTCCACTGTCCCCCTGCCCCCCTCACCGCCACCCTCGGGGACTTTTAGTATGTTGTTGAAAACTACAACTCTGCCAAATTTCAAAACTACGCGTTTTTTCATGTTTTTTTAGTGGCCTGGACTACAATATCCAATTTATTTACCGTCACAAACCTGTAACTAGAGACTTGTAAGTCATCACAGCAATACCGAAAGGTTATGAAGTTTTCAAAGTATGCTGAAGGATTGATTTTATTTCATCGTTCAATATTCCTGAATAAATTAATCTAATACTGACGCAAAATTAATCTAATTAATCTATTTATATTTGTTTAAATTTGTAATCGAGCCAAACAATAGCAGCTTGCGGGCCAGTTTCGGTCCCCGGTCCGTGTTTTGGCTAGCGCTGCCCCACACGTAATAGTCAATGGATACTATCCACATACGAACTATTCACGCAATGTTTGTATGGCTATGATCATTGTCTTGCTTTATTTTACAGCGCAGTGTCTTAAGATCTGTTGTTCTGGGGTAGTTCTGCTAATATTAGATAAATTTTAATTTTAAAAAAGATGTCAGAATTATAAATTTTACTTCACATTGCAAGCCACTATTTGTAAAGGATAGGATTTTAACAGTAATTAATCAGTATATTTTTCCGTGCCTCGTTTATATTACACAGAAACAGATTAAGTTAATAACTGGTGAATACATAAATAATTATAATACCGGATTGAAACATTATTGAATTGCAGGCCTACTTCATTGTCTTGTTGCAATGCGCCTAATCAATAAAGTGTCGAATCGAGCTCACACCATTAATCTGAAGACATTTAAAAGAATTTTATGAAGCCAATCTTGCTGACATAGCATTCTATCTAGGTAAACGTAATATTGTTTTATAATTTGTACATAATAATTTAAGGATATACGTAGGCCTACTTATTCATTTTTTAATGTAATTTAGTTTTAAAAAATTGGCACATTTACAAATCTTATAACAAGTTGTTTTTTGGTGAATAAAATATTTTGTTGACCAAAAAACTAAATTAAATAAAAATGGTATAATGTTGTACTGAAATAAATCCGTATTTTCTTTCTCTACCTCAGTTATCTTTCATCCACCCTCATACGGCAATTATATATTTCTATCTTTAAATGTATTAAAGTGACTAAGTTCGGATTTCCAAGGTAATGCGTATAGTTCAGTCTACGAGTGTATTTCCAACTACACAGCTTGAAAGGAAAACGTTTTGTTACTGAGGACAAGTTTTTTTCTTAATTTTATATTGTCCTGTGTTCTAATGATTGTGGTAACTTGCACTGAAGAAATAAAAATGATTAACATCGTATTAATGAAGGTTAAGTATTTTAACGTAAACAATAGGCTGCATTTTTATAAACAAGGAATGTAAAACAATACAAAGCAAAGTGAATTTGTGAACAAAGCTTGCTGTAAGTGCTGTAGTTGCCCGTTCAGTACAGATGTAAGGGGTGAATAGCCTTTCTTGAAGGCGCAACCTACACTCCCGACTGGCTGAAGAAATACTGGTTTAAAATTCGAATCTGAATGCAGAACAGGCGTCCTCTGGACCAAAAGTGGATCGAATACAGATACTGCTGCATAACCACATTGTTTTTTCCCGTTCAGCGAACTATCTAATGTAATATTTGAGCTGGAGTTTCCGTGCAGACCCAGCGGCACCTATTAAGAAGACCGTATTCCAGTGTGAAATTAATTGAAGATGGCCTGGCTCGGTTGCCATATCAACCGAGAAAAAACAGCATCATTGAAACCTATTTTTTCTTTGCAATAGAACACATCAAATAGTCGATCGCTTCGATTTTATTAACCCACTCTACTTGAATCATTTGTTTAATACTCGCAGACATTTGACGTAGGTGGATAGAAGGGGGTCATGAATGAACGCCTAAATGAAAAAAAAAAAAGTTGAATGATTTGGACTAAACTCACTATGCAGTTTCTTTCCCAGGAACTCGAATTTGAGGTCTTATTTTCCCCCGGGCGGGGCACTTTAATCGTGAAATGCATCTCGAATTCGAGTTTTTTAGGTATTTAATTACCAATAGTTTTAATTGTTTATGCATGATTTAGGTAAGGTTAATAAACCTGTGGTACGTTTTAATCCCTCTACTTCGAATCTGTGTGCCCATATGGTAGCCTAAGGCTCGTTTTGTTCGTTTATTTATATTTATTACGTAAAATAATATAATTAAGAATAAAATTTTGTAATTAATGCAATTTATGTAAAATCGTTGTGAGTGTTAATAAATATATTGTTTAATTATTTTCTGTTAAATAAATTATTTAAATAAAATAGCTATCAGTTGAGTAAATAATCTCGATCGAAGCCGCAGGCACCTGCTAGTTTACAATATTAAAACGCTTGTGTAATAAAGTAGCCACCATCCAAAATAAACCACATATTCTCGATCTTCTAGCTAACTTACAGAAAATTACATGTAGGCTTGCTTACGTCCACTAACCCTACTGAAATTGATAAGAGCCGTAATCAGTGAATTCAGTCATGTTATATTATGGCATGTCCAAGTTAACATGTTAAGCCGATGTCCCACGATTCAGTGTTTGGTCCAAATGTCTACAAACCGCTAGATTGGATCGTGTGACATGGCCGACTGGCATTGCACACAATTTCATCCTATATTTTCCATACAATTGTTTTGCATGCAACTGAATAGAAACGTTTCTATTTTTCCATCCAAAAATATGAAATCAATCAACGAGCGTCTTCTATCCCCGCGTGACCTGCATGACGTAGAAATATGGCTTCTTCCTCCGTACAGCTGACTCTCTCCGCTGCCAGCGCTCACTCGACCAGCGAACATAACCAAAAAGATAAAATGATATAATATTAAAGTCAAGTAGGTTAACGGATGCTAAGACTTTATCTTTATCTTTATCATAATTATTATGATAAAGATTCCGTAAAAATGTTACTTGTGTCAAGTGCGTATAATTATATCGACCGCCATATCGATTGTAGTAGCTATCGATTTTCGTTTTGGGAGAACAGCTGGCGTTGTATATTGGACCAAAACGCACTCTCGTGTGCACAGTCAGAAATAATTGTATAGAAGTGCTACTTGATACAAATTTTTCAACCAACAAACTGGATCGTGGGACATCGGCTTTAACCCGCATTAGAACAGTTGAAATGCTTGAGTGACAGGCATTAGGTTTGTTCCAGCAACATTCAGTGGCTGTCAGCCCAACGCATGCGCACTTTTCAGTTCGTTGGCAAAGGTGTTACGAACTGATAGTATGGGTATTTATGTCGGGCGTGTGATGATAGTTTCTGAATTTTTCTTGAACAAACCTATTTCATAGTTTCGGAAGAAAGAAAACACTGAGCCAAATTAGTATATTTGCTAGATACATTGGTGTTTTATCATTTATATTGCAAATAGGCTACGTGTGCCATAGTACTTTGGTCAGAGGTAGTATTGAGTTTGACCCCAAAAATTGGATGTCGAGTTTTTAGAATTAAAATACGTTTTGAGGTTTCCTAAATTTAAAAAAATGGAATTTTGAGAAAATGTGTATGTGTGTGGTGTCTATAAACCAGCCTAGCTCGAAAATTAAAAAAAAAAAGTTCTGGTTACTTAGCTTACGAGGATGTGACATGAAGCATGGCGGCGACTTTCTCTTGCTTTTACTACCACTTTACATTAAGAATATTTCCAATTTTTCAATTATCTCTGAATCTGCTCTGTTTAAATTTTGTACTCAAAAGTCCATTGCAAGATAAAACTTTTATTTGGAAACGTTTTCCAATAAATTCTCTGAAGGTTAGTAGACCTCGTTATAGGCTTATTAAAAAACTCATGCTTGAAGACTTTATAGCTGGGATGCTACTTTTTAGTGACAAAAAAAAAAGAATGAAGCAGACCCTAAAGTATAATTGTGCAACATTTTATTTAATTTGGACGCGGGGATTAGGAGCTGCTGACATCTTTTTAAATCTCAGTGCGCTTCCAACTGCGAGGGTGTGCAAACTTTAATCGCTTGAAGTTTCTCAGTTTCATTTTGCATGTTTTTTGCCACATTAAAAATCCCACAAAAAAGAGATACAGCTGTGAATTTTCCACAGTGTAATTTATAATGTGTTTGATAAATTTCTAATCAGAGTTTGCGTATAGATCGCAGTTTAATAAAAAAAACACTTAGTATAGTTATTGATCAGTTTTTTTTTAAATAGATAGTATAAAAAATAAAAAAATCATCAGCAAATTTGTGAAGCATGCATCAAAGAATCTCACATAAATAATTCAGTTCCGTATTTTAATATCTGTTGGAGGAGATAGATTTTTAAATTTTGATTTAAAAAATCAGTTCATTTAATTATAATTAATTATAGTAATAAAAAATTAAATCAAACTTTGAAGGTTCTCCCGACGAATACATTGTACAAACTGTTCTCGGGTTTCCATTCGGGTAGTTATAGAAGTACTTCTATAACTACCCGACTGGAAACCCGAGAACAGTTTCTACAAAAAAATTAAATGTTGAACTTTAATTTCGGTTTACCTTTTAATTGAGTGTGCAAAGTTTCCAGGACAAGTAGTATAGAGAACCATTCTCAATACTTCGGTCATACTTCAACTAAGGTTTAGACGACTAAATGGACACTCCTGCAGTTCAGCCGCTCACTCTATGTAGTTTCTCCCCCTCAGCATTTTTATCATATAAGACCTATGTATAAACTGAATTCCATGGCGCTACATCCCTGAAGTGACTAGGCCTACCATCCCACCGCTGCGTCAACTACCATAGGCAGATGGAAGGATTGGGGGCATGTGGTCATCATGCCGGCACTCACGAAGGGCTATGTAGAACTACTAAAATTCCAATTCTTGCTTTCCCCCAACAATATTTTGAAGTCAGCGCCTCTAACTGAACATATGTTTTTGAATTGGATTTTGAATTGAATTGAATTGAATTGGATTTTTAGTTATATTATAAAATTATTCTTTTTCAATCATGGATTAAAAGTATATTATTTTATATTATAAAATTGTACAAGAAACGTGTAATTTTACCTGAGTTACAAGAAAAAGTGTAATACATTTCCATGGAAAATAAATAAATAAAAATTGCTACAAAATTGGAAATTCCCAAAGTCTTAGCTGAGGATCGAAGTCAGCTGCTAAGGGAGAACATTACTTCTTTTTCATTATCAAGAAGACCTTCGAGCAAAGCTCACTTAAAAGGGCAATATACAATAATCCATGTACCTGTGATTAATATATTGTAAAATATATCAAAGAATTACAAAGAAATGTGCTAATTAATTTAATTTTTTAAGTAATTTCTTTTGACACTCTTGAATGAATTTGAATTTTGTGTCTACTCAGTAGCATGATTAAACCTGTGAAATTTCTTACATAATTTAATACATATATATTTATAATATACATAATGTTATAAATACATAAAAACACCTGCAGGGTAAGAGGAAACGGTATCCTGAGAACGACATCTTGACCACCATCGAACTGATGTCGCAATCTGAAGTCTTGTTTTTATCATGCTGGAATAATCACTCAACGTGATAGATTTCAGTGTTCCTTTTTTGTAAGGCTTTAGTTAAATATTGTGGGCCATGCAATCAATGATACATATAATTTTCGACAGCTTATATCAACAAACAACACCATGCTATTATTAAAATACACAAAGCGATGGTGTAGAATCTTCATAGCTGTTTCGTATATAATCATTTTTGTCATCTTGTTGAACCAAGCGATATCACGCAGATATTAAAATACCTGAGAAGTTCGCGAAACTTTTTGTTGAATTTTTTAATTTAAGAGTTCATCTCAAGGACTTTTTGACATTTATGAACTACTTTGAGTTGAATCTCCTCTAAGATATGCCGTTTATAACAAAACAGATCAATTTTACTGTCTAAAGACAAACTTACTTGACAAGATTGAAAAAGAATTCCTTGTTCAGACAGCTTTAACTTGATACAGAAGGCTTCACGTTTCCATAAATTTTAAAGCATTAAAGCGTCTCTCATATTACCTTTGTAGATGAAATTCTGGTAACATATAACTTTTCTTTTAATCCGTGAAGTAAAATATAGATAATTTAATATGCATTCCTCAGGAGAAATTCACAAAAAATGTGGAACTTTGTTATGAATGTTTAAAAAATAATTCTACTTCATTGTAGTAACACATTTTGCCATTGCTTAAGTACGTAATCGCCAATAAAACATTACTAACGTGAGTTAATAAGCTGAAGCCCACTCAGTGCGCTAAGTATACATACAATTATAATTTTCTTCCTCATTTAATAGTGTTTATAGTGCCTTTGGATTCGAGGTTTTATCGTGACTCACTAAACAAGGTATTATGTGACTTTTTAGACACAGAGAAATAACTCAGTTAACAATTTGGTTGTAGTTTATATTTAAACATAAGTTAACCTTTTTTATTCTTGTTATGTTAAATATTTTTGTGTAAAGTTGTCTTTAGAATTGATATGGGAACAGTTTATAAACTATTGAGCTTAAGTGAAAATTCTGGTGAAAATACTGAAATCTTTTTTCCATTGCATTGTATCACTTATATACAATATAAGATTTATAAACTGCATGTTGCAAAGGATCTGAGACATTGGGCCTAAATTTTTATATTTTTTATGAACAAATATTTAAAGTTAATAAAAAACGTCCTTGCACAAGGAATTTCCAGATAGACACGGTTTTCAGCAATACTTATAAAAATTTCATATATTTTTATTGATTTAATTTCGACAAGTGAGATATTAATTTTTAACAGGGATTTCATTATTTAAAAATAATTCATGGGTATTTCGCGAAATAAAATATTTTATACACTATCCTTATGGTGATGCTACGGCATTCTGCATGCTTTTATTTTTTAGAACCGCAAAAATGGCCGTATTTTAGGTTATAATGTTCTTTAATCCTACAGAATTCATGTATAAACTCAATTTGTTGCTAAAACATGCGAAATAAGAAAAATCTTGAAGAATTTGGCATTCATATAACCAAAAATGGCGTAATTTATACATATAAAAGTGGATAAAATACGAAATCTGTTAAATCTACACCCTTTGCCGCAATCTAACGTAGGCATATCAAACTCGGGAGACATAGCAGAAAAAGAGTGTATCGCGATCACTGAATATTGTACACTTGCTTTGCTGTAATCGATCACAAGTATCGGTAACTTCTCGGGAGCCATAGAAACGTCAGAAAAGGAAGAATGATATAATAAATGAAGGGAAAAAACACACTAAAACAAAATATTACGATTTTGAATCAAAATTTTTTACACTTTTTTCAATTTATGTAGGAATTGGAATATTTCGCGCTAATTTAGACATTTCGCATAATCGAACAAATTTCGCGTTAATTCGTGGATTCAGTTTGCTTAATAGTGCATGTGCAAAGCTTTAATATAGCTAAGGAAAGCTGTTTTGTAAAATTTTGCACTTATCGCTGTTAGGCCTATAAAAAAAATACGATCCGTAGTATTTATCTATTTCCCACAGAGCTAATTTTTTTTTTATCTAGTCTGTACAGTTCTCTATGATCATTACAAGTTTCATCACTAGAAAGGTTTATTTGGTGTTGACATCATTAGCTTTTTTTATACAAAAGAAGTGTCGAGAATTCTTGGTAATGAACCCAACATGTCTCTATGGGCTTCACCGGAATTTGAACAGAAGGAGTCTTATTGTGAATAATGATGGAAAGGAAGGGGACGACTGAATAAGCGTGCAGAATTATACGACATAGAGAGAAGGGGAAAAGTATCGGTTGAAAAGGGAGCCTCCGTGAATAGAGAACGGAAACAGATTTTCAGAGCTTGAAGCAGTTTTCTGTTCGTGCGAAATTCTACACATGAAACTTTTCTTTGTAAGAAATGTGTGGAAAATAGGTTTCGTCTTTCTTTTATGCAAAAAAGTGAATCTATAAAAGCAAATACTTTTAGGATACTGCTGTGGTGCTTGCCATTGTGCCTTTAAAAATTATTATTGCTACAGAATTCACAGTGCCAGTTTGTCACGCACAAGGGAATTTTATGTTAGAAACTTATCACGTACATTTTTATGCAAGTTTCAATTATCTAGGTCTCTCCAGCCTTATTTTAAACTGTCTTTAGCCCTTTATAGGGTAGGACCTAATTATTTCTATACTTACCTGCATTTATGGATTAACAATTTGCTTCATGTATAAAATATCAAGCGACCACCAATAGTTCACTTATCAGTACTATACAGTAGGAAGTTTTATTTGTTTACCATACGTTGGCATGCATAAATAAAAAGTCACAATTATTTCACAATTGTTTGTATCCGAGTATTATAAAATACGAGTCATAGTATAACTAAAACAGATAAAAAGAATATTAAAAATTAAAAATATTATACACAATTGTCTAGGCGTAAAGAAATCCACATGATATCTTGTTTCGAACTTAAAATAGTTCATTCTCAGGTTTAAAATAGTTATTTATGATCCTAGTGATGAAAGCGAGATTTTATTTTGCGAGTAGGTTATGTTTGCTATACGAGGGAGGGTGTAGCAACACTACGAGCAAAAATATCATTGTACCACATGTATCATATATTATTTTTTAGACTGCTGGTAATAATTGTAAAATAATAATAGGGCTAAGTATTACTTTCATGTTAATAAGTATCACGTACTAGCCACTAGCTGTCCTCTCGGTGTTGTCATCTGGTATGCATGTTCTCAAACAGGTTATCAATTTTCTATGACGCTGCTGCCAAAATACGAGTTTTAGTGAAACCACAATGTATGACTATTTTAGCAATCCCCGTGAGGAATTTAACATTTAAAAATACATCATGAATTTTAACATTTAAAATTTGTTTCAGACCACCTAATTATCATATGCAGATATTTTAAACTAAAAGAGTATATTCCATGTGACGATTACCAAAGTTGGCCACCCTGGAAAGTTATAACTTTATATCATTCAGTTGAAAATAAGTTTTTCTTTCACCTCCGACTATCTAAAAATAAAACAATATAATTTTACTTATACTGCTATTCGGACCGCCGGCATGGTCTTGTGGTTAGCGTCGCTACAGATCCGTCGGCCCAGGTTCGATCCCCGGTACCTCCTCGGATTTTTCTGTGGTAGGGAGGTGCACTCAGCCTCGTGATTCAAATTGAGGACCTACTTGATAGAGAAGTAGCGGCTTCGGTCATGGAAACCACCGTTAACAGCCGTGGGTTTCGGCATGCTGACCACATGCCCCGAATCGTGCCATCTGCCTAAGGTAGGTGACGCAGCGGTCGGGTGGTAGGCCTTGCCCCTTCAGGGATGTAGCACCACGGAGTTTAGTTTATACTGCTACTCGTATTTTATAATAGTTATGTACAAATAATTGTGAAATCATTGTGGCTGTTTATTTATGTATACCAATATATGATAAATAACAATGAAGGCGTACTGATAATTGAGGTATTGAGCCCTTGAGTTTTTTACTTTAAAGGTTTAGAATGATATTCATTATAATTAACCTTTGGGTAAAATATGGTCTGCACTACATCTTAATCTTGTTGGTCTCTGCTTAATGAAACGATGTCTAATAAGATGTGACAGTTACTGTACTGTTCTGTGAGGTGGATCGATGATTGCTTGAACTGGTGATGATGAAGGGGAGTGGCGAGAATTGAATAGAACTGATTTATAAAGTAGATCCATTCCGAGCCTGTGGCTCTGCGATTAGGTTATCAGTAGCACCACTTCCGAAGTAGCGACCCAAATATTATTCCCGTCTCTTAGGTCCCAACTGATAGATTGTAGTAGTCATTGTGCCTATTAAGTGTAAGTATAAGCTACAAGTTCTTTCCGTAACAGCTCACTGTTTCTTTTGTCAAGTCTGATATCCGTTGTACTGTTCTTGTTTATTTATAAACTGTGGCGTGTATTATTAATCTTTGACGGACTATGAAAGGGAACGATTATAGAATAGCATATACAAACTGACCTGGAGAAAAACAGTTTATTTTTACAAAACAAGACTTTTCCTACTTTTCAACATAATCCCCATCAACATTTATGCACTCGTCCCAACGAGTTACTAGCTTCTTTATACCGGCTACAAAGAACTCTTTGTCTTGGTGTCGGAGACAATTTCCCACAAATTTCTTCACATCCTCGTTATCCTGGAACTTCGTCCCACGTAATGCCTCCTTCAGTGGACCAAATAAATGAAAATCAGAGGATGCTAAATCGCAACTTCAACAGGCCGGCCAGAACGGTGTTCGTTAGTCACTGATTCTCGACCACTTTTGAACTGTTATACCCATTTGTAAAAATTTCCACGGTTCATACAACTTTCACCATGCACTTTAGTCATTCTAGAGTATATATTAGTTGGTTTTTCACCATCAGCAATCTAAAAACGAATCACAGAACGTTGTTCAACCAATGAGGAATTTTCAAGAAGACCCGACATCGTTAAACTTAATTTTGAGGTTATAAACAGAGCAATGTTGATCCTTCAGCTGATTAGAACTCATCCCAGTGATGCCAACTTAAAATCCTAAATATATAAAACCGTCTTTTCCCCAGACCAATTTGTCTCTTTAATTATTGAATGACCCTCGTATATATATATGTATATGTTTGTGTTCCGACCATGCTCCCGTTGGGGTCGGACTAGCTGAGTTCTACTGCACTATGTCTAATTTTGACATGAGTTTCTTGCTTAGCAAAGTGAAGTTTCCTCAAACTATATCCTATTACTTTGAATTTTTCAAGTAAGACTTACCTTAATGAAGCCGATAACATAATTATTGCTTCTCCTTTTCTCATTCAATTAATTATTCAAGTAACAAAAATAATTTTTATAAAAATGGTACACTTGTGTTCATAAATAACTACCGCTAATGTGAACTCCAGTTTTACAACATAGGCCTATTCTATGGATGTGAAAATTTAATAGAAAGGAAGATACCCTGATTCTGGGGACAAAATTTGTTCGTGTTTTTATAAATTTTTTTGCATATTGAAGGTGATGATGGTGATGATGATCCTATGTCGTTAAATTTCCTAGTAAGCGTGTCAGTTTGAACTATTCCGCTATATTTATTAACAGCATGTTCCATTACATCAGTATTACTATATGCTAACTTTTACATTTTATGTCATTTGTTTTATCTTTCTCATAATACAAAATATATTTCTGATGGAATTTTTTTTATATTCTAATTTATTCTTAATTGCTTCAATAGTTTCAACGATCTAGTTCTAGTTGCCGAATATTTTGATTATACTTTACAATTATTTTATACAGTTGCTTATTTTGCTTTCACGATTTTCATTTCAAAGGTCTATGAATACCTCAATGCAATTAAAATCTGTGCCTGGTTAAAGTGGTGCCATCTGTTGAACTGTAGCTGCGTTTTTATCCCACGACTTGGTAAATGTGACATCCCTGATTTAAAGCGGGTGAACCCTCTCGTGGCTTCCTCCCTCTGCACTTCCGGGTGCTTGATTCTCCCTGCCTACTCGGAGAATAAGGAATTGATCAAGCCATAATTTTGCTCTCGAAACAGCTTTACAAAGGAACAAAGAGGCTGTAGACTGTTTATACATTCCCACCCACAACTTCATTTATGTCTGTCATCGATAAAACGCATTTTCATTGTGCCTCGAGTTTTGTTTTTTTCGAATGAAATATTAACATTCTGGGAAAAATGTACAGACGAGTCGAGTCCTGTGGTAACTTCGTTCAACCATACCTCGAAAATCCTACTTCCCTTACATCTATCTATCTTTAAAAAAATAAAAATAAAAAAAAAAAAAAATAAATAAAAAAAAAAAAAAAAAAAAACTCCGTGGCGCTACATCCCTGGAGGGACTTGGCCTACCACCCGACCGCTGCGTCATCTCCCGTAGGCAGATGGCAGGATTGGGGGGCATGTGGTCAGCATGCCGACACCCACGGCCGTTATTGGTGGTTTTCATGACCGGACTTACATCTATCTACTTCCCTTAAATCTATGCTAATATAGTCTTTCCACGTCTGGGAATTCCAAGTGGCTCTTTCGTTCGGGTCTCCCAGTCAATATTTTTGAGATATGTCTTTCCTCCCCCATGCGCGCAACATGTCCAGCCCATTTCATCCTCCGTGATTTAATTACCTTACTATATTCAGTTCGGTCATTATGTAGTTTTCTCGATACCCCATTTTCATCTCTTCTAGGTCCTAAGCACTCTGTTTTCGAACACTCTCAGATTATATTTTTTCCAGAAGAGTAAGGGACCATGTCTCACATCCATATAATACAACCGGCAGGATAATTTTCTTATAATTTTTTTTTTTATTTCTGGACAAAAGACGAGTAGATAAAAGTTCCTGAATTGTATAAAAACAAGCATTTCCTGATTTTAGTCGAAACTTAATTTCTACCTTAATATTATTAAGTGCCAGTATGATACTTTATGAGATTGTGTGGGGGACGAAAAAATGTCTGTCCGTCTAACTGTCTGTCTGTGCGTGTGTCTGTACGCACCATAACTCAAATTTGCTTTTTCGGATTCTCATGAAACTTGGAAAACACATTTATAATGTCCATGGGAAGAACCCTATTGATATTGAACCAAATCGGTTCACCGGTACCGGAGTAATGCCCAATTTAGTGACTATTTTAATAGATTATATTAGAAAGGCACCATAGCTCAAATACGCTGTATCGGATTTCCATGGAACTAAGTATACGCATTTATGACGCCCATGAAAAGTACCCTATTGAATTTGAACCTAATATGTTGACCTACCGGAGTAAAACCCAATTTAGTATCTATTTTAAAGGCGCAATAACTCAAATACGCATTATCGGATTTTTATGTAACTTCGTAGCCTATAACTTACGCATTTATAATGTGCATGGGAAGACGTCTATTGATATTCGACCAAATCGGTTGGCCAGTACCGGAATAATGCATTTTATGTTAATATATAAGAAGACGCGATAACTCAGATATGCTTTATTGGATTTTCCTGAAACTTTGTATACCCAATTATAATGTACATGGGAAGACGTCTACTGATATTGGACCAAATCGGTAGACCGGTACCGGAGTAAAACCCAATTTAGTGTCTATTTTAAAGACGCGGTAACTCAAATACGCTTTACCGGATTTTTATGAAACTTGGTGTACACATTTATAATGTCCATGGGAAGATGTCTATTGATATTGGATAAAATCGTTTGACCTGTTTAAGGAGTAATGCTCAATTTAGTGCCTATTTTATGGCAATATACGTATTCGAAATAATTTATAAAATGCAAATCAGTTATCATGACAACATAGCCTATTGTTTTACTGTGATCTTATAAGGCTTTGGCAATTAAAATACAGTTAGCTATGGCAAATAACACTATAACGCTTTACATGCGCTTATCCAACTAGACCGTTAAACTGACCCAGGTGGCCGAGATGGTAATGTCTTGGCCTCACATTGTTTAGTTCCATGGTTCAAATCCCGAAACCGGCCAATTTGACTTTTTTTTTTTTGTATTCTGCATATCATAACTGATTAAACAAAAAACATACTGGCACTTTGTTACATCAGTTTAGCTGATTTTATTTGTGTCTAATTATCGAGCATAACGACGAGATTCATGACCTGTACGCTTCACCGGATATAGTAAGGGTAATTAAATCGCAAAGGATGAAATGGGCTGGACATGTTACAGGCATGGGGGAGGAAAGACATATCTCAAAAGTATTGACAGGGAGACCCGAAGGGAAAAGACCACGCGGAATACCTAGACGTAGGTGGGAGGACAATCTTAAAATGGATTTAAGGGAAGTAGGATTTGCTAGGGATGATTGGATGGAATTAACATAGAATAGGGTTGAATGGCGGACTCAGGTAAGCGCGGCAATGAACCTTCGGGTTCCATAAAATAGGTAATATTCCTTTAGTTTGCTGAGGATTCGTCTATTGCCGTTGAGTAAGTAAGTAAGTAAATTATTGCTTCCAGATATTTGAATTTCTCCACTTGTTCGAATGCATTACCGGCTATTCTAATTTTATGTAGCGCATTACTTTGACGTCTCATGGCCATAATACGGACTATCAATAATAAAAAATAACATAAACTAAATAATGAGTCACCATTCCTTTCCAGGAATTAGGTATCTATATTTAATTCTGTAGAATAGTAGTCTACATAACCCTTAACACAATCTCGAGTCTCGGCGTGCTTTTCAACTTTGACGTTCATAATGTAATTCCTTGAAGTACTACACGCTAAGCTTATTAAAGCTCCTCGTAGCCTCACAAACCCCTTTGAAGGGTAAAGACCATTGCATTTGCTGACCATATAAGGGGTTGAAACTTATTTATTCAACCTGCACTCTATGTCTCAGCTTTTAATTAGGAGGGATACCCAGACATAAACCCGAGGATAAAGACGGCTCCTTTGTGTAGTAAACACCTTCAAGATTGTCAAGAACCCTGTTCATTACGAAGGATCGTTGCAGTAACTCTGCCTTCTCGCGCTTCTATGAGTGGACTTACAGCTCCTTATCTCTTATAAAATTTCATGAAGTAAGTTAAAAATCTTAAGTGGAAATGAGCTTAACTTCTTATACTCCTACTCAACAACACTACGTCCTCGGGTATTTAAGTATTGAGTTCTAGTGAGATATTTGTCGGGTCGGAAGCGACCTAGGGATTCCCTGTATGACAACTAGGAACACATTTTCACTTAATGCATTATGCATTTATTGTGAACAAGATACTACACTGTGGTTTTTCTTGAATTGTCTGAAAAATTTAATTTATAAACTATTTTCCAAATTTATAATACGTTCATGACTATTAGACCTACCCAAGCATAAATTAAAAACAAGTTAAAGTGAAGCGAAAAACATTTCAACACAATACGAACTGAAAAAGTGTTCTAAAATATTTTTAAAATGAGGCCTATATAAACATTATGAAAACTATTGGTCCAGTAAAGCTGGCATTTAGTACAATTTTTATTCTTTGTGAAGATAATTAGTTATTTATAAAACAATTGGTAAAAACGAGATTTTATTTTGCTAGTATGCAGGGGCAGATCCAGAACTTAAAGAAGGGGGGGTACATAAAGGAAAGCTTGCAATTACTGGGGGAAAGGAATATCACCGAAAAAGAGGGGGGTCCGGGTTTCCTTCCCCGGAAATTTTGAAAAAAAAAAAGAATTAAGTGGAAAATAATGAGATTTTAGGTTCTCTGGGCCATTCCTCAAAATTTCTCAGCAGACTAAAACTCTTCTTCTTGCTCAGAGTTTTATTTGTTTTGGAATTTGTTTTACATGCTGATGTTACATACAAATTGAAATCATTAATGAAATATCAAACTTTTTACCTTTAATTTATATTTTCATATAAGCATTTATCAACTAAAGTCGGTAATGGGTTATAAATTTGAAATCACCTGGAAAAATTTTAATGGAAGAGATGGTTTCTTTGAGTGACAATTTTAATATGTGGATAAATATCTTTGTATTATAAAATAAAGCATTAATCTAAGGTGCTTATTTCTGGACCTCTCGAACAACTGCTATCTAGTGGGTGACACAAGGCGTCTAGAATATAAAATACTATTCAACTTGCATTTTACAATATTTGGGTTGAAATAGGGGGAGTACATAAATACTTTTATTTTTGTTTTATATTTAAATAAATTTGAATCTTACTTCACTAGGTAATTATTTTCGACGAATTAAAACAAAGTCGAATCAATGTAATTAAGCAGAACCAAAGGAGGGCCGCGGCCCCCACAATCCCCTGGATTCGCCACTGCAAGTAAGTATGTTTGCTAAACGAGCCCGCGATGGCGAGTGTAGTATTCCTACGAGCAAAATAAAATAATTTACCATGTGTTCCATACACCTTTTTTTAGACGTTCGTAAATATTTGTGAAATAATAATTGTATTATGAACCGTGCAGCCATTTTGGGAATTTCCTGCTGTCCTGTCACCTATTTGCACCAGCCACCAAGTGACTATTTTTTGTGACTACCATGAGAATTTTAGCATTTAAAAAGGCATAATGAATGTTAAAATTTTCACTTTCTCTCAAATTGAGTATACTTATTAATAATCATATGAAAATATTTTTAACTTAAAGAGTATTTTCAGTGTGCTGAAACCATGGTTGGTTACCCTGGAGTGTTATAATTTTATACCACTCAGTGCCATAATTTCCTCCTTTTAATTAATATCATCTATCGTTAAAAGCGCGTTTTTTTTTTACCTTCGATTGCCTAACAAAGTAGTTAAATTTTCTGCACATTGCTTTGATAAATTTGTAAATTCGAAATTGAATAGGTGTCCTTTAAAGGGATTTTTTGCTGAAGAACTTCGCGAATTTGCTGAAGAACCGTTCGCAAATTTTCACTGAAAAACACCAACATTCTAATAAAGTCAATATAATTTAAAATACCTAAAGACAACACAGACACTCACTCTGTACGCACCAGAAAATGCATTTTGAGTGAATTACCATAGCATAGCCAGGAATCGAAGGAACACCTCCGTGATAAACACTCGGTCAAGAGCCCGGACAGCCTATGAATTGGAAGGTAAAAGTGCCAAAGGAATCACGGTTTGCCAGTATTGTTTAGTTCCAAGAGAGTTGTGATTGTCATACTCAGGGTATGAGACGAAACTTCGGTATTCTAAAGGAATCTTGGGCTTAAAGGTGACGTCGGTATTAATAAGATTGTGTTAACTGCGAACGTGTGGTTTAAATCATAAGGTAAGGGGAGAAACGTAACAAAACTTTAGTAAAATACGTTCTATAACTCCCTGGAAATTTGCAATCGTTCTGTCTACCACAAACAAATTAGGGTATAATGCATTGACAGATTTTACCTTGAACAATACGACCCGGATATCGTCCTCACTTACTTCTAATGTTTCTTGTGCGAGGTAAAGAACTGTAATAATAACATCATTAGCGATGTTAATGGCGATGGTGGGAATAATCGTAGTAGGCCTACATACTAGTGGTGTTAGTAATAGCAGTTTTCGTAATATTAATGTAGTGATAATTGTAGTTGCAGCAGCAATACTGTATTCATGTATTAACAGCATATTTTGTTCGGTCAGTAAGACCTTCAGGAAGGGTCATGAGTCTCGGCATGCTTACCATATTCCCCGAATCCTATGATCTGTCTATGGAGATAGATTCAGCGGGAGCCAGTAAATTCGTCCGATGGGAATCATTACCTATAATCTGACATGTAAACTCGTCGGCATAGGCCTACCTACTTAATACCTTATGACGGAAATGTTAACTCGTCGAATGCTAAAGAGTACACTTTTCTTCCCATTTTATGCAGGCTTGTGACTGGCAAGTGGCATGTTTAAAAATGTTTCCATGCAAAATAAATAAATTTAATCAAACATAGCGTGGGAAAATTTATCTTGAATTAAAGTAAGAAGTAATTTTAGTAACATCTAACATGGACAAATTCCTGCTTTTATTATTTTCAAGTGCTTGGCATATCGGCTGCGCAGTTGCTTATTCCTAGTAGCTCGTTTAATTTTTTTTGTACTTATACTTGCAACGGTATTTTATTGGAGCGCAAGTAAGCATTGTCTTACTTACGTAATTGTACCGTCTATCTCGGCTGGCAGTCGTTTCTTCAAGCATGTTGATCTCTTTCTCGGGCAGACGTGGATTGGCTGGCTGGGTTATTACAACGATTACAATGATGTAAACCGAAGAACCAAAATTATGTTTGTTACACCTCCCCAAGATATGTAAAAGATGATACAGAAGTCTCAAACAAAAGTATTCCAAAGTATGCTGGCGTGGTGATTTTTAGTGCTGCTGGGTCCAATGAGATTTGGGTTAATTCTAATTAAAGTACATGTCTCCTTTTCTCGGCCAATACAGCCCTATCACTTTATACAGGACGTATGCTTCTATCATAACTAGTCTAGTAGTTTTCCTTGAATGGCAGTCATATACCATCTATGATCAAGCTAGACCTCGTTTATATTAGACAAGCACATTGTTTCCAAGTACGCGTTCAGTACTTGTAAAACACAATGATCCTGATGGGACTTCCAGATAAATCTCAGAGTCCGATCACTCTATGTGAAGTGTGTTGAACCCAATGACATGTTCACTCGATGAAGAATTTCATCCAGTGATACATTCGCAATTGACTCCACCTACATTATTTTACCTTATTGGAGGAAATCATTCACATGACCTCGTTACATTCCTATTGGTGCGATGCCATGTGCTTTTCGTCCAATAAGGGAAATTGTAAAAACGAGGTTACTTCATATACTCTCTCACATAAATTACGAGTGCTTCCCTCTTGATACCAAGAAGTATGCCCTTGCATTAATATATGTTCCTAAAATTCACCGCTCCAGCAGAAAAATAAAACCATATCTAATTTTTGTTATGACAAGCAAAATTAAGAATTCTGCGCTATTCGTGCCTTGTCTCAGAACTCCTACTTAGCCATCCCTTTTAGATGTTAGACCACTAATAAATGACTGCAATCTGTTGTCCCTGTAAACTCGTGTGTAACTTTTATTTGTAAATTTCGGCAAACCTTTTTGCATTGCCGTTTATGAGTTTGAGGTTCACACGGGAGAATCTGTTTTAATGTATTCCTTCCTCTTCCCATGGCCTTATCAGCATACCAATAATTGTGGCACGTAAGTAAATAATGGGTCAAGTGCCAAAAATACAAAATGTGAGTTCTTGATGAAATACTGTTGTAAATACCGTAGCCAATTTTTATAGCTGCGAGAAGATGGCGGTCATATGGAACACCAATGCTGGTGGTCAGACGTTTTGTTGATTATAAATAAGCTTTTTGGCACTTAACCCGTTATTTACTTACATGCCACGTACCTGTGCATAAGCCCGGCTCTCCCTTTTGAACACGTGTCCAATTTCCTTCCCCATGTACTAAAATAATAAATTCTATGCTATATCTTTGAGTAATATTGTTATAACACTTGTAAGTTTCTTACTTATTTTCATAATAAAGTTTACTTAAATGTTCACTTGCAATTTTATAATGATTTCCGATAAGAAGATTAGTTCTTTACAAATTTAAATGTATATGTTGACCAATCTACTTAATCAATTAATAATTAATTAGTATCCATCACGATTACTGCATCACACTTGAATACTTCGCAACTTAGTATAACTTACGTTTCTGTGTAAAATTCTTTTCAAACATTGGTAAAAACGTAAATGTTTGGATGAGTAGTGTTAAAATTCATGTTAAAAGGGCTCCTAGGAACGAGTTTACATTCTAAACGTTAGTCGGACGAATTTACGTGTTCGGTTAAAATATCTCACCTTCGAAATGGTGTGTTTAACTACTTTCGGACGAATTTACATTCCCCCGACTCACCAGTCGGACGGTAGGCCCTGTCCCGTTATAGCGTTCTTCTCCTCCGTCTTATTCTTCTTGTTACTATTATTGTTAGCATAATTATTATTATCATTATTTTTTGTCATTTCATTATGACCGACTGGCGAATGAGCGATGATGTCATAATTCTAGTTTTCATTCCGTTTCTCATCGTCATTGCCAGATAGCCTTATTATCATCATTACCATTATTGTTGATAACTAATTCTGCTGTTTTTCTACGTAAGTCGTAAACAGTAATGCCTCATAAAGGAGGAAGGTTGCGTGTTAAGCAACTGATTTAGGATCCAGGATCCTGATTGAGGTGTATAAATGTCTAATGTCTATCCTGGGTTTTATTACTGTCTATATCAGCAGACAGTTTCGTACACAAAAATAAATACTCAACTTACCACATGATGGAGGTGAAAATCATGAGAGATTATAGATTTCGCCTCCATCACTAGGCAGAGGGGGAATGTGGAGGTAATTCCATCACATTTTATGACGTTTAATTCCCTGCTCGGAATAATATCTGGGCTTGTACATCTCAATCACGTATTGTAAATCCTTAGCTAGGAAAACCAGTCCTTATGATGGAACAATTTTTAATAAACACATTTCCTTGCCTTGCATCCTAGAGTCGTTTTCTTACAAACATTTCTGCATATGTGGCCACTGCTTGTTGTCAGACACCCAACAACACATATGAAGAACTTTCTTTTCTAATCGTGGACATACGTAACCTCCGTTCGTATTTGCGCATTGACCTTTTACGTGGTCTTCATAGCAATATCAATAATGGTACAATCATCTTTGATCATACTTCGAAGTTTCAGGTTATGTAAAATATCAATCAACCATCATTAGCTCAATTACCAATACGTTGAAAAGTCTTATTTCTTTACCATATACCGGTGTACATAAATAAAAAGTTAACTTATACTGATTCTGGAAACGCGACGTCGAATTTCGAAGACGAACGTAATACTTCCGCTACCCATAGTAGATAACCTATTATACGCTAGAGGAAGTAATAATAAACTGTAAGTTCTTACGTTGTTTAAATAACTTATAAAGTTGTGTGCGGATACTTATGTGTTACCCTAGTATTAGGTCTAGTTGTTTCAAAAATACTTGTTACCCACGATATAGAAATATTTTCAGCTGTGATATTGTAGAAACTACTTAGCTCATGCGTTGTTTTTATCGGTTTGGACCAATAGCATATAAGAATGAATCTGAAATCAGACAATCATAGACCTGATTCAGTCATTCTTTATCGAAATTTGCTTTATAACCTCCTACAAAAGTGATCAATTTGCTTTTCTTTACATTGTAATGATGTCGCAGAATCTCTAGGTAGTAATTTATGCATACAACGCCATTGTCGTGGTACGTTAGGATTTATTCTTGAAAATAGAGTGAATTACATTTACAACTGTTCAGGAATAAGCATTATAATATTTTGCGGGAAGTGTATTCCATAACAAGTTCAGCAACGTTCGCAATTAATTGTAATCACCTCCTCTAAAAATTATAGACATAACCTCAACAGCATGACTGAAATACATATGTGCGTAATATCTTTCAAGAAACAGAGCTATAAAAATAATATAATTATGTTTTACGGAAGGTATTTTTAACATTTCAGCTAATAATACTTGAATACATTTTTTATTACGCCTACCTAATAGGTTTCCACCCGGTATGCTATCGTGTTTCGTTCAGAGAAATCAACCACATTGATTATTATATGTCATGAATTCCTTTTATTAGTATTGTCTCAATCTAAAATGCCATTCAATTAATTCAATTTCAATGTATTTTATTAATTATTTATTACATGTTATTCGTTAAATAGTCAATATAAATGCAACTTGTGAATTTATCAGCGATTTCCAAATCACTCGTGCCTTTACCTAATTTAAACATAAAGGAGAACAGTGTTTAAAGAAGGAAGTGGTTAATGCATGTAGTATGCAGACAATGAGGAAATGCATTAGGTGATGTTGAACTGTAACCGGTCTGATTAGCGTATGCGTGTATATTAACACTGTATTAGCGCTGAATTAAAAACGCGTCTTGCGAACTTACGGGCAATTTTGCCAGGAATTATAAAGGCTATATTAAATTTTATGATCAGTAAGAATACTGTAGGCGTAAACTGGAGTTTTCATCTTGAACCAGTTAGCAGCAACAAGTCCTTTATTTTTCGGTTCGAGCTAATAACATATCGGTCGATGCCAAGGATATGGTATTAAGTTCTGCATTTCTTTGTCGCTAAGAGTAAACATTGGAATGTGTATTAAAATGATCTTAATTATATTAGTATGTGGGATATTAGAAGCTATTCTGTTTTCGTTCTAAGAACAAAGCTAAAATAAACAAAAACCAGTGTCTGTCTCACTCTTAGGTCATGAATGTGCTAGAGTGAGACAGATGTTCTGTTTTTCTTAGATGTATTGTACTTTAGATTTCTTCTCAGACTGAAAACAGTATGGGCTTGTACATTTCACTCATATGCTAGATGTATTATACTTGTACTATACGGACCAACAATATTTAGATATCTGATAGACGTCAGCCGAACATGGAGGTTTCTAGAAAAAATATTGTTCTGTTATTACTTACCTCATCTGTTTTCCAGGGAATAAGAATGTGTTAGTAGAGTATTTTTTTTTTTTGTGAGTGCCCTCCCTTACCCCCGAGCAAGGAAGCTTATTACCTCAGATCAAACCAAATTTTGGTACCCATTTGCTTGATGTATTTACCTAATAGTGCTTTTACGTACATTCCGATGGGTTGTTGTATTTGTGTCGTTGTGTATTAGCGCGGGTTTGACTTTCTTGCCATGGAATCGATTGTTTATCGTTAGTTGTGTTTGTTTAGTATCGCGTAGAGATGTTTTCTAATGTATGTAGCAGCGCGTGTATCTGTGTGAGGGGATTATTAGCCAGTCCGGTATTTACCTATGAGCAAGAGAAACCCCTGAAAAACCTGGGCATAGCACGGCCAAAGGCCATCTAGCCCTACCATGTGTTGGATTATTCATGATACTGTTCTTTTTGGAGTAGCGCTGTCTTGGCGAAATTTCTGGCCTTTCTAATTGACTCGGATATTAATACCGGAGCAATGCTGCGGATAAATGCTGACAACCTTACCACTTCCATGTGTTGAATGTCCTGGAACTCCAAGACCCCCCGTGGCCTGTATAGGAAACACTCAAGAAAGTGAAAGGAATGCGATTGCAAGAGTACAATATGCATAGTACATTACGTTCTTTTAAGTCCTTTCAGTATTATGCCGCATTCAGATAGAAAATTAACCGTAAACTTAAGAACATGAAACATAACGCTAACATTAGCACGGCATTGAGCATTCAAGACGAAAACTTAACATTGATAACAACCAATCACAAATGAGAACTTGAACAGCTGATAAAATGGCTGCCACAGACGAAAATACTTTCATGTTTCTATTAAACACGTGTAGACCTCTAAAAATTAAAATCATACAAGTGTATGCAGACATATACAAATTAACAGTATATTATATGGGCTATATTTAGTACTGCAGTTCATTTCTTGGGAAACTAATGCCCATATATTTTCCTTCAATGCCATCATACAGACAGGGATATGATACAACGTTAAGAGTTTCTCATTAATCTCTTGGCTACTTCCACTTGGCTACTTCCGTCTCCTGTTCTGTGAGTTGAGAGCGAAAGCTTAGAGTTTGCAAGGTTTTAAGTTAACATTTGATTTTACGTTATGTTTAAAGTTTGCGTGATATGTTGTGAATGGTCCCATTCAAAAGCATAGCCCAGAACTTTTAATTTTACGTTACGTTTACGGTTAATTTTCTATGCGAGTGCGGCTTTACAGAAATAGTAATTTGCTTTACTGCTATGGAAATGAAACGATAACTTGATAAGATGTATCAGTGTTCATGGTAATATTCGTTTCCATTTACGCCTTCTATCAACATCGATAGGATAAGCCGGGCACCATAATCTGTTCTCAACAATGCGCCAACTTCTTAAAACATAACATTTTTCATATCAGTCTTAGAAGCGCAGACTTAACAAGCGTAATAAATTAAATGAACAATTGTTAAAAAAGTAAACCAGATCGGCGTTGAAGGCTCCTTATTGATTCTTCGCTATCATTTGTAGGCCTACTACCCAACATGTGTACTACATTTGTACAAACTTTTTGATTTGATGTTAAAGAGGTGTAAAGCATATATATAATTTAACGAAAAAGAAAATATAAAAAATATATTTAAAAAATATTTAAAAAAATACTTATACCGAAAATATTTCAAAGATCCTAGATTATGTTGTTCACATGATATTAACAAACACATAGAAAAATAATCACTCAGAAATATCTATATTTATGGAAGTTATCAGGGAAACGGCTGTTCAGTGCATGAAACGTGGCAGCCATTTTGAAACGATAATTACCCGTAACTGTAACAGTTTGATTAATTTTGAAAATAATATGCAATTGTAGAAATAGTCAATAAAGAGCATGTCAGATTGCAAGACTGTAGAGCAATTCATTGCTGAGAAAAAAAAAAATGAAATTCACATATTTCTCACCAATTAATTTAATCGAAAACTGTAGGCCTATGTGCCCCCTTAAATTATAGCTATATTAATTTTAAAATATTAAATAAACATAGGCTATTACATTCGAGTTTACAATATTGCGTTCGTATTTAATGCAAAGTCGGGGAAACGGCTGTTCAGTGCATGAAACGTGGCAGCCATTTTGAAACGATAATTACCCGTAACTGTAACAGTTTGATTAATTTTGAAAATAATATGCAATTGTAGAAATAGTCAATAAAGAGCATGTCAGATTGCAAGACTGTAGAGCAATTCATTGCTGAGAAAAAAAAAATGAAATTCACATATTTCTCACCAATTAATTTAATCGAAAACTGTAGGCCTATGTGCCCCCTTAAATTATAGCTATATTAATTTTAAAATATTAAATAAACATAGGCTATTACATTCGAGTTTACAATATTGCGTTCGTATTTAATGCAAAGTCGGCCGCGGTGGTCTAGAGGTAGCGTGCCCGCCTCTAAATCCGCAGGGCGCGGGATCAAACCCGGCCGCGGTCGATGGATTTTTCAGGACGTAAAAATCCTGGGCACGGAGTCCTTCGGGAGGGACTTTAAGCTGGGGGTCCCGTGTCGTAGATTTACGGCACGTAAAAGAACTCCAAGCCTAAATTAGAGCCTCTGGACAAAATTTCTCGGCCCTTTCACGTCCAAGAAATACTTAGTTTCCAGGGGGGGGGGGGTTGCGAGGCGATGGGCTTACCACCTGTCCCTCTGCCCTCTCTCGGAAAATAAGCATATCAAAATTCGTATGGGTAATGAAACCTCCACTTGGAGGCCCCTTCGCTCCACCTGGGGATCATAGGGTAACATACATACATACATACTTTTAATGCAAATATGAAACGTAACATACGGAGAGCGCTAGATTTAGGCAGCTCGCAAAAGATGTTTCATGTACCCTGATACTGCGTCTCCGGTATAGCCTACCAGATTTTTTCATACTCGTGCCATAAGTGAAATCCTTGGTGGAAAAACAGTGCTCTTCCGTTAGTGAAGTTGTCATCTGAAGGGACTGGCGCCAAATTTTTCAGCACGACAGTTATGAAACATAGCCTTTAAAAAATATTTCCAAGACAGTTGTTGCATGGAAAGGATCCAAGGAAGAAGGAGAAAGGGCGGATATTAATGTAATATATTCTACAGCAAGTAATCCATAGAATCACACGGTGGCTGAATCTTCCCCGTTTCCTAAGGAAGACAGGTAGTTTTTTTTTTTTTTTGCTATTTAACGACGGGGAGGTATACTTAGGTTTGACTATTACTGATGCACTAGACGTGGGCCTCTCTCATTTATGCACACATAAATGCCATCTACCTGGGCCGGGGTCTAGAGATGATAGCTATTTAAATTAAATTAAATTAAATTAGTAAGTGGCCTGCTCGCGTGTGTACTAAAGTTATCAAGACGGGTTGTTAATACGTTACTACAGGCGCTAATTTGTTAAATTGAAAGGAAACCAAAGAGATGTGTATGATTTTATCAACACATCGCCGAAAGATAGGTCTATATTTTCCCAGAATTGTAATACTCTACTGAATTGCGAGGTAAATTTAAAATGGAACTGGAAATTCGTTGGCGGCTTTAACGAAGAAATGGAATTGCTCCATTGAAATTGACAATTGCAATGGTTTATTTCTAGCAAAGTTTTAAGTTACATAGTAATACAGTAATAATTAAATTCTAGCAACACCCCTGAATAATAAATTCTCATTTTCAGGGCCGGATTCTTGAATGAAAGGTTTAACCATAGCGGTACAAGCAAATTACAATAACTATTAAAAAGTTATCAAATAACTGTAATAATCTTCTTCTAATATATAAAATCGAAAGTGTGTATGTATGTATGTATGTATGTATGTATGTATGTATGTATGTATGTATGTATGTATGTATGTATGTATGTATGTATGTATGTTTGTTCCTTATACAAATCTACATACATACCCAGTTAAGCCCGGGACGTAACGCGGTCAACATTAAAATTGAAACAAATCAGTCCTTCCCTTGAAAATTATATAATTTCTGAGAATATTATACTGAAAAAAATGAAATGCTGTTCAGTTGTCAAGACAACAGTGTATTGTTTACACAGTTCACATGGGGCTCTGGACACTACATAATATTGGACTTTAACGAATTCTGATGCTAACGATTTGTAAAAATAATTCTTGAAGAATAAAATCCACGAAAATAAAGCACATTGTAATGCAGTCACATAACTTTCTCTACCCTCGACACAAGAAATATTTTCTCACTTCACATTTTGATGTAGAATAAGAGGTCGTATTGCAGGGACAACTTAAGTGTATGAGTATGCTATATCAGAAGTCTGTAAATAATCCGTTCCGCTTATACGTTATCCATAGCTGTAGGCTTTGTATTATTTGAGAAATAGGGATGTTTATCATAGCCCCTAAGCATGGGATGGAACATTTTGGGTCCTATGCTCGCAGTATATTATGTCCCGGGATTTAGGGGAGGAAAGTATGAAAGTTATATTGCATTTCTCTTTTATTTCAGCCCCGAAACGGTTTTATGGTAACATGAGAATGAGAAATAAAAATTTCCGTCAAGTCAATACAATATTATGTAATTTATGTTTCTTCTTATTTCAATTCCTCCCAGGCATGATGTGTAGAAGCAACAGAATGCAGCATTCGACATCCTCTATGAGCCATAAAAAGCTATATCTAGCGTTTTCTGGTGGAATAGTTTGAGTGTGATAAATCTTTTTCTTCATTTCAAGTTCTACATACATATTATATAAGGACCTAGAGTTTCAAAATCGAAAGTCCTCCATAAGTTAATTTCAAATTAAAAAATACAAAGCCCGGGCGACGCCGGGCCGTTTCAGCTAGTAATAAAATAAACTAATACTAAATCTAAAAGAATAATAACTACAAATACAAAATAACTAGGCTATAATATTTCATTTTAGTTTAATATGATCATAGTTATAGGAGTTCTTTCTTGATAATATGCTTAATTTTGTTTTAATTTATAAATATTGAACTGCTGTAAATCTGGGAACAATTTAACAATTCTGTTATACAAACTAGGATAAAAACTACTATAATTGGAGGCGGCAGTTCTTAAACTTTTAGGTTCAATTAAACACATTAAACCAGAGCGTTTAGTTTTGAAAGTCTAATTATGGGAGAAATAAGGACAATTATTAAGATTTTTGTGAATGTAATTAAATAAAACATTGTAGTAAAGGTGGTGGATTTTGAATACGTATGCAGAATGCAAGAGATTTGATGGATAATTAATCAATAGACTTCTTGAGGCATATTATTATAATCCTTCTTAAAATAATATTAGGGGTGTAATAGTACTGTTCACTATGGCCCTGGGGTCGACTCAGCCTCCAACAGAAATGAGTACCAGGAGCAATCCTGGGGGTAAAGGCGGCCGCTGCGTAAGGCGGACAACCTTACTACCTTCGTGTGCCGATTGTCTAAAAAATTGGGAGCCTCATTCTCCTGGGAACCTCTGGGCCTTCATGGCCTGTAATAGGGAACACTTTACTTTTACTTTAATAGTACTGTTACAAGAACTTCCTTATCCTGTAATACAGTACTGCAGAACAGATTGAATTAAAAACATATATTATTATTATTATTATTAGTAAGTGTTTATTACAATCATTAACTTTTTACAAATTCCAATGCAAACAGTCGCATGGGTCCGCATGGACCGTCCATGCTTACGCAAAAACACAAAAAAAAAAAAAAAAAAAAAAGAACAAATAATATAAATTCAAAATAACACAAACAAACTAAATCTATTCCTCACCCTCCACACCCGCTCTCCAATTCGTCGCTTTTTCAAACCTGAGCTGTCTCGCCTTCATTAAAAACTTCCGAATGCCTTCCTCAACGTTTTTTCCCGTCAGTAACTCCAAACATTTCCGTTGATCCCTATTTGATTCCATAAAAGATAATGGTAAATATTTTCCCCTCCAATTTTCCAAACCTTCACAATTCGCCAAAATATGAAACCATGATTCTTCCCCCTTACATAATGGACAAACTCTCATTCCGTTTTCATCTATGACCTTAATCATTCTCCACGCACCGAGTCTAATCCAAGCGAGGCCTAGTTTACTGACTTTAGATCCTTTTCGTATGTAGTGTTCCTTCCCCCACTCCAATTTTAACTGCGATTGTAATTCAAGTGAAACCATAGTCTGACATTGTGCATTTGTCTGTTGTCTATCAATATCCTTCAAACGGTTCTTAACCTTCCTCCACACACTTCTCCTATTTCCCTGCCCATCCATCCAAACATATCCCATCCCAATTGTTTCTAATCCCTTTCTTAATTTGGAAGCCCATATATACCATGCATAAAATGTCCATAGGCAAATATGTCCTTAGGGCAATATTCTATTAATGTATACTTATCCTGATAATGTCTATCTTCCTCCGCGGAACTTCGTTTCCTGAAAAAAGCCTAAATTACTATAACAGAATTAATGAATTGAAAGAAGTGTTCTAATTGACTTATAGCTGAATCAAAACAACAGGTCCAAAAAATTTATATATTTTTCTTAATATGATCAGTAATATAATAAAACTAATTAAGGGTATGATGAAATCTGGATACCCTGGAGATGATCGAATAGTAGAATAAAGATAAAGTTGTTTGTAATATATTGTTTCTTTTGTTTTAGGTGAGTCTGCATTCCTTGTCCTCCTGATCAGCTATAAGCTGGACATTCTTAGGAGAGATCCGGTAAGTTCCGCTCGAATGTCAATACAGTGAAACCTTCTTATAGCGATATTTGTGGGCCCTAGCAAATAATATTGTTATATGAGGGCTGTACCAGGGGCAGCTTAAGAAAATTGCACACAAAGAACTAAAAACGATAGGATTTTATTTACTTAACAAAATATTTCTTTCAAATTGGAAATATAAACTGTAATACGCTACACAGTAACACTGAAGTAAATTATACTGCACCGTGTTTATTTAGTAAAACATCAGTAATATTTCATCAATTTTTAGCCGTTAATTTTGTTTCAAGGTTATTATTGACTTTTGTTGAGCGCACGCCATAGCTACATTTTGCTCTCTCACTGAAAAATAATTTTGACAACAAGCTTCTGGTTACCTATCGTAAGTCATAAAAGGGTTGAACAGAGTCTCACAAAGGATGAAAAGAGGGAATAAAGAGAGTTAAGAAAGAGATAGAACAGAGTTTGTTTTGCTTAAGCTACGCTGAGTTTAAAATACTCATCATTGTAAAAGGGTGCTTATGAATTATCTTAAGGACTTTTTCGAAACCTTATAAAAATATCGCTTAATTCAGGTTTATCGTAATATCGTAATGTAGGAGGTTCGACTATATCGAATAATTATACAACCTGTCCCATACCATAGTTTCTTATTTCTATGAATACAGTCATATTGATAACTCCGTAAAACTCGGCATAATTTTGTATTAAACTAAATTCCATGGCGGGACAATGTCTGCACACCACTCTGTGAATGAGCACATGAGATATGTACAGTGATATTAAATTCTAACAACCCATAGTGTTGTATGTCCATATATTCGAGTATGTTTTAAATTCAAATCTAATTACTCAAAGAGTCCTTTAGAATTAAAACTGGATGTACCTTCATCATTATTCCCACTTATGTCTTTCATTAAATGTTTATTGTTGTCGAGCAGAAATGCATGAAACATAATACGTATATTGTCAAAACTGTAATAAGTATTA
The DNA here is from genome assembly GCA_964059195.1 of Ectobius pallidus. Classification (NCBI taxonomy): domain Eukaryota; kingdom Metazoa; phylum Arthropoda; class Insecta; order Blattodea; family Ectobiidae; genus Ectobius; species Ectobius pallidus. The sequence goes on along the minus strand of CAXKWD010000009.1, from coordinate 47,187,413 downwards.
TGTGTCAGACAAGGGTAATGTCTAGTGTTTCCAGCTTTACAATCGAAATATGTGAGACTAGTTACAATTTGTCATTCTTCGTTATTCATTGGTAATCCTTTAATCTTTAAAAGATATGAACACAAAAAAGTGTACATATGCGTTTCATAGGTGACAATTCCTGAAACTGATGCTATCATACGACCTAAAAAGCCTACTTTGATGTTTAAGCCTAATATTGCCCTTTCGCATGTTTTTTCCCCTCTTAAAGTTTCAAGTAAATTGTTTTTTAACCTTTTTGTTATAAATTGTACAGTTTATTTTCAGTTCATATTGAATTGATTAGCTCGTGCTATACATTAGGCTACCGTATTTTACCTTGAAAATGGAGCCTTAAAATTGATTGCGGCTAATGGTCCAAAGTACGTACACTAAAAAAATTAAATTTTGGTAAATATTTCCGGAATATCATAGTTATAAACAAGGTGTTGTAAACGATAAGATATTTACAAATGTTGACACAAACTGTACATCAGTACACTTATCAGAATCGCAAATTGTTGGTAGCTGGAAGCCAGGTATACTCGTACAATGCGAAAAGAAAGGATGTTGAGTTCTTTTATACGAAAGGATTTATCTCCGCCGGGTGGTTTAAATGAAGGCAATGATCTCTAAACAGCCTTGTCCTGTTACACTTACCGTATGCTGAATTCAGGGTTAGAGGGTGTAAAAGTATTTTCAGTCTTTCATGAGAAATCAGTTCAGTTGTTAAAATTTATGCGATGTCACCTGCACAGAAGAGATTTTCGTACAACGCAGGTTTTAAGTTAGAAGTGATTCACACTGATTCCAATGTACAAGATTATAATTTCTTTATGCAATGAAGTATATTATTCCCTTTAAAAGTTTTCATTTAGAATCACATTAAATTTCTTTTCCTTTACATTTCCATGATAAATTCAAGGTGCGTCTTATGGTACGGGGCGTCTTATAGTCCGTAAAATACGGTACTTGCCATCCTCTTGGCATGTTCTAAAGAGCAGCAAAGTTTGGTCCGTGGAAATAAATTTCTTGGTTTTAAAAGTTTCTTACACTAATATAGCCACAAAAATATTCCATAATAATTCATCGTATGAAAAAATTATTCAACAAATCAGGAGCCTAAAATTTAATGACGAGTGAGGGACGACATTGCTATTCACTAGAAAATCTAGGAAAAGTGTTAGTAAGTTATTTGAAAGCCAATTAAGAAATTAATTAATGTTTTATGTCCGCCACCGTGGGTGAGTTGGTAGCGTGACTGCCTTCCACCCTGGCGGCCCGGGTTCGATTCCCGGCCGGGTCGGGGATTTTTCAGCAGTGAAAAATTTCCTTCCTGGGTTCAGGACTGGGTGTTGTGTTGTGTCCTTTCATTCCCATCCCGCGAGAGGCAATGGCAAATCTCCGCGGTATCACCCTTGCCTGAATTACCTCGGACGAGTCGTGGTCATCACCCCACGGCTTCGTCCCGGGTCTGGACCTACCTTCGGGCAGAACACTCATCATCATCATCATCATAGACCTTATTAAAAGTATATACTATATGAACTTTTCATGTAAGATAGTGCTCCACATATCAGAAAGGACCCGAACAATAGACCTGTATATTTCCGTGAATTATATGTTTGAATGCACATAAGAGATAGAATTCTGAATTACAATTAAGATAATTGGGTGGGTACCGACTGCGCGCAAAAGGGTCAATTTTTTCCCAACTGCGCGCAAGCTACTAAATTGTAAACTGCCCAACTGCGCGCGAGCCTACTAACAAATACGTCAAATGCTTGTGAGTCTTTAACATCTAAGTACCACTAGTAAATAATGTATGTCATTTGTTTCGAGAATAGTAGTGGCTATAGGTTATAGGGATGGTAACACTGTTGTTCCGAGTGTATATAATGGTGTGCTGTGTATAAAACGATGTAATCATTGTGTGTGTTTCTATAGAGAGCAATAGACTCTAAATAAGCCTGCGAAAAGCGTAGGCATTACTAAGAGGAATTAATTTTAAAATACAGACAAGGAATTATCTCACGATTTCATTTACTAAAAAGTGTTTCTTATTATTACAAGAAAGGCACATCATTTAAGTGCGTTTTTTAACTTCCTGACAAATGCCCTTCGGCTTGTGTATTATGACACTGCATTTTTAACCATACCTATGAATGGCATTCATAGAGAGTCCTAATATTCCAAAAAATGGGAAGGAAAATGCTGGAATAATCGCCGCGCGCAGTTGACCTATACGCAAAACGGACCTCCGCGCGCAGTCGGGTAATTTAAAACAGTTATAAATTTATCTTGCGCGCAGTCGGGGTTCTCCGAGATAATTGACGACTTAAATGGATTTAACGATATTTTCTTAATTTTACAACCTATTTCATAATCATTTAAAGCCTATTTTAGGCACCTAAAATTGGAATTTAGTAACATAAAAGTTCAAAATTTAGTTATAAGTGTGTTAGAACATATTTTCAAATCGAATCTCGATCATTACGTAGTAGATTTATGACGTGTATTAATATCCATATAAAGCTATAATTTAAAATTATCACTTCATTACTAAAATGGTAGCTTTCATATTTAATAATACGTTAAAATTCTAATGAGTAGGAAGTCAGAGATTAAAAGTTATCTTGATTTTATAACTTGCCATTATTGATCATGTTTTGGGAATACTTTTTTTTAGGGCACTTGGCACTGAACTATTTAAAACGTGTCTATACTTGATACTTTTAACTCGCACGGAACGCTGGTAGTTTTTGCCTATACCTTGAAAAATTTGTAGATGTATGAAATGATGTTCGATATAACTCTGGAAGGCGCTCGTCATTGGCTATAAAGACAAGGAGAGTTGCCATAGAGGATTCTAGGCGGTAGTTCTATTATTAGAGTCTGATGAAACTGTTAATACGTGAGGAGACTATTTTATGATCATCTAGAAATAAGAAATCGATGTTTTCTTACCTCAATGTTATGTATTTTATTTTATTTATCGTATGAAACACAAGAGAGAAACATCAAAAGATTCCCCTAATGAGCAAGTGCTCGTGTCCGGGTTCAGTTCAGTTATTTATATTACACAATACACAATTAAATACAAATACATAAAACAATATATAAATCTAATTTAAAATCAATACCTAGAATAAGATTAATAGAAAAGAGAAAAGAAAAAAATAAGTGGGAACAACTAAATTGAAGTCTTATACTAGGCCTATAACTAATAAAATGGTTCCTTGAATATCTACTAATTAAAGAGTGAAGTAAATTATAATTTATGAAATAAGATTTTTAATAAACTTATCGAATATTTTGCTGTTCTTATTTAGTATTTCTGGATGTGACTTAATAGTGGAGTTATAGAGTCTTGGACCATAGTAATTGCTATGAGATGAAGATAGCTAGCACTAATCTAAAATACATGCAGGGAGTCTATTTTCGACTTTGTTCAAGTGTTTTCTGTATATTTATTATAAATCCATTCCTTTAATTATTCACATTAGTATATCTATCATTTCTAATATAAATGGCACATTTATTTAATTATTTTTGCTGACTTGAGAAAACGTAACAGGCACTTTACCCAATTACAACCTTCTCGTATATTATAATAATCTTGCAATACTAACACTAAATATTAATACTAATACTAAAGCCTACATATACAGTGCGTTTCACGCAAGAGTTAGCCTTTTATGGGGGTTTCTGCGTCGCGGGAGTCACAGCTCTAAACTCCCGAGCGATCGGGTGAAATATTTACGCAAATAAAGCCGCTAACGGTGTAATGATTCAGGTTCTCACAGTTAAGTAAAAATTACATTGAAAATAACCACGTACCTCATCACAAGAGATGTTGGAAATGTCCTCCTCTTTCATCCACACAACACTGACACCTTTTCAGGAAACTTTCTTTAAAGCGCATAACTTCAGCTTCCTAGATAGAGTTAATTTCTCTTGTGATATTGTCTTTACGTTCTTCTAGTGTATAGAGAATTGACTTATACACTTTATTTTTCAAGTTCCCCCGTAAATAACAGCCACCTACTGTTAGAAGAACTTAAAGACAATAACACAAGATAAATTAACTACATCTCGGAAGCTGAACTTACGCGCGTGAAAAAAAAAATTCATGAAAAGGTGCCAGTGTTGTGTGCATGCAAGAGGAGGACATTTCCAACATATCTTGTGATGAGGTACTTGGTTATTTTCATTGTAATTTTAACTTTAATTATGAGAACCTGAATAATTACACCGATAGCGGCTTTATTTGCGTAGATATTTCACCCGATCGCTCGGGAGTTAGAGCTGGCTGTGGCCACCGCGACGTAGAAACCCGCATGATTGGCCAACTCTTGCGTGAAACGCACTGTACAATATAAAAAGTACGTAATAAGAGGAACAGAACTTTACTTATAAAAATACAGTATGGCTATTGGCTAATAGTTTTGATGTTATGGAAGAACATGTTAAAATAAAATGTTTAAATGAAACACTTTCAAGCAGCGTATTTCAATTACCATTTATAGAATATACATAATCAATAGTATAATTATTAACATTACCAATATATCCAATTTTGCTGTAGCCTACATTGATCTTCAAATTTCTTTCACAGGTACTTTAAAATCGTTTGCTATCCATATTAAATATATTTTAATTGTAGGCCTCTTGCCAATTTTGGCAGTACGGAGTTTACTATAAAGAGGAGAATTATTATGTTCGTAAACCGATACTATTAAATTCCACATACATTATAGGACGAATCTAGATTTTGTAACTTCTTTTGTGCGGAACCCCGAAATGGGAACGAAGTTGTGCTTGATTTTTATTCACGTTTTATTGTTAAGAGGCCTAGGAATTATTGAATAGTACATAAAAAAGTGGAGGTAGTGGCTTTTCCATAGTTTAATAAATCTAGTTTCTTCCTTCCCCTAAAACAGTTGAAGGAATTTTAAACAAGAGAAGGGGAAAGAGCGCTTCATGAATTACGGGCTGCAGTCACTTTATGCTGTCGACAGCGCCAACTTCTTAAATTGCGAAATGCTTCAAAAAACGAGGTAGGGGCGGTCTTAAGTTTTCAAGAAGGGCGAAATACTGCCAAGAGATATATGGGCCCCAATCCCGGCACATGCAAATGTTTAACAATGAAAACTGTTTTGCATTTTGAAGGAGTGAAAGGAGGAAAGCTTGCCATTTTCCATCTGTCAGTGGAGAGAATGACAATAGAGAAACCTTAAGGAAATTATATTCACGGGTATTGGACGTTGACGTTACATTGCTCACTGATCTGCTTCATGGACCTCAGCATCTTATCCTCTCAAACTGTAACTGCACAAATCTCATTTTCAAGCTCTTACATAACTGAGTGAGTATTGTTAATCAAAATTGGCAGAAATTTTGTTTAAACTGTGAAAAAAAATCTCATAAAAGAAGCATGAAATGGCTGATGCTCAGCGTGCACTGTAAAAAAAAAAACCTTTCACCGGATCTCTTAAAAGATTACCCTGCTACACTTATTAATTTCGAGGCTCGGGTTTAAATCCCAAGAGGTATTCTGTTTTTCGTGTTAATTCTTATTCTGTTTCCAAATTTTGGTCGATCGTTTGTTTTTACTAGGATAGTTTTGAATATTTTGTTTCATATTTTTCTCATAAAAATACAATACAAATAAATAAATTTAACTCTTTCGTTGTATTCTTATGATGTAGATATTTGTTGCTTTTTGTAAAACTCATTGAACTCTATATTTATCATTAATTCATTGGCTAAATACAAGAGTCATATTTCCTGGAATCATATAACAAACCTAAAGTTTTATTTGTATATTCACAATATGTATACAATAGAAACAAATCAAGGCTGATATGGAGCTTACTAGACTACCTTTCTTCCTGATAAACTTTGACCAACTAATGTAACATTCGTTTTATCTTCATATTGTCGTGCCCCGCGGTGCTATTATATATTATTATAGCTCGGTCGAATTTATTTCAAGATGGCAGCGGTCAAGTTTCATGGCACTACGCTTTGGTCTTTGTCAAGATGGCTAAAATTAAGATTTACGGCACTGCATAATTATTAGGTATAGGAAAATAAAGCCTGCCTTAAAAGTTTAACTATTTTCTGACTTCACATGCATTGTTGGTTTTCTTGACGGACTTCTCTTACCTTGTCACAGCTGTAAGAAATAATGGTTAATGAACATGACCCTTCAAATAATAAAATAATTAAAGTTATTCTACTGTGATTTATTTATGCAAAATTACAAATGTTAATTCATTGCATTAAGAAAAAAACTTTAACTGTATGTTTGAGTGTCCATTCTTGATTGCTTTAACAAAAGTTAGTTGTTAAATTTTCACTTGACAAGCAAACTTAGATTTACCTTTGGTAATCCGGACGGCCGTTTCGCACTATTTTAGTGCATCATCAGCGGTTTTCGAACTGCTACTGGTGGGTGCCTGTGTTGTACACCTAGGTGGTGTACCTAGGTGTACAACACAGGCACCCACCAGTAGCAGTTCGAAAACCGCTGATGATGCACTAAAATAGTGCGAAACGGCCGTCCGGATTATCAAAGGTAAATCTAAGTTTGCTTGTCAAGTGAAAATTTAACAACTAAAAAAACTTTGCTTCTAGTCTTGAATATTATGAAGATTCCTTTAATTAAACTTTCGAATAAAAGTTAATAAAGGAATTAATATATCGAATAATAAGAAGTTACAATTGATGACTTAGAAAAATGTATTAAATGTATCTTCTCTTTGTTTTACATCACCACACTGTATTTTCTTTCTTTTAAATGTCTTAAACAAAACTAACTAATGATTGTAAATCAACTGTCTATCTCTTAATGTTCTACATTCCCCATTCTCAAGCTATTCCAATATTCATATAATCTTGAACACAAGAAAATTATATGGCAAAATTAAACTTTACCTACTTTGTTCATGACTGAACATCCACTGTTTTCTCAGCTATTATATAGCTCGTGGGTAGCATTTCTTTCCCTATTTTCTTATTTGAACTTATGAAATTGAACCATGTTGCAAAATACTTTCTTTATGAACTTTAAAGTAACACCCTGTATATATTTATAGTTGCAAATAAAGTTAAGCTTCTACTTAATCATACTCAAGTTTACTTTGCTATCTTTTCATAGTCTTGAAATTAAAACTCTACACTTGAAGAAATGATCTTCATCCTCTTACGGATGGCGAACTACTAACTTCAAAACAGGTTATTTCAAGTTTGTAAAGTATATTCCATTGTGTACTTACTGAGTACAAATTATGAGTATCCAAATGGCATTAACTCCTCCAAGATGCACAAAAACTGTCAGTTCTCTGCCCCGATTTATCCACTCTCACATAATATGTGGGTACACGCTAACTTTGCCGCCCGCATAAGAATACATTTCATGAAGAGTGTTTTGGGTGTAGTCTCTGTCAAACATGTGCAACAGCTTGTATACCCCTTATTGGCGCGAACTCTAAACTGACCAATGGGAAGACTGCTCTCGATAACATAATCTATTTCCTATACTAGCGGCATCCGTCAGTCAACGCCATACTTAAAGATTTTCAGTGCCTCCTTCGAACTTCTTGCTATACATCCGTGAAAATCGCTGACTCGTGGAATAATTGTACGTCGCGCCTTGGTACTGGGAAATTGTTGCTACGGTATTTAGCTGATGTTGCCATTCACAGGCAGGACTGACCAATGGCATGCCTATCAGGCGTTTCCCAGGAAAGGCCTTATCTCAGCGTTCCTCAACCTTTTTGAACCCGAGGACCTGTAAAATGTGTAAAAAATTTTACGGAACCCTAATTTTACATCCCATTAAAAATAAATGGTGCAAAAATACGTTGCACAAACTTTCTCGCATATACGTGTTAAAGGCTAGCACAGATGAAATTAAATTAAAGAGACAATTAAATTTTACTTATTACATTTTCATAAAACTAACAAGTATGTAGAACGGAAAGCATCAGGGTCGATCTTTATGTTCAATGCTTTTACCGTGAAATAATAATAAGAATAATAACAATAATAATAACAATAATAATAATCAATGACAGTGCATATTATTAGTACTACTACTACGGGAAAATTCAAATATAAGTCGCACCTTGGGATAAATCTGTCCCACCCAACCTATCTTCACCGATGCAGTTTCTTTTATACCACGATCTAGCGAATTCTTCTGTCCTAGTATTATGAAGAAACTCGTGATTGGACGTTGGAGGTGTGACGTCTTACCGCTAGACGAGAGGTGGCAGGCTGACAAACCTTGCGGGAGATATAATATGCCACATTTTCGAAACCTACAAACAGTGTATCGTACATTATTCGAAAATGCAAGGGCGCTTCGCTACGGCTGCCGCCTCCGCTTCGCGCACTTAACTATGTGGTTAGTGTTATGCATTATTTAGCTATATGCAACAGTATACAAGGGCAGTTGGTCACTCTGCTTCGCTCAGAAACAAAATACATCACACAGTCCGTGCAAATGTGAATATCGAATGGGGAAGCTTAAGGGGGCGACTTATATTTGAATTTCGCCACCACTACTACTACTACTACTTAGGTTATATTGCACGCTTTAACTGCATGTAGGTCATACCACGTGTTTAGTATGTTTGCGTGAAACATTAGTCTATATCAGCGTTTCTTAACCTTTTTGAACCCGAGGACCTCTAAAATAAGTAAAAAACTTAACGGACCCCAAATTTTACATCAAATTTTTAAAAGTAGGCTATATGTAGGCCTATATTATTAATATTTGGGGTGTTAAATTATAGGTCGTTATAACGAAATACATTTTTTTTAATCCGACGGAAACACAGTTATTGAATTGGAATGAAACTATTGGCAGTAAAATTATATTTTGAACAGACTTTAATATGTATTACCAATTTGATAATATAATTAGGAATTACGTTATTACTCACTTTTAATGAGACGGTTGAGCTTGACGCCTCTTGCAGAGTTCCTGTTTCTTTGGCTCAATATTAGTCAAATTTAGTCGATATGACCTGTATTTTCGAAGATTTTAAACCTTTGACATCTAGTGTCCATTTTATGTGAAAAATTTATACTTCTTTACTTCCCACTTGCTTTATATTTTTTAATTAATTATGTCTGCGGACCATCTGCACCGTGTTCGCGGACCACCAGTGGTCCGCGGGACCATAGGTTGAGAAACGCTGGTCTATATTAACAACTCATTCGCGTCATGTTTCTATTGTTTAGTGATGTCTTCTTATGTGATATTCAGTTTAAACGATTATAATATCCAGTGACATAGCGGCGATGAGTTATGGAAAATAAGCAAGTCCTACAAACCCGGCGTTTGCCTTTGCGAACGACGGAACCATGAAAAACCCAAGTCAATTTGGGCAGCCACGAGGTTTGATTTGAACTCAGGACCTCTTCCCTGTTAGCCCATAGGCCTACCACCTCGCTGTAATTGGTTTTAGTGTGTTCATTGCGACTGAGCTATACTGATTGCATTTCACAACAATAAGTACATTAGGCCTATAGTTTTCTTGTTACTAGGGGCAACAAAATGTCATTCATATTTTAATTGACATTTATGTTCTGAAATTCGCATTTAAGCTGTTCTTATTTCGTTTTTATCTTGATATCTATTAAATGTACAAAGAAATGTGTTAAACAAAAAATGTTCATTTTAAATTTTTCTACAACTTTACTGTGATAGGTTTTCATGTATCGCTTACTGTAATGGATATAATCTAGAAAAATTGAAAATGGATACGAGTAAAGTGCCCCTTAAGTCATTTTTGCGGAAATACGGATATAGCCATTTTATTAGTCACAGATAAGACTTTACAATTTTAAATTTTTATTAAAATCGTTAGAGCCATTTTTTCAAAAAACAATTTTTTTAAAAAAGTTTTCATGAAAAGTCCCCTTAATATTTCAGTTGTAAAACTAAATTTCTGGGCGGTTCGACAAAATTTCGAAAAAGTCCTTAATTCAAAAAATGAAGTAAATACAATGAACCGTTTACCCGCTGTGCTTGTCCACGGACAGACGGACAGACGGACAGACGGACAGACGGACAGACGTCATTCCAAAAATATTTTTTTCTGTTTCTAGGCTTCATGAAACGTGCTCTCCCGGTGTTATCTCGACTTCGATTTTTTGTCACGATCACAATACTTTCTCTATACTACGTATATGCGAGAAAGTAAAAAGGCCTATATTCTTAATGTTTGGGGTATTAATTATAGGTCATTATAACGAAATATGTAAAAAAATTTACTTCTTTACTTTCCACTTCCTTTATGATATTTTAAAATTATGTCTGCGGGTCATCTGCACCATCTTCGCGGACCACCAGTGGTCAGCGGACCATAGGTTGAGAAACGCTGCGGCTTATCTCATATCTAAGTACTGTATGTGACTTCTGTAAGATTGCAACTCCTCATAGCCATCCACTGAATATAATGTAAAACCATTATAATATATTTCAAATACTAAAATCCTTATTCCTGTTAATATTTCAGGAGTTATAATAGTAAACATTTAACCTCAGATGAACGCTGGATTCCTAGGCTACTAATTATATAAGTTTAGCGACTCCTGCTCATGACTGCGGGATACTGATGTTCATCTGTTCTTATTGTTACTGTGTCATGGCTAGTGTTCTTGCTAACTGATTTTGAATCTTAATGATTGTGATATTAGGTGAAATATAGAGAATGAGTCAGCGACTACAGTCCTAGAGAGTAATTTTTTCTGGGCATAAAATCTATATTCGTACCAAAATTTCAGCTGTATTAAGTTAATAGTTTTTGCGACAAATCGGAACAGATAGAGATGAACAATTAGATTTTTATATATTTTGATAAAATATATGATAGAAGTCGCATTTCGCCTGTCTGAACTGTTTAGACTACCTACAATACCTTTTTATGCATGGTAGTCCAAACAGTGTAGACATACGAAATTGAATTTTATATCTTATAATGATAATATAAAAGTTCCATTCCCCTGACTGTTCTCTTTCGTGTTCATGTTAACTAATACTAAATTTTAATGATTGTGATATTAAATGGAACATAGAGAAAGTTTTTCCAGGTATAACTATCATTTAAAGGGATCCATTCTATGACAAATTGTAGATGTTTTATTTATCATATTTTTTGTACAAACCTTATGAAGTTTCGATTGTGAGCGACGCGTTCACTTATACTACTTTCAGCGGCGATTGGCTACGTCTTCCGAAATCATGCATTAAGCCAGCTCACTTCAGTTTAAAGTAAAGTCTTTACCATCGCTTGCTATTAGGGCTCTTATTTCCTTTTACGACAGCGTCGTATAGTTAAAGAAGGTTCAGCAGAAACTTTTGGGAGGGTTTAACAGGGAAGCAGAGGAAGGGATTAGGGGCTGAAGAAGAGCGCCGTATATCGGGATAATGGGGCGTCGCCATGTTGTCTGCTTAGCTAACGGTTATACTGATAGATGGCACTGAAATTCAAAGTCTCTCGGAGGTCCAATTTAAAATGTTGGCTGGAGTATACAACTTGCTTTTTAAAAACAATGACGGTCCATAACACTTTTAAACATCTCCTTTATGATATCGTCTGAATATACATGAATAACTCCAAAATCTCATAGGGAAAAATGGGTAAAATAAAAGGAGATTCAGTAGTAATAATAATAGGATTTTAGGTGCAAAAGCCCTATTTAAAGAGAAGTTGAAAGATAGCTCAAGGTTCACGAAAGTATGTAAAGCATATAAAATGTTTATACTATCAGTAACTTTTGTATACACCTTATATTCTTCATCTTTTCTTGTGTCTATCCCTCACTTTGAATTGTAGGGGCTAGTTCCATAAGGGCGTAAGGCACAAGAGCATAGTTTTGATAAATCTTAATGTTTTTAAACAATATTACCACTCACAAGCACAGGTTTTTTCTTATGACTGAGCAGAGGTTTAAGGCACAAGTATAAATTGTTCACTGAGTATTTAAGAGATATGAGGAGAAGGCATAAATGTTAAAAGTTCAAAATTCAAGATGTGCCTTACGCCCTTAAGGAACTAGCCCCTTCAATTCTTTCCCCATTATATCAGACACTGTGGAAATATACCACAATTTAATATTAATTTTGCTAGCCATTAGTTGGTTAACATTATTATTAATGAGATTTAATTTAATTTTTTAAATGATTTGTTCTTTATGAAATTTTGTATTGTTTGTAATAAGTAGGCCTATAGTTTTACTGGTGAAGTGGAAGAGAAGGTCTAATGGCCTTATCTTAGTATAAATTAATAATAAATACATAATAAATAGTATTCTGTAAGTTGACATGTAAGTTTTGTAAGTTGTCCTATTGACGTGTATTTTGATTTTGATTTTAAATAAATTTTATTTATTTCATATCTCAATTGTATAGTCTATAGATCTGAATTCATTTTCTTACGCCCCAAATTATGTATAATTATTAGTCTCTAAATAAGATTCTCTAGAACGTCAGAGCAGAAACTGAGCAGGAGTTAAATGGGAGAACAAAAGTTCTGAACCTAATCATTGTAGAAATTACCTTAGATTAGGCAGGCTATTCCTTACGCTGGCATTTCCTCTGAGATTGTGCTAGCGGAATGAAGATACTCTAGTGGGGGAAGAGGGTTCTTTAAACCTTAGAAGACTGTTGTTACCCTCTAAGATACAGCCACCTTTTTTTTGCATAGAATTCGTAGAGGGTGGAAAATAGGGTATTTAGGGATATTGAGCAGCGGCGTTTGGAAGGTGGGATTTCGAAGAGAGTCGATGGCAGTTTTCGCTTTTCCAGTCATTGTTAGCGGGGATGAAGCCATTGCTAAATCCTCTTCATCATGTCACCCCATTGGTTTAAGGAGAGGATTACTTTTGAACTGGGCTGGCGCACATGAAGACTCTTGTACGTGGATCTCCGATCAATGGTGTGTAAGGGCAGTTAAGAATAGCTGCATGTTCCTTTTACTTTAAGAGGAAAAAAGGAAATATTTGGAAACTTAGGAATAATTTTTGCCATATTATCAAGTGGTTTGTATGAGGACACCATATATATAGTAAGAATCAAAGCGGTTCTTCGTTAACGCGTTTCAATTCCCGAGTTACTAGGTTCCTTAAAGAAAATAACAATAGGCTCTATTATATTACAGGCCTACCAGGTCCGGCTAGTTCATATAGGCGAACTAGGTAGCCACCTAGAGCGGGACATTTAAAATAATGTAGGGGCGGAAACATTTAGATCTAAAAAAAAGCTGAAAGCTTTGCCAAAATTAAAGCAAGAAAAATACCTTTAGCGTTTTAAGCTTTTCTCAACTCCTGCCTCCAGGATAGAGAGCTTGAAATTCCATATTTAATCAAATTGTAAAAGATGGAATGATCGGGGTGGCTATTTAGGGGAGCACCGAAATTATTTCTCGCTAGGGAGCCAAATACTTAAAGCCTGCCCTGAGGCCTATACAATATCTACTTTAAGCTAATTAGTTATAACCTAAATAATATGCTCTCAAAATTAAAAGCCTATATCCCTCTCTACCTATACAAAACGTAAGGATTTCTTTTCATTTGCAAAACTGCGACTGCCGTATAGGAAAACGGAGGCAATACTCTTTGGCCGCAACAGACGGGGCATGGCATTGTCAAGTATTGTCATCTGTTATCTTGATTCATGATGGCTCGCGGTTTGAACCGGCAGTTCGCCCCGTCGACCCCCTTGAGGGCCGTGGGTTACTCTTGTTGACATAACTGATTGCATAGAACAGTAATTTACTGTGTGGCTAAGTCGGTACATAGTCCATGTCCTTCGAATTATTACAGTATACGGCCATTCAGTTGCAAATCTGAAGAAGGAGAAGAAGTTTCATTTCCTTTGAACTGTAGCGATATGCACGATCGTGTGTTTATAATTTCTACCTGTCTTCCATGAAAATCTGGGACACAGTGGATTGTGAAAACTTTAGTTCACAAAATTTATTGAAACAGGTTTTAATTACGAATATAGTTCATTTTAAACAAGTTTATTAATACTGTACATTATCTTATACTCGGTACAACACACTATATAATGTCCATATAGTGTGCATAATGCGTGTGTCAATTGTGTATGTAATATTCGTAAATATGAGCACATAAAACCGTCACTAGAACCACGTCAATGGGTACGCCTACACGAACTTCATGTAATTTCTACTTGTATCGTAGAACTGTATGTTTCACATTAATAATTTATTTTTATATTTGAAATTAACATTACTATTATTTGACTATTGTTATTGTTAAGTTTTATTTAATTTTTATTTCTTTTCCATTACCTTTATTATTATTACATTATTAATTATTATTAGTTTCTATTTTCTGCGAGTGCTAAGATGGTGTTAGTTAGGCTTAACCCTCTGCCGAAGAAGCACGGTGAAACACGTGAGTCACAAGGGCTATTTAAATTTTCCCCAGAAGTATCAAACCCGGTGTTTATATGTAACCTCTGTCGATGAAACCGGGTGAGATGTTGTTCATTTGAAATGCACGATTATTATGAATTCCGTATTTAATCATTTATATGGAATTATTTCTAGAAATATTCCGATAAATGCGAGTAACACGAATCCAGTTCCGTTAATTATACCTTGAGCGGTTTCCATTAATGCTGTCTTTTCAACTATTTATGTTTCTAAAAGAATGTGCGACGTCCTGAACATGTTTCTCCACTAAACCGCTTGATAATTAGTAAGACAATTTAAACAGAGGTCTTTTGTGGGACGAGATTAATGCATTTAGTAACGGAACTGGACATTTCCTTTGTCGGTTCAGTTTATGGGTTAAAATTATAGCATTTTTAGCCTAAATACTTCTTTGTCTGAGATTATCCTCCCCGTTGTTGGGATGTTTTTGCGGCCCACGACGCCCAACATTTTAAAATTTGGAAGAATACAATATGTGCCGACGTTTAATGTATAGATTTTTAACAACATTGAGAACGTATCAAGTTATAGAACAGACAAAATAAGAATGATCAATTGATCCTTACAAATATGTTTATTCCTATATTACAACAATTACCTTAAATAACATCTCTTTGCGATTGTGGAAGAAAACATTCTCGAACGTTTGGAGCTTACCTATTTTGAAAAATAGGCTACTAGACAGTTCTTTAGAGCCCAGACGTTTGTTGGTTATTTCGAATGAGTTATATTTTACCCTATTCCTATATTTCAAGCCTAGGTATTTGATTGGTTCCCTTGTGACAGATAGAGCGCATAATATAGAAGCGTGTCGTTTGAATAGCCCCCTAAAGCACGATTCATTTCTTTATGGGCTAGTATTCACTAGAATTATATAATGGAGTGGTAACCGAAAGATTTCAATTTGGTTTTTAAGCGGCACAGATGTGGCCTATAATTGTGTTAAACCACCAACAATTTGCGTTTTCAATCAGAACTATTAAAAAGTGTTATTTGTGAGGCATCTGTGAAATGAAATTTCATATCATGCGGTCACACTAAAAAATCTGAAATTTCGGTCTGCAGGAAACCAGTAATCATCCATTTGTGTTTATATGAGAATGTGATGAGTTCCCACTTTCAGAGGCGGCTCGCATAGCCTAGTCTACACAATACTGAAATATGGAATTTTATTGATTTATTCGTGTCATGGCAACTACTTTTTCCTCAAAGTAAGGTGATGGTACCATGAGATGTATGTCACGAGAGAGTGTTTTATCTCTAGTATATGACACATCATATGGTAGCATTGCGATATACGGTTATAATAAAAGAGGCGATAGTAATTTAGTTATGAGTCAGCCGCCGTGCAGTTTGGATGTGGCATTCTTATGTCAAAATAGTCACTATCCAAGGGAGTATTGCCAGTGAATACCACAAGGAGCAGTTGGAGTCTTGGGGGAATAATGCTTATCCGCTTCGAACTTTAAGGAATCATGGAGTGTGTTTGTGTGCTTTCTTACTTCCAACAACCGCAATACATGAGAGTGGCACGATGAAATTGCGTATAGAAGTTAATGGATGTCTTTTTCCTTCACTATCCTACATTTAATACCCATAATCTGCATTATACATACATTCCATACCTTGGCCTTTCATTTGTATATTTAAACATTTTAAAATGGTCCCACATTTTCAAAAGAAAAATAGTTGACATGACGTACGAGTATATGCCGTCCTCGCATTTATACATTTTAGTTCCTTCATTGTGATATTTCTCCATAGTGCAACTTAGATATTATTCTAGGATATTCTACAATCATTCTAGAATGAAAAAGAAAACAAAGTTGACCTAGTTAAATAAATAAACCATTTACATTATAATTATTATTATTATTATTATTTTGCAAATGACAGTATTTTAAGATAGTCTATCAGATAATATTATACACATTGGCCTAAAGATTTTCAAGACACAGAGTACTTCAAGGCAATAATACATAATGGGGAAGGTTGTTGCCAGTCTTAAAAATCCCTGCAGAAGTTAATCAATCATTCGTTATCGTATCTCAGGCACCAATCGTTAGCTCAACCATCTCCAAGATGTTTTTATTTTTTATTTTTATTTTTTATTTTTATAAAGATGATATAGCCTTGCTTAACAGAGAATAGATATATGCATATGCATTCATGAACCACAGATTATTGTCTCTGTTGGACATTACATGATAATATTATAGGAGAACAATTCCTCTGACACTGGGACTTGAACTTAGGACCTTTGGCTATCCGTGCCAATGTTCTACAAACTGAGCTAAGCCAGAGTCCACTTCACGGTGCCAGATGGAACAGTCATAGGGCAATCAGCCATAGGAGAGAGGTTCCATCTGGCGCTGTGAAGGAAACTCTGACTTAGCTCAGTTTGTAGAGCATTGGCACGGATAGCCAAAGGTCCTGGGTTCGATTCCCAGTGTCAGAGGAATTTTTATCCTATAATATTAATAATATAACAGAGAATGCCTGGCTCTTGGATTGGAAATCTAGGTGAAAATATTCCGCCTGGACTCAAATTTGGTTGTGGGGTAAATTATGTAGCGTAAGTCTATACTTATTATTTTATATTAAATGCATCCTAAGGTATATGTATGTACAGGTCTGAAATACTCACCCTAGATTTCCCATGATCTGGTGAATGTCTAGTGTCTAGTCTATCTCAAATTTCGTCCTGAAAGCACAGTCAAAATTTAATTTTGGTTAAGGTTATTTGTTGTGCTTTCAGCGGTGATACTAAGTTGTAGAGTTGTGAACGCATCGATCATTCCCGTTTCGGATCTTTAGGACTGTGTTCACCAATGCCGATAATCTGTCTGATCCTGGTTTTTAGACTGAAAAGCTGCGATATTGTCCATTTTGTGTTTCACCAGCTACAGTAATGTGGTTTTTCGATAATATCCAAGCTAATGCTTTACCGGTGAAATATCGGCCAGCAAAACAGGATAAACCAAGCTAACTGCGACATCAAGATGGCGCGTAGACGATTGGAACATCTGATCAACATGAGAGATGATCACAGTGACGAGGAATATGAGGCAGAACACAGAGTAAGGCAACCTAATGGATAAAGGAACGTATGCCGTACTTGGACATTTATGACGATGTTAATTTCTGCACAAGATTCAAGGGGAAAACGAAATTATCTGCTATACGCCACGCCTCCAAAACAGTGAGACATCTAGTGACCATTTGTAGAACTACTAGCTAGAGACAGCGTGCAGGGAAACTTTCAGTTGCTATGCCAACGTTTACATTTCACGTCCGGACGTAGCCAATAGACAGTCTTCCTCCCGTTGTTTCACACAACCGCCTCTAGATGTCATTGGTTCTCTTATGAAAAATTTAAGGGTTAGGCAAGTAGTAGACAAAAACCAAGCTTTTGAAAACCAAGGTGACAAACTATGTGGTAAAACCCGAAAGGTTTACTATTTGAGATAATGGATTAATCGTGGTTGTTATTATCCACGATACCAAGACATTTTATCCTTGTTGGTGAACACAGCCCTTAGTGTTGTATTATTATTTACGCATAGTGAGCTTGCTTACGTGCATACCTCAGTTTAGTGTGGTTATTTTCACTTAATGGTCAAATTATTATTTTCCCAGCCCATGTAACGAGCTTCATTATTATAGTAGACTTACTTTTCTATTGAACCACTATTAGCTTCAGATTAGGCTACAGAATAGGCTAACGGAAAATATGTTAATGCCATCTATAATACTCGTTTCCTTTGGATTTCCAGCTAATCAATCGAAACATTCTCCAACCGCGTTGAGACGTTACACTGAAAACGGTGTATATCTTACCATCAAGCGGACTTCGTTTAAATAGAGCTTTCAATGTATTTTTTTGCACTTTGCAAATTCAAGTAAACGGTACTTATTTTGTATAATCAAGAGTTTTTAACATGCGAACTTTGATTGCTTTATGCTACATAGTTTTTCACAGATATAAATTCTGTTATTTTTTCTATTACACCATTGACGGGCACAATACCCTTGATGTATTAAACTTAAAAGTGATTGTAAATATTGTGTTATTTTCAGTTTTTGTGCTTTATTTGAAAAAATACCTATATTTGTGCCTAAAGGCAGTATAGACCTATTAAACATAATAGTGTATAAAAATACAAAAGCTTATCATTTTATGGCCGCCGGCGTGGTCTTGTGGTTATCATCGCGTGACTACAGATACGTCGGCCCGGGTTCGATCCCCGAATTTCCTCGGTTTTTACTGAGGTAAGGAGGTCTGGAACGGGTGCACTCAGCTCGTGCTTCAAATTGAGGATCTACTTGATAGGGAAGTAGCGGCTCCGGTCATGGAAACCACCATTAACGGCCGTGGGTTTCGGCATGCCCCCAATCCTGCCATCTGCCTATGGTACATGACGCAGAGGTCGGGTGGTAGACCTAGTCGATTCAGGGATGTAGCGCCATGGAGTTTAGTTTTTTTTTTAAAATAATTTTATTATTGATGATTAGCACTAATGTTTCCCGTCAGCTGGGACATAAATGAGCTGGTTACGAGACAAATCGCGGCAATCCTTAACGTCGTACGTGAAATTATAAACAAAACAAACAAAAACAAAATACGAACAAAAGAAACCAGAAAACTCAGATCACAAATCCCCCCCTATAATGTGATTGGCGTCATTTTTTCAATTACATTTTGAATCACTGTGTATTAGTACCTAATAGAATGAATACGTTTTAAGGGTGTACTTTACTTCCTCCAAAATGTAGATTTTTCGAAACAACTTTTCAAATATGCACAAACGTTTTAAGCTCATTTTGATGCAAATATTATTTAAATACCTTATTTGCATTTTTAAAATTACAAATTAAAACACAAAATGCTGCACTTCGCTGTAAGTAGCTGTTAGGCACCTGTCTAATTTGTTATAACTTACATTTTTTAGTAAAGTGTTCCTAATAAGTCTTAAACTATTTCACAAAATTTCGTGAATTTCTTTCTTACATGTTACCACATAATATATAGCCTTGTCCAAAGAAAGACCAGAATCGTGCTTACATTTTAAATACTTTGTCTAGGATCAAATGATTTTCGAGGTTAAAATGCCTTGAAAATCTGTACTATGTGATAAATTTGAATATACGTTTTAAAGATGATTTATTTAAGTATAAACTTGGTGGTAATTTTTTATATCTGTGTATAAACTTAAAAAAAATCAGAACATGCAAGTTTTAAAAATGAAATAAGAGTGAAATTCTAAATTATGTTATAGTAAATAACTTATTATTTTTAAAATTAGTTTATAAATTTAATTGTAAGTTGTAATTTTTAAAAAGTCTTAATATTTTTTTAATGGCTTTTCAGTGTATAACTTTGCAATTTTGTACGAGACAAGTGCACTAAGGAAAAAAGAAAGAAAGAATAAATCAAACGTTAATGTTTTATGCTGTATCTACCTCCTTAAGAGCCTAATATTATAAAACTCTTATGTTTTCGATTTTTATTTTTGACTTATCTTGAACAAGAAATCGTTAAGAGAAAGCAAAGAGGAAGGTACTTGTTGTACGGTCCTCTTGAAGATGCTGGTTCCAGGTGGAATGTGGACCAGCTGCCACTGGTATGGTATTATCTCTTGAATAAAGAACAAAAGAAAGAAAAAGGAAGAGCTGTAGCCACGTTATAAGAAGCGGTGCATATGATAGATTGCAGCACGTGTTAGGAGGGGAGGCACCGCTTGATTATAGCCTACATGGTTGACTGGGTTTGGTGTTAAAAATCCAGACTTGTATTATTCCGAAATTGTAGGTGGGATTTTAATTTCCGGTTTGTATTGGTGTACATGTTCAAGGTTACTGTATAAACGCTTATAACATGTTGATTCGTTACGTGGGAATGAATGTAAGGAGTGTCCAGAACCAAGAATAGAACCTATTAGGTATAAGAAACATTCATTGTTTCTAATGGCGAATACAAATCATATGTTAAGTCTTGCCTGTGAGAAATTACATTTTCAGACAGTTTGAATTAAAAATAGTAGCCTACTTCTAACACAAGCCACACGAAGTAAAAGTTGCACGTTATCGCACTAGGGCTATAAAATCTTTATGCTACTCCATTGGTACCAACTTTGGCGTCCGTCACATTGAAAACACTCTTTTTAGTTTAAAATAGTTGACATATGTTATTAATTATGGCCAGTTTGATAAAATGGAATGGAAAATTTTAAAATTCATTACACGTTTTTGAATGTTAAATTTTTCACGGTGATCACACAAGTCACAGAAAATTGGCCTATCTATCAGCAATTGCAGTAATTGTACCATCAACATAGCAACATAACGACAATCTGGCCCACCCAAAAAAGTGCTGTATCACTCGTTGGCCCATTCTTGCCTTATACAAACTTGATTGTATATAAGAGATTAGACAATAAAAAATTGGAAATTAACTTAATTGAAGTAATTTCTTGTAATTAAACATGTGTATTCTGTGCAGTTTTCAAAACTACGGCTAATCTGATTTTTCGGACAAGAAAGGGCTAGCGCTTCATTTTAAGTTTTATGTTGAAAAATTCAAAGCGGAATAGTTCCTGGGGAAAGAAATTGAATGCAAGCGATCCCAAAAAACCAGAGTTTTTGTAAGCATTTTTAAAATTGATTATCCGACTAGACTACACTGCAAAATATTTAACATACTGTAGGGTGACACAAATTTAGTTCACTTGTTTATCAATTTAGAGGCATAATTTTGATTACAAATGCGTACACTCATGGCCCACCTGAAGAATAAATTCTGGCACTGCCATTGCGCTTAACATACGATAGCACACCGTTATTACCTAGTATTCTATATCGATATAATCGCAGTACATAGAAAACCATATACTCTGAGCATCACATAGGACACAGGTCAGTGATATAACAAACAATGCACTTAAACACCCAGATCGTATGTTCTGCTCTAGTTCAGCCCATGGGACATCTCATGAATGCGAAATGACACTCTATCCGGCGATAGGAGAAATGAACCATAACCCTCGTAATTCCCATCTCCTGGGGGACACTTTATATGCATTGGTACGTAAATGCCGAGATACATCGATAGCTTAGACTTACATCACATTATTGCCAAATTGCTAGGCCTCCAGGTTATCAGGAAACAACTTGTATCGTCAATTGATTGTACTTACACTTATTACACTATACAACATGAGAAATGTCCTTTAGATGAAAATACGTCTTTCTTGTATATTTTTGGCTGAAAATAACGAATCTGTAATTATTTTTGTTTACCACTCACCGTTTTCCAAAAATCCACATTTTTGCTTTTTACGTAAATATGAGAAGTGTGTTTCCTACAAAAACGGTACCTGATGGACCATTTTGGTTTTGATATATGACTCAAGAACTTTTTGTTTATACAGAATCACATAGTTTCATATAAAGTACAAAAAAAAAAGTTCTCATTTGTTGTACAGTGTTATTAGTATGGAATTGCCCAAAGTATCCCGGCCGATACGGGTGAATCCTCGTAGTAGCCGAACCGATTGAGGTTTTCTCGCGATTTTCCTCATTTTATCAGGTAAGTGCCGGACTGGAGACACGATTCCCGCGAGACAGATGACTGAATAATTGAAGAAAAAAATATGTGAAACACATAACTTCCTCTGCCCAAATAAAAGTTTGCCTCTTTGTATGATAGACATGATGAACAAAGAGAATGTCATTACACTGTGTCGCATCCCCAAAGGATACCCAACCGAAATAAAATCTCATGTAATGCACTCACGTAACCTTCTTTACCCTAAGCATCGGCAGTAGCTTACACCTTACTCACTTCACATTCTGATATAGAATACGAGACCGAGAGTAAGAGAAAGTCGTCTCCAATATTCGTGTCACATTCTCAAAAGGTGCCTAACCAAAATTTCGTTTTCTTATGATTTTGCATTCTTAAGCTAGGCTTTTTACACAAACATCTATAGACATACACTCACAGACACATACATACAGACATACTTACGTACATACAGATACACACAGACATGTTTGTGAAAATAGTATTTTTTTATTGAAGGGACCTCAATATGTGTATTTATGTTAAAACTTAACTTCGAATTCGTGGTCGAACACAATATTTCCTCTACCTATAGGCCTAGTACCTATAATACGGGCGAGGTAAGTAATATATAAAATACTAGCTTAAAAGGCCCGGCGTCGCCCGGTTTTTTTTTTTTGTAATTGGAAATTAACTTATGAAGGACTTTAGATTTTTAAATTCTAGGTCCTAATATAGGTATTTATAATTTGAAATAGGAAGAACGACTTATCACACTGAAACTATTCCCTCAGAAAACGCTTGATATAGCTTTTTATGGCTCATAGAGGATGTAGAATTTTGCATCCCATCGCTTGTACAGTACACAGCAAGCCTGGTAGGGGGTTCAAATAAAAATAAAAATAAATTCCGGTATTTCACATTGAATTAGGACATAAGTTACAAACGGAAAATGGAGCAATTGAACAAATACGCCGAAAAGTTGAAGTTGTTGTGACAGTAATATGGTCAAATGCTCCGTGGGTGGTGGAGGGCCAAAAAACACTTAGCCTATTATTAGAATTGTGATATTTCGTAATGACTGTAAAATGAAAACCTCTTTAAACCCTATCACTTTCATGTCCTCGTTTGTCATAGAATATATAACGAGAGGTCCGGACTTTACTTCGTTGCTCGTGAATTTATCTTGAGAGTATCCGGAGCTTATTTTTATTGTGACTATTTAGCAAATAATTATTTTTATTATTTTATTAAGCATGTAATGAATAATTCAGAACCACACAATGAATAAAAATACATCGTTATTTGTCATTGCAAGCAAGATAGACGGTGGCGATCCAATCTATTTATTTATATATCGCATTGGTAGCATTACTTGCGATTATTACCGGTAACAACACTTTCCGTTAAGATTAGCTGTTTTATTTGTTATAGATTAAACTTTCTACTATCAGTGGTGCCACTACTAATATCTAGTGTCATTATTATTATAGGAGATTTAAAATGCTTCACACATATAAACAGTTATAGCCTACAATATTTCCATGTCTCCCTTTGCTCATATGCAGTGCAGCATATACACGCAATATCTGTGTTCAATGATTAATTTTTTTCCATCAAAGAAGCTACAGGTAGGAAAATGTTTCAGTGTTAATTCCTTGAGGGTTTACTAAAAAACAAGTGAACTTAGGTGCGATAAAATTAAAGTGATAAAAATAACATGACAAAATTATGAGGGTGGACACTTTGCGATTGTTTGAAGTTGCATATATTCTTATATTGGATTGGTCACTGATTCACGAGTCTAACTCATCCTGTTCTTTAAAATTATTAATCTATAATTTAAATAGCATAGCCGTAGACACTGCTAAGAGCTTATGCATGACGTCACGATAATAATAGGTTTTGTTTTGTGTCGTGATTTTTTTTTCCTTTCCTGTGTCTTATAGTAATGAAACTGAATTATATTTATGTTATTCGTTCGTTTAGAAGGGAATTATTTTCCTTTTTTAACAGTGGTTAAGCATCATTTTCATACATAAACTTTTATCAACTCATTACTGGCTCTTAAATCCTATTAGTTGATTGTGTATCTGTGAGTAATTGAACTATCTCAGCTCCATAAAATGGTAAATCATGTCCAATGCCGCGTTAACGAAGTAATATAACAGGCATATGGGAACTGAGATTTCTTTCCTTCTTTACTTTAGTTTAACCTCTCCCTTTTAGGGACAAGAGAACTTAGATTATAATGAAGAAATTGATTTTTTTTTTTTTGCATAGGTGGACAGAAGTGAATCATGATTTCACGTCTAAATGGGAAAACATTGAATGATTTGGACGAAACCACAATGCGGGAGTTTTTTAATATAGGGAACACGAATCTGAGCTCGTTTTGTCCCCAGGCGGCGGACTTTTAATTTTTAATTATCGTTTTAATTCTTTATGCATGATTTGGGCAAAGTTAATGAATCTGTGGTTCGTTTTCATCGTTTCATTTCGAACCTATATGCCCATATGGCAGCACAAGATTAGTTCTATTCATTTGATTATTTATATTTACTATGAAAAACAATATAATTAAGAATGAAATTATGTAATTCATGGACTTTATGTAAAACCGATCCTTGTGTTAGTAAAAAATAATGTTATAAGTTAATTATAACTTAATTATCTTCCTGTTAAATAAATTATTTAAATAAAACATCTAGCAGCTGAGTACAATGATCGCGGGCGAAGCCGCGGGCACCTGCTAGTTGTAAATAAGTGTGTTTGCTTCCTATTGTTAATAAAATTGTATTGTATATTGTGATTTTTTATGTACGAGTATATATGCAAATACTGTGGGCATGAAAACTGAAGAAACGAAATTCTCCCTGAAGAATTGTAACGAGCGAAGCGAGTTCATAATAAACTATTCACAGAAATGAATCCTATCCTACTTATTAAGCGGTGCTTTGCGTCTGCTCCTATATAAATGTGGTGAACGCACACCCAACGCCACCTATTAAAAAGATAGTATTAAACTGTGAGATTAATTGCCAGAGCAACCTGGGGGAAAAGAGCATTGAATGACTTGGACAAAACCACCGCCGTCTCGAGAATTACACTGCCTGTCCTATGCTTTATTTTAACATGGAGTTCAGAGTATTGTTAAATTGCCTAATTTCTCCAGTAGAGGCGACACATTTCACACCCAGATAGCATGAAATTCCAGCATATTTCAGTTTTCGAGTTTATACTTCAGAGGGCAACACAGAGCATACGGTAATGTAAAGGGTATTGCAGCTGGGTGTGGTAGGTGCTGCCATCTGTAATGTCGCCGCGTAGGCAAAATTAGCCGTATAGGACAGGCTGTGTATACACGAGTAATACAATCTAGAAGGCAGTGGACAAAACTCACTATGCTTGGTTTTTTGGGGCTAGGGCAATCGAATCTGAGATCGTTTTTCCCCGTGCATCGCACTTTATTCTTGGAATGCACGTCGAAACCGGGATTTTTTTGTTAATTATAAGTCGTTTTAATTGTATATACATGATTTGGGTAAGGTTCATGAGTCTGTAGTACGTTTTAATATTATCATTTCGAATCTTTACACCCAAACGAAAGCACAAGATTCGTTCTGTTCGTTTAATTATTTAAACTGTTACAGAAAAAGAATATAATTAAGAATACAATTATGTAATTCATCAAATTTACGTAAAATCGATGTGTTAATAAATATAATTCAATAATTATTTTTCCTGTTAAATAAACTATTTAAATAAAACATTAGCAGTTGAGTAAATAATCGCGAGAGTAGGCGCGGGAATATGCTTGTATAAACTTATTCACTTGCTGCGTTTACATTAAGTAGCTAACTTACAAATGAAGTAAAATGCTAACCGAGGGAAGAAGTTCAGCATTTCCTGTGCTGTAACTTTGCGGCAATGTTTCGTATAACTTGTGCATCTAGTACGCGACCTGGTGTACTTGATATGAAGAAGGAATGCTTTACTAAGCCGGGTAGAAGGTATT
The DNA here is from genome assembly GCA_964059195.1 of Ectobius pallidus. Taxonomy (NCBI): domain Eukaryota; kingdom Metazoa; phylum Arthropoda; class Insecta; order Blattodea; family Ectobiidae; genus Ectobius; species Ectobius pallidus. The sequence goes on along the minus strand of CAXKWD010000009.1, from coordinate 47,161,327 downwards.
ATTAAAATAGCAACTCGTCTTAACGGCACAGGCCACGTCTAAAGCTCTTTTCTCGACTTGACACGGCCACATTTCCTGCTTTCCTCAGCAAACCTTGAAAACGCCAGGAGCAACAACCTGTGAATGCTTGTCACCGGGTAGCTTTAAACTGCAGTAGAAGTAATTATTATTTACAGCACTCATTGAGTTCGTTTATAGGTGCACTATTGATGCTTCCTGAGTATTCAGATATTACTACTAGTAAGTAATACTTTGTATTTATTTCTCATAAATTTCATATTGTAAGCCATGTTATTTACATTATTCAGCCCATGGATCTCAGTAGGCTATAGACCGTACGTGCTCATAATTATTATCACACACTGAAGTAGACTACTTAGTTTATTACCCCTAAGTAATAAATAACTTTTAAAAACCTATATTTAATTATTTACAGATCTAAGAAAATCCACAGACAAAGCAAAGTAAAAGTAATGAATGAATGAAGGTGGAATTGCGCACAAATGTGCATGAGTTTGTGTGTTTCACTCGGTGCAGAATTTCGTGAGTGAGTCTGTTCTCTTCTTGTACTACAAGGCATGGTATCTTTTACATTCTGTTCCACATAACGAGCGCACGCATCAGTTGGCTGGTGATAAGTTCTGGTCATAGGCCTACACACCTTATGGCGAAACCCATGAATCGCGAATCGCGTGACTGTTTGCCTCAGTTCGTAAGCTGCATACATCCACTCCTTGGATATCATTGCGGTGATGATATAGAAGTCACACCAGATCTTTTGTTTCTTGCAACGGAATTCTTGTAGCACATCCTCGTACGCAGTTGTGGAGGGTATAATCAGTTGTAGGCGTAAGTCCTCTATGTAGTAGGTCTCTCTGGCAAGTTCATAAGTAAGACGGGAAAGCGTGAATTTTGATAAACATAATATCTTCTTGAGAAATATTGCTTTTAGTTTTTCGATGGCTCTGAGATTTTGTGTGTTGAGTTTTTCCCAAATAGCTCCTAGGCCATAAGCAAGTATAGGTGTAATGTTTAATTTAAATAATTTGAGTGCTGATGCTAAAGATAAGTGACCAGTATTTTGGATGTCCTGCATTGTTCTAGTTGCACATACTATTTTATCTTTTATGTATAGGGTGTAGGTGTTGCCTGGGGTCTGAAATGTTACTCCTAAATACTAGAAATGATTCTATTTCTTTGTATGTAGCTCAGTAGCATCTACTCTTCCATGTTACGGTGTAGGCCACCTACATGAAATGAAATACATACACCTAATTACAAACACTAACACTTAAGTTTCCCTAATTCTCTAGACAGAAGCTTTCTCTCATACATGACTTTCTGGACAAATTCACATAGCCCATACCAATTACAGTAGAGTCCCTTACAGTGCCTTAAAATGCACCTACTGTACTGTGAAACGAGTTTTAGATTGGTAAAACTATACAAAATCTATGTTTCTTTCATAAATATAACTTTTCCTACAACTTAATTTTAGTTTTAATACCACCGTATACGTAGATCTAAAGTTTTACCTACGAACTGTTGTAGGATTAACAAAACAAAACATCTTTGTGATTAAAATTCAGAATGTATTGATTGTTCAGTACAAAAAACCTTACCGGATTAACCGGGTGTCTGGACGAGTGGGTCCGGATTAGCGGGACTTTACTTATGTTCATCCACCACAAATTTAGACATGCTTCCCCTTTTCAACAAAATGTCCGGAAACATTATTACCCTCCAGCGCTCTGTACCTCCACATTCCAAAAAGATGAGAACCCTTGATGAGATGAGAACTCTTCTGCACATTGGTCAGATTCTTACCCTCTCTCATCCGAAATCTTCTTAGATTTCCATGTTTCAGGTGCATCACAAAGTAGATAGATATGTAATAGTTTAATATTACTCTACTCATGTCTGTTTACTGGAATTCCGAGTGCTCGTTTTGTTATTAGTGTGAGCCTGTAATCTTCTTTATAACGGTCGAATGTCGTACGACGTTTTATGTTATTCTGAATACTACATTTTAAAACCAAATAGTTTCATTTCCCTTTTGCTTAGAACATTATTCGCAACACTTCTTGGTAATTACGTTTTGGAGCGGAATTCAGGCTGTTTTGGTTGGCAATAATTTGTTTGGAAACAAATCACTGAAAGAAAACATTTGAAAGTACCTGAAACATTTGCGGAAAAGGGTCAATTTCAATACATTCTCAAGAAATAAATGTTAGGATGCTTTTTTGTTGCTATGTTTTCCGATTTGGGTGCAGGTAACTATTGTAATACAGCAAATTACTATATTTGTTATTTTACATAGGACTCTATAGAGCACGTAGGAAACGACGTAGATATTTACACATTACATTCAGGGCTGTGGCGCAGTTAATGGTCAGATAAACGTTGCAATTTGGCCGTCGCTTGAAAATGGAGTCGATAATTGGGGAAATATGGATGAGCAAGCACCACATCAAACTGTGACCAATTTAATTAATGTGAAAAAGTGCGCAATGCAGTAGCTACTCTCGTTTCTATTATCACCATGCCATGCATCATTTCAGCTACCTCTGTAATGCACTTCTGTTTGTTCACCTTTACAGTAGGCCTATATTTAGTTAACTAACCTGAAGCTATTACTGTTACATTTTTATTTCCAAGGGAGTATATTTCTGTGAAAATTATTGTTATTAATGAGTATTGTCTTTCAAGCAGTATAATTTATTTTATTTTATTTTATTTATGTTTTTAAATTACATTTACAAACTTATGTAAAATACAAATACAAATACAAAAATATACAACTAAAGAAAAAACATTTACAAATTTCAAAATTAAAGTACGAAGAACCAAATATTTATTTAGAAATACACCCGAATGAGCAAACTCTCGTGCTCGGGTGTAGTTTCAGAACATGAGAGTGGAGAAAGAGGAGAAACAAAAAAACAAAATGAGAAAGAATGACACATTTATAAAAAAGGTGAAAAATGTAAAACAGAGCTAGAAAAAGAAAATACAAATATATATAAAAAGGAGACAAAAAATATTAAACACAAATACATGCAATAAATAATAATACAAATAAATGATTTAAAGCTTATAAAATTACAAAAAATGTTTTACATAATTATTAAATTTAAAATTGGGGTAAACTGCGAGATCGGGGTATCTAATGATCATAGAGTTATAGAAGCGGGGACCAAAATTAATGCTATGGTTTAATCCTGCCGATGTGAGACATTTGGGTTCTGATAGAAGTAGATTATTATTTCTTCTAGTGCTGTATGCATGATCACCGGATGTGTATTTTGCACGATGTTTGTGAAAATATTTTAATAAAGAAAATTTGTAGAGTTGGTCAAACTTTAAAACATTAAATTCCGAAAATATTAGATTAGTTGGGTAATAATGCTTGTGGTTTTTCGTGTACATACACAAAGCGTATTCCTGAAAGATTTGAAATCACTAGCAAAGAAATTCCAGACATGTGTACCAAAATCTTAAAAAAAGACTTAATTATGCTCAATTACTCCCACCAATATGTAATTCTTAGTAGTAGGCATATATCGTTATCACTACAGTGTTACATTTCTGTTAAGCCACTATTTAAGAGTTAAGTAATGTAAAATGACTCAAATCAAATCACTACCATCATAATATTTCATGTTTAAAATTTAATTGTAATGCTTTTCGTTCAAAAGGTTAGGACTCTGCGCACAAAGGACTCTGAATTTTGAAACTCCTCTGCTCTTGTTTAGGTGTTTAGGGTCTGATATGGGAACGGAGTAGATGAACCAGTGTCATGTTTCATGTACTTGTCTTACATTGAAATTGAGTAACAATTTTTTATTTCCTTTGTCCATAATAAGCCTTGGGGATTGAGGTACGGTAATAAAGTAAATCAATTACAATCTTTCATGCATTGCTCTCTCAAACCCCAGGACATCGAATTTTACCGCGATCTTAAGAATTGGATTTTCCGGCTTCTCCGCATTTTTAAATCCCATTTTACCTATTTGTTAACATTCACTGAATATAGTGTCCAGATGTCAATTATATCATTGACTTTTATAAGCGTTCTCTTTAAACGAACCCCTTTTCCGAACAACCTTACAGATATTTTTATTAATTCCGCATTCTCGTGTCTGTCTGTGCTGAAAAGAGTTTCAAACGATAATTTAATTGTACAGGGGGAAGCAATATGTAAAGAATTAACCACGGTACAACTATCACATAAGAGGATTATGGATCCCAACAACGTATGAGGAATTGTTCATTGCAAAAGATAATACCACTCTTGTTGATTTTATTCGAGAGATCGACTGCCTGCTCGAGAACTGCAAACAATATCCAATCGCAAAGCACTCGAGCTCCTTTCCAAGTCCTTTATCTCTTGCTAAAAATACAGAAACCGTATTTAAAAAAGCCAACCTCCAATGTTATTTTTTTCGCTCTACAGATATTTTTCTAAAGCGTATAAACGTTGAATGATGTATCCCCTCTTTTTATTTAACGTTAGGTTTCATTCTGTTTACACAAGTTTATTGTCAGTAACTCGCCTCTGTTTGTCTGCCTTTCACTCCCTGGCTCTCTGAATTTTTCTCTCTCCGTCTATCTCGCTCGGTTGCTAAAATTTCCAAGCCTGGATTTCATGAAAAGATTTAAGGTTTGAAATAGGATAGCTTATCCATCGTGGTTGAATAAGCTGAAAAGGGGTGGGCGTTATCTACATAGCTTCCACCTCGGCCAGAAGCTTTACTAGTACTGGAATCTGCAGGATCTCCCCTTCCCTAATGTGTAATCAGGAATGGATGTAATGGACCATGAATATAAGTCGGACACCCTCATCCCTAACCCTTTTCCACCCACTCAGGCTGTAAAACAACGCAGATAGGATGGGTCATCAGTCATAGTGAGAGGTAATGTCACATGATGTGGAATTCCTGGTGATGTTTTTTCTGGGCACTCGTGTTAATTATTCTGAATGAAATTGTAACCAATCCTGGCCCCCGCATTCATAAGCCATATGATCCATTACGCTCTGCATTACCCTATTCACCAAGCTGCTGTCACACGGGTATATCTGCACTAATCTGATCAGGCTAAGTAGTTTTGTGAATTGTGTTGGATGTAATTTGTTAATGTACTTAGCGGTCGTAGATTTCTGATTTCTCTGAACTATGTTAGTAATTTAATAGTCCGGAATATAATAGCTAGAGACCGAACCTTAGGAACCCAGAAAGATCAAAATAGGCAGGAAAAATGATATGTAAAATGAAGAATAAGCAGGTAAAATAGGCACTAAAACCTTGAAAGTAGATGCTAAAACCTTTACAGCTACATGCAAAAGGAGACAGTAGGTCGAGGAATATGAACACATTTTGGAGTCTCTTATTACCAATTAAAATAAAACATTTAAATCATGCAGTATTTAATCAAAATAACATACCTGATATACGTAGATTAATACATAATATAAGGGATCTTACCTACACACTGTATGAATAATATTGCTAATTTCATTAGTGCACTGTATCACTTTCAACAGGAAATGTGACAATAAAGACCTCTAGAAAAATGCAGTATAAGTAAAGGGGGTGTAAGTAAATTTAAGTGATGTACATCATGTCATGAGCTCGTGAGATGCAAATTGCGTGCGTTTCAAACATTTTGTATAGTTCTTCAATCAAATGCAGATTTTTCTCAGAAAAGCTGAAATAGGCATTTATAGGCATTATAATTAACTTGAAATAGGCAAAACAAGCAGATTTAACTTTATGAAAAACAGTTCTAAGGGTAGTGGATTGAACTCAAGTAATTTTTATGATAGCTATAACGGTTAAGAATAGGCATTTTGCTTGACTTCCGGCCTCTAGTAATAACATATCTGAAATAGAAAAGTTAGCTAACACAGGAAATAAGATAAAAATCTATTGGATTATTAACTAACTCAGTGCCTGATTCACCATGCAGGCCTTTCCTTTTTGAAACAAGGCATTGAGATCGTGTACAATTTGATTGTAAATGAATCTTTATAATTTTTAAATAAGAATTTTAATAAACTTTATTCAAGAACTGTCAATCATACAAAGAGTGTGCTAAAAGGCATAAAAGACACATTCACGTATTATTTGTCAGGTTATCTAAAAGTATATCTGCTTATTCTTTTAATGCTGTATAGTTTTAATATCTTCCTCCCTCCCGAGGACTTCTTGCCCAGGAGTTTATATCCTCAAAAATCCACCGACCCGGAACGACCCACATAGGTTTAATTCGCCTGCTCATAGAAGTGTATGAACCATTATTGCAGTCTATTGTAAAGGACCCAGATGTCCAGAAAAATCTAAAGAAATTACCGAATTGGAAGCTGGAATTGACTTATCCACTGCTTTACACTAGGTTCGTGAAGAAATAAATCTAACTTAATACCAGACATTTCGGTTTAAAATAACCCTTTCTACAATCTTGATGTATGTTTTGTTTTCATTTATGCTAATTTTAATATGTAAATTATTTCGCTGTGTGTTGAGTGTTCGATTGAATGCTACAATAATTGTGATTATTTATTTTTAGTATTTGTATGACATCCCTATAGGATTATTATTTATGACAGAGTCTGTTGTATTGTATATATTAGATTATAACAAATTGGATTGAATTTACTAAGCAAATCAAGTAATAATAAATATGTTCATAATAATAATTAATTTGGTTTAAAATATAATACCAAATGAATAATTATGTTCATAATAATAATTAATTAGGTATAAAATGTAATACCAAATGAGTTATTATTATGAACATAATTATTATTACTTGAATTGCTTACTAAATTCAATCCAATTGTTATCATCTAATATATAAAATACAACAGGCTCTGCCATAAATAATAAGGCTATAGGGATGTCATACAAATAATAAAAATAAATAATCACAATTATTGTAGCATTCAATCGAACACTCAACACACAGCGCAATAATTTACGTATTAAAATTTGCATAACTTAAAACTATCTTTAGCTATAACTATCATTAGTTATTGATAGAATCTAATCTAATCCTTGTCTCGGAGCATAGAGCCTCCGGGTGGAAGTTTCATTTATCAAGACTAAAGACTAATTTAGTTATGCTTATTTCCTATAAAGAACAGAGTGACAACTGGTATGCCAATCGTCTTCGATATCTAGAGGAAAATAAGGTTCAATTTGGACGTGAAAGAGCGGGAGAATTTTGTTCAGAGACTCTAATTTTGGATTGAAGTTCTTGAACGTGATGTAAATCCATGACATGGGACCCACGGTTTATATCCCCTTCCGGAGGACTTCTTTCCCAGGGATTTACGTCATGAAAAATCCATCGATCCCACTCGACCCAGGCAGGATTATTTTGCCTATATAGTAGTAGAACAAAATAATTAATGAAATCTATTAAGGCCTATGTATAATGATTTTCCCTAAAAAATCGAGGGAAATGGCTTTAGAGGCGAAAGTTGAACTGGAATTTATTTAACTTCGGCTTTAGAGATACGTATAGAAAGAAATTAACTTTCGGACGACGTATCAATACAAAGAGGCATGTAAAAGCTAAAATGAATAAATAAATAGCCTAAATGTAATATAATCTATAAGGAAAATTGCACCTAACCTGTGGTCAATCCCGCATTTTATTCGTTATTAAGTGCCAGTATGGTACTTTATGAGATTGTGTGGGGGACGAAAAAAATGTCTGTCCGTCTGTCTGTCTGTCTGTCTGTCCGTCCGTCTGTCCGTGCGTCTGTACGCACCATAACTCAAGTACGCTTTTTCGGATTTTCATGAAACTTGGTATAAACATTCATAATGTCGATGGGAAGAACCCTATTGTTGTTGAACCAAATCGGTTCACCGGTACCGGAGTAATGCCCAATTTAGTGCCTATTTTAATAGTATTATATTAGAAAGGCACCATAACTGAAATACGCTGTATCGGATTTTCATGAAACTTCGTATACGCATTTATGACGTCCAAGAGAAGTATCCTATTGAATTTGAACCTAATCTGTTGACCGGTACCGGAGTAAAACCCAACTTAGTGTCTATTTTAAAGGCGCAATAACTCAAATACGCTTTATCGGATTTTTATGAAACTTGGTATACCCATTTATAATGTCCATGGAAAGACTTCTATTCAGATTCGACCAAATCGGTAGGCCGGTAGCGGAATTATGCCCAATTTAGTGCCTTTTATGTTAATATATAAGAAGTCGCGACAACTCAAATATGCTTTATTGGATTTTCTTGAAACTTTGTATAACCATTTATAATGTACATGAGAAGATGTATACTGATATTGGACCAAATCGGTAGACCGGTACTCGAGTAAAACCCAATTTAGTGTCTATTTTAAAGACGCGGTAACTCAAACATGCTTTACCGGATTTTCATGAAACTTGGTGTACACATTTATAATGTCCATGGGAACATGTCTATTGATATTGGATAAAATCTGTTGAACGGTTTCGGAGTAATTCTCAATTTAGTGCCTGTTTTATGTAAATATACGTATTCGAAAGAATTTATGAAAGTCAAATCAGTTATCATGACAACATAGTCAATTGTTTTACTGTGATCTTATAAGGATTTGGAGATTAAAATGCAGTTGGCTATGACAAATAACATTATTGCTTTACATACGCTTATCCAACTAGAGTGTTAATCTGACCCTGGTGGACAAGATGGTAACGTCTTGGACTCACATTCTGCAATTCAATGGTTCAAATCCCGAGCCGACAAATTTGACTTTTTTTATTTTTTATTTATTTTTATGTGAGTGTGCGATTGTCAAGATATCACAAATCTGTACAGTACGGCTGATGCTGGACGATTTTAATCTGATTAAAAAAAAAAAAAACTAGACCTTTGTTCTTCCGTAAGCCTTGCTTAATGAATAAATCTGGAGCTTAACTTGGAAATCAATTTTAAAAAAAACATACGGTATTGTGGATATCATAATTGCAATGATAACTGATTAAACAAAAACATACTGGCACTTTGTTACATCAGTTTACCTGATTATATTAATATATCAAAATAATTTCAAAAATATTAGACGTTTAAATATTATTATTTTTGTGTAAAAAAAATTACGGCTGGTTGGATAAAAGAAAAGACTACGCTAAGATTCACGCTGATATCTTCCAAGACATTTTCCGTTCTCATTGAAATTCAGTATCTATCTAAGCAGAAAGCTAAATACGAAGATGACTGTCAAATTGTCAGTGAATTTACGGCTTTTAGAAATATGTAAGGTGACTTTCAGTTACTATAAGAAATGTTTTCATTCACTGTAAGAAAGAAGTAATGGGACTGGTGTGCAATTCAGCGTACCAACATATTCTGGAATATAACTTGCGTAATATTTGTATTCACGAGAGTTAGAACTTTCATTTAATCAAAACTTACAACATATAACTTACAAATATAACGTTTATAATTTTCAACATAAATTTATGTGATTTTTCAGATACTGATGTATCTAGCAGACGTGATGTAGTTAATATTCTATAAAGGAACACTTTTCTTTTCAGGAAACGATTCCGAGTTTTCGTTATCCTCAGTGCAAAATAAGTGATAATTCGCAAAACAAGGAAAGTCTTGGTGCAACTTAAAATCCCATTACTAAAATTAGCAATGTACAGATGGGGGAAAAAAAGCGGACCTACTAAAATATTAAAGTTGCCATATGAGCCACTGCGCATGCCTAGCGGCATTCACAGGATAGCAGGGAATGTACTGAAATGGACATTGCTTGAAATGAGAAATAATTTCACGTATTTTGCATTGCTTGTGAAAACAAACGTTTCCGTTACATCTCTTACATTTATTTACGTATCACAAGGCTCTGACATCAGCTAAAAGAGTCGGTCCGCTCCCCCCCCCCCCTTTACATGTGCTAACTTCCTCAGTAAGGAAAATAGGGACAGTACTTTAATTACTTTTCTTTTGGCCTTGTACTCTTTTAACTATAGCCGGCATGCGAATGTTTTAGACGTTGGGATGGGTACAGTCCGCTCTAGAACCTCCCCAAAAGTAAACAAGTTCGTATATCTGTCTCACTCGAGCGCATTACTCATATCTACCTAAGAGTGAGAAAGACATACTTCTTTACTTTAGGATCGGACCTAAACCGGACAACACCTACCCATCCCACTCTCTAAAACATTTGTGTTCCGACTATAAGTACAGAATAATAACTCTGAGTACGGTTCGGGAAGCCAAGCTTTTAACTTGGTTAGGGTTCCAGGTATAACAAATTTTCCAGTAGGCATGTAGAAAATGAAATAATGTTCACATTCATCTTAATATCAGCCAAGGATTCTGTCACTAATGCAACTCTTATAATTTTGATGACATTATGATTTGATTATATTTTTCTACCTTGATTCATTTATATTGAAAGGTCTGGCGAAAAAAGCCTTCGTAATCGTTTCAGCTGTACTATCAATCGTGTTCAAGCAATGACAGGATAAAAATGTATTGTGTTTATTATAAGTGCTCTTTAGAGCCGGTAGTTACTTAGATGAGCATGTCTCATTATCTGATGTTGAAGATGATTTATTTAACCATACCGGTGTATTGATCATACATTCAGCAGTAACGATTGTAGGCAGGACAGTATTATTCATTTAATTACCGAATTAATCTTACCGTGGCTAAGTTAATTGAAAATAATTGATTGGCCCCCCTCCATTAACCTATTAATCACGTGTGGGGATTTGATTGCCGCATACCTGCTGCGTATGGCGTGTTGTACCCTCTGCACCATGTAACAAGTTGTGTATTATTGTACCGTATGCATAGAGTACGATAGTTTAGTATGGAAATAGAAGGGAAAGATTTTCTGTACATTCTGATATACGGCTAAAAATGCCCACATATTTGAATAATAGAAAAATTAACAGTTTTATTTCTTCCTATTATGTTTGTTCAACATCTTTATGGATTAAACTTAAAGAGAGTGGTGGAAGGCGGGTGGTCTAACCGAACCGTTCAGCCTTAGGGACGCCTATGTGCGTAACGTAATGAACCTCTGATTATAGTAATGCCAAATGTGAAAGCAATCAAAGTCTTATCACCAGCTATCGCCAGACATCAGCTTGGAAGTGGTGTAAAAATAATTCTGCAAAAGACTAAAAATTACAAATTATTATTTCCAAGACGTTAGCCATTATATAAAATTATGTCATATTACCATAGTGTTTGGACTGCTAGATCAACTTTTTTCACTAGCAGATCAGTAAACTCGTGTCCGTTTTGCATGAATTTAAGATCTAATTAAAATTAATTGTATCTACGAGCAGTTACACATAAAATTAATTCTCATCTGTCTGGGAAGTTTGAACGATCTGTTTATACAACAGCACAACGGAACATGACAAGGCTCTGACGTTACAAAGTTACAATGGGCAAGAATGGAAAATGTAGAGTTGTATTCTGACACGCCTTTTGGGGGCTTAAGCTTACTGAATATGACGCTAGATGTCCTTTGTGTGGGGAAGAGAACGTGTCCAGGGAATGCCGGAGGTCACTAGACTACACCATCACATACCAAGATAAACTTTATAGTGACAGTTTCTTATAACTTCCAGTTATGTAATCTTCGTCCACTTTAATTTCTCACGAACCTTAGTGCGATTTCAAGTGACAATGGAGTATGTTTTCCTTCCAGTACTTTCTACCAAGTCACATAGAAGGAAAATTCTACTATAGAATGACCCTTCCATACATATTAATCTACGAAAAAAAAAAAAAAAAAAAAAAAAAAAAAAAAAAAAGGAACGTGAGATGGAAATAGAAGCTTTTCCCTCAGAGAGACCAGTGACTAGCTAATACTACACCCTCAGTGGTCATGTTTGTTAAACTCAACCACGCTCTTTGACGTCAGTCCTATGTGTAGACCTCGTATGTGTTTGTCTGTACTTCACGTCTTTATTTACTTTTCTGAGCGGAACATATCCATCCTATAGTTTTAAACTCTTTTTTTTTTTTTTTTTTGCAATGGCTCCGAATTCGGTTCCGAATATTCATTTCATTACGTTAATTGTATCCAACAGAAAATTTAATTTTGTAAGGCATTTACTTACATCATAGAATATAACTAGGAAAACCTCAACTAGAAGTAGGCCTATGGCAAAATAAACTTCCACGAAAACTTAGTAAAATACAAGTACACATTTGCATTGCAAGATAATTATGAAAGTTGAAAAATGATTTTATGACAACTTATAGAAGTTTTAATATATAAAACATTAATAAGTAGTCTAAAAACATAAATATTGAAATATATATTGAACCATTCAGCAAGTATTATTCTACAGTAGGCTACCTATGGCATAACTAGCAAAGAAATTAAAGTATTTCATACAAAGAAAATTACAAATAAATTAAGTACAAGTATTTTTACAATGAAACAAGAACAGGTGTTATTAAATATAAGAGTATGAAACACGATTATTAGAACGTGAGGAAACGCTGATCAATCTTTTAAGACAAATGTTATTGTGAGATTTTAAGTAGGCTACCCTACTCTGTTTTAAGCCTTTTTAAAGTTGTCTATATATTTTTTTGGTAGATTATTATATGCCCATACTGTCGATCATGATTTGATCTGATTTGTGCTTTTGAATGTGATTTTTATGTCGTCTCCATCTAATAAAGTTTTTCCTTTGGCTGTTTTAGAGGGTAGGTCTTTTAAGGACAGGAAGAAAACGATTAGAGCCAAAATAGCGTTTTGAGAGATTCTGTGTACAAGTGCCCCCTCGCTAGATTCACATAGGCATATTTCAGTGAATTGCTTTCTGTCGCTCAGAATTAAGCCATAGAATGCCAAAACAATATAGTATAATTTTTTTATAATGGTAAACAATAGTAAACACAATCAACAGCTTTAATGAAGCCAATTAATGGTCCAAGGAGCTGCTGTGTACTACCTTTACCTTGCAATAATGAATAAAAAAAAATTAAAAAAAAAAATCATTTCCTTTCCTTTCGGGAAGCTAAACTTGGAACATGAACCAATCATTTGTCTGAAGTAGGAAACATTATTTTTACAGGACTTTCGATAAGTCAGGAAGTAGTAGTATGCGCTCTTTATGAGCTATAAGATTTTACACATGGCATTATACAGTTAATAAATTAGATCACTATAAATTATTTAGAAAGTATATTACATTTTATTTTATCATTCCCCAAATACGAGGTTATTTACTGTTGAAATTCCAATAAGTTAGATAACTGAAGTTAATTTTATACTGAGTTCAGTGCATATTTAGATGATTCTAGTGAAATTTTATTTCTTATTGTTATTACTGGTTACTCTACCAACTTCCGTTTCGTTAACGATGCCTTTAATGATTTTATACCTTTAACCCTTTCAGAGCTGAATTTATATGGTTATGTAAGCAATAATCAAGTGAAAACGTAAGTGGGCTCTAAGTTTAAAATCAGTGGTAAAAAGTTCGTGGAATAGCTGGCTTCCATAAATACCAAGCTAATGTGGGAATAAAAATCCTCATATTTTACAAAATGCATTTCTCTATCAGTCAGTAGTGAAAAGGTTAATACTTAATTTAAAATACATCCTTTGTGTGAAATAAGGCATATTAACTGTTCTGCAAACATAAAATTTTAATTTCAGCACTTATGGTTAAAAGCGTATATTCTTCTCAGTGGTGATAATATTATACCCAAGACCAGTCGATGTTTGCACTATTTCATTAGTACTAGCATCAATATTATTGGCTTACTTCATTAGTTGTTCTGTCTATTCAATATATTGAACCACGCATGAAACGTTTCTACCATTCATTTCACTTTTTTCTCATCATATGCATTGGTTGACTTCAAATATCTGCTTTTTCGAAGATACTTCACCATCTTTACATTCTTATTATTCAGAACGCTTTTTTAATTATCTTTATTTAAACGCCATAAACACATCGGCGTCTGCAAATTTCAACAGATATTAATTTTAATAAATATGATGCAGGATGAAGTAGCGGGGTTGATTTATGGTAAGTAAATATCCAATTCGGTATTTGCCTTCACGACTGATGAATTTCAGTCAAATTGGCCGGCCACGGTACCTCCCGAATGCAAGTCCAAGATGCTACCATCACGGCCACCTCGCTCGGTTCATATCGCTTTTTTTGTGTGACAAATACTCTTTACTAATCATGCTGGTGTAAGAAAATTGTTAAAGTGTTGCACCAAAATGTAGAAAACCCTTAATAGAGACTTCTTTATTTGCTTAGCATGCTTACTATCACTAATTGTGTAATTACTGTCCAGATAACTAAATGCATACTTTCAGTTTTTGTAATGCGCTGATCAAGCCATCAATCTAAGTACCGTGATCTATGCAATTAAAGTATTGCATGCCACAAGCGCTTTATAATAATAATACATAATCACGTCATCTAAACATACTGTTTAAATTCGCCCCTAATGAATTTACTCCTGTCTTCGTGACCACTCAGAGGAATCCCGTGTTATCCGGTGTGGGAAATATCATACGTTTAACGTAATACTTAATTACAGTCATACAGAACTGATCACGTTTTCAAGGAGTTCTGGGTTTGCTCAAGGCGCAGGATATCAGAGGTAAATGGCAGCTGATAGAGGTCAATAAATTCACAATCACGATATCGTAGGATTTGTTCTGCATGCATACGAAATATTCTTCACGCCATTTATTGTTTGAAGTCCCTTTAAAAAGGTTAATAGCTTATTGTAAAAAGAGACCTGAATTACTTCTTTGCAATTTTGAGTTAATTTTTGTTTTAAATTCTCTATGGTTAGGATGCATGGTAACAAGATACGTGTACGTTTTTGCAATAGTGTTGGTTGGATGGTACAAGTTTTGGTTATTTAACGACGGGGATGACCGTCGCCGGTGTGCCGGAATTTTGTCCCGCAGGAGTTCTTTTACCTACCAGTAAATCTACTGACATGAGCCTGTCATATTTATGTACACATAAATGCCATCGACCTAGGCCGGGATCAAACCCGCAACCTTGGGCACAAATAGCCAACGCGATACTACCTGCACCACACATGCCGACACAATACTACGTTGGCAGCATATAAATATTTAATTCCGTTGTTGAACTATTTCTTTTCGCATCTACGCTATTAAAGAATTCTGTGAACCCATATGCAATTCTTCACAAAATTCTCCACTGTTCACCTAGTTACGAAGAAAGAGTAATGGATTTCAAAGCCTGGTAGCCCCATTTTTATAAACAAATACTGTTATTTCACTTCAAACAACAAACATACCAAACATACATTGTGCCACACATTTATCTTGAAGAAACACCTGGGGCCGTATTCTGTAACTCCACCAACGCTCTCAACTACGATTACACCAATGTAACTAGAAAAAGTTATTCTGTAACTATTGGTGTCAAGTATCGATCTTGAAATCACACCAATATATTGCTGGAAATATTGGTGACACACCGACGGCTCCAAACCCCTCGGTGAGCTCAACAACAACTCGAAAGTACCAAAATATCGCAAAATTTGCAGAAATATCGACATATTTGTGATACAATGGCCGCTTATATCCTAATTGGGCGACTTCGTGATGGTGTCAATAGCTATATTTTCGTAATAACAGAGAAGGTACAGTATATATCCATTAATGAATAGATTCTTAGTATTTGTTAATATGTTTTTATCAATATAAAAACTAAATACATAATTTTATTTTGCAACAAGCATGTTTGAGGTTATGTTTGCATAATTGCACATAATATTAATTATTTTACTTTATCTTGTTTCAGATTTGGAATTGTAATCCATGTGATCTGCATTAAAGAGTGGACAACATAATATGCACCAATAATAAGCTTAACGAACACTTATGGGTGTCACCTCTATGTAGGCCTAAATTTTTTAATGTAGTGTAAAATTTTGTTCAGTTCATTCGAAAGAACAGTGCACAAGTAGGTCATTTGCAATTGAGAAAAACATCCCACTCAAGCAATGCTTCAAGTAGTGAGATGTTGTTGGCTTTTTGTAATTTTCAGGAAATAATGACGAAGACTGTGCTTATTAGAACTGAGCAAAGTGCCATGAACTCATGATACATATAATAGTTTTTTTGTACCAAAGTTTACTTTGTAAGTGTGTGTGTACTATATCACTCAGCAAAATATGATGTACATTGTCCTTACTTTTAAATATACTGGTAGCCTATATAGCGTTTACTAGTTTATAAAACTTTTCACACTTAGAGAAGCATCTGTTTTTAACTGCACAAAAAATATGCCTCCCTGCCAATGTAGCCTATTGTAATTGAAAATATTATTTAAATCTAGCTACAATATTGGCTTTACCAATTTTTTGTCTAATTTAAACCATCTATTTTATTCCCTCTAATTCCTTTTATAATAATATGAGCTATATTGTATCTCGTGATTTTCCGTCAAGTGGGTGTGGCTTATACTATGTAAGTTGAAATGCATGTTGAATTTTCAGAGCCATTTTCCCATAACTTGATATTTTCAACACAAAAGGCACAATATCTCTTAAAGTAATGGTCCAAATTGCATGAAACTTTGCACACCCATAGTTTTTTGTGTGTTCTAGAGGATAAACCTAAATAATCTGATGTATTTGCAACACAAGATTATTTCACTTGTGAACATGATGTGAAAAAATTCGTAATAATTTTATATTGAAATTTTAAAATGCCTGAAAATTGTATCAGGCATACCACAGTATAAATTGATGGTTTATCCTCGAGATTATAGTGTCAGCTGTGAATAAAAAAAATATTACACCAATCAGATTGACTTTTGCATGAAATCATGTTACTTAGGCTTAATCGCATGCTGAAAAATAAAATAATTTTCTAATATCAACCTTCATATTTGTGACACTGTAATAATTTTTGTGCTCATTTCAACCGCCAAATGTATACTTCTAATGTCCAAAATTTCATTTTATTATTGCAAATAGTGTTGAAGATATCGAACAGTTACTGCAATGCCTGCTTGGGCATGGTCTCTTGGTGTATGAGCCCCTTAAGACACTTTTTCAGTGATATTATGGTGTTATTTAAATTAATATATAATTATGAACAACTATGAGGCCAATTGTAATGTTTCAAAGTACTGTGTAAATTAAATACTAATGAATTCATTTTAAGTTAACCTAAAACGCAATTAATTTATTTCAAGGGTTTTATAAATGTCATAAAAGCAGTAGGCAAGATAAGATACTCTTATTTGCTTAAACTTTACTATTTGCTTTATCTATATAAAAATAATTTTATAATTGGCTTGTGTTCTATAAATTACGTAAAAACTCCTACTGAATTTTTTTTTTTTTACTTTCTCTGCCTGTACCATAGGTAATACAGATAAAGGAAGTATTGTTTTCGACCCCAACTTTGAAGTTGAGTTTTTAGCCCAAATACACATTTTGAGGTATTCTGAATCCCCAAATACTATTTTCGGAAACATGTCTGTGTGGTAGTGTGTCAACAGCCTAGCTCCAGAATGGAAAATCGTAAGAATTTTTTTTTGTATTTGGGTTGGGTACCTTCTGAAGATGTGACACAAGGATTGGCGACAAGTTTCTCTTATTTTTAAAGGGACTTTACATGAAAAAATGTTAGTTTTTCGCGATTTTATCGATTTGTTTAAATTTTGCACATGGGTTGCTTATAAGTTACTTGGACTTAAAACTTTATTTGAAACTTTTTTCGAAGAAATTCTCTTTAGGGTAGTTATAAGCCACCCACTCTGAATACGTGCTAAAAGTTTTATTTGAAATATTTTTTCGAAGAAAATCTTTAAAG
Organism: Ectobius pallidus; assembly: GCA_964059195.1. Lineage (NCBI taxonomy): Eukaryota > Metazoa > Arthropoda > Insecta > Blattodea > Ectobiidae > Ectobius > Ectobius pallidus. The sequence goes on along the minus strand of CAXKWD010000009.1, from coordinate 47,143,480 downwards.
TGTAGTCTTTATCAGAATGTGAAGCGAGAAAAATGTATTGTGCATGCTTAAAGTAAAGAAAGTTATGAGAGTACAATAAATATATTTTATTTGGGTTGTGTATCCTTCGGGGATGTGATGTGTTAAGGACATTCTCTTTATTTATACAACCAATTTACATTACAAGAATGTCATACACAATAATTATATTATACTGAGAGACTAACTTTTATTTGAACAGAGATTGGAAAGTTCATTCCTTTCACTGAGTATGAATCCAGCAACATTTTGTTAAAATGAGTATTCTGAAAAGGGCTACATCTTACTTTCTGTTAATCGTTAAAATGAATACTTTCACACAAACAAGGTGAGTTGCAATGGAAATATATAACTACTTCGAGATTGCATATTTTTTTATAATCATAATTTAAATCAGACATTGGCAAACTATTGCGGAATTTGCTAATTGGATTCCCCGAGATACCCTCCTTATTATATATATATGACAGTAAACATTACTAAAAACCATTGGCATTTTGCGAATTTCTCCTATTATTATAAATCCGCCTTTTCCCCCTATAAGCGTCTTGCAACATGACAGTACGTGTAATATAAACGCCCACTTTCAAAATATATACATGAAATACAGTTTGGAAATTATGAAATCACATTCCCGCACTCCATTAGCCAATGATATTCATTGCAGTTTGTTAAGACAGATTTCTCATAGCTACTTTCATTGCCAACATTCACGAAAATTCACAAAGTTATTGGTGGGCCTCAACAACGGTTCTCCAGATACCAACAGGGAGTTACAGAATCGCTCACGCTCTGGCCGTTGGTATCTTGCTGTCGGTTGTTGAGCTCTCAACAACACCAATGCGTTGGTGACGAAAGTTACAGAATACCGCCCCTCGAAGTCATCCTTTCTAATACTCCTGCATACCCAAAAAGGAAGGTTTCCATTTAAGAATCTAAAGTTAAAGACATGAAGAAAGTTATTTAGACTACTATATTCCTGAAGAATACGCATAATTTTGTAATGACATCCTGAACTGGCCAACTGCAACACATGATTGAGGACAATTTGGAAAACTTGTTTACTTAATATGAAAACTTTACAGTAGGCCTAATGTCTTTATGTTTTATGATTTGAAAATATTTAATAACGTTCTATCGGAAATGATCAGAAACAACAGTATCAACACTGGTTTTATTGTAAAAGGGTATCCAAGTCAAGCAAGTTCAATCCTCTTTTTCTTAGGTAGTTTGTATACCCTAGATGTATGTTAGAACTTAGTGAAGAAAGAGCTATTCAGCTACTTTATCACAAATAAGTTCTTAATAGTTTCCCAGAAAATAAATTCTTTTCGTTTTTATCAAAACTTGATAAAAGTGACTTGGGTACCTTTTTACAATAAACTACTCAACTTTATCAAAAATAGCAACTTAAGCATCTCTATTTTACTTTCGTACAAAGTCATGGTTTTTTTCATTATTAAAAATAATTCACAGAGCATAGCTTTGCTTTGTTTTTAATTCAATTTTATGTATACCCGTTTGAATATGGAAGTTATAACGAGTGAGGTTCTTTGTGTTTACTGGAAGGCCATGTAACTACTGATGTGCACCCGGTTTTCTGTTGTTGATGGAATATGACTTTCTGTTAATTTAAACTCATATTATATTTTAATGATCATGTTACATGCTGAAATAGTGGCGATGAGTCCTGTCAAGTGAATATCCAATTCGACATCTGCCTTTACGACTGGGAAAACCATGAAAAAGTCTAAGTCAAATTGGCCGGTTACGGGGCTTGAACCCGGGACATCTAGGATGCGAGTTTGAACGCTACTGTCGTCCACCTAGCTCGGTTCGTAGCTGTGTTGTTAGTTTCAGGTCTCAAGTAAAAGAAGATATGAATATCAGGCTATTCGATTGTTTGTATATTCGAAGTGACCAGGAAGCTGCGATTAATCGATATGAAATGTAATTTTTCAATTTGAATACGTACAAACTAGAGGTGACTTTCGGGAATGCCATTTGCCACTGCTGCTCTAAATCACAGAGCATTAAACTGGAGTTATGGGCCTACGTGCTATACATGCTATGAATTGAGAAGGCTAGCCTTAAAGTAGAATCCCGCTATTCCGAACCTCGCTATTCCGAATATCCGCCTATTCCGAACAGAGTTAATAAAAATACCGATTTTTTAAAACTTAAAAACAGGAAAAATTAAAAAGACGTTCGTGAAAAAAAAGTACATTTATTGTTATACACAGAAGTTAAATAGAGACATACATAGAGTCTAAGCTTGATGAAAACGCCTGAAACCAAGGCACGAAAGCTGGTTGCTTACAACACATGTCGGCTCCATTTATACAATTCCCCGCACTTAATTTACGCCTTAACAAGTCAATATGTTGATATTATTCATGAAATACGCCTATTCCGAATTCCCGCTAAACCGAACAGTGTTCGGTCCCAATTAGTTCGGAATAGCGAGACTCTACTGTAATAGGTAAAATCGAAATCTTGTCATCATGAAAATGTAGTGAAACCCAAAATATTTAGCTTACTATCTGAGGTAATGCTATGATATGATTTTCGGTTATCCAATATGAAAAGAAATTTTAAACTTATTGATGAACTCAGCCCAAAGTAAGAACGGAAACGCTTGAGCTTTCGTTATAATTATTATTTGTTGCCCTCGCTGCTACTGTCCGGACGAACATCCTCATGTAACATGACCTTAACGAATCATTCACATAGCAAAGTTCCCCTTCGATGTGGCTGGGGTTGGAATTTTAATTAACTAATTAATGAGGGTCTCACAGAGAGACACTTGGTGCTTAATCATGTAATTAGAGACCTCCTTGTCACACGGACTGGCTGCTGTGCCGTAGGAAGTCTCGAAATATTTGCCAGAACTAACCACCTATATTCTGTAAAATGTAATCAGTGCATTTGTTTTGAAAAGTTTAGATCTGGGAAATCTTTCAGGTACACGCTACATTACAGAACTCCATGCAATTCTATATAGTTTAGATTAAAGTTTCTTCACCTGTACAAATCCTAGGAATTTTGAATACTTCAAGTTTTAACGAACAAATTCGTGTCTTCATTCGAACTCTTAAAGGGACAGTCTACTCAGATAAGTAAACTTTTTTCTTGTGACTATTAGATTATAATTTTGATACTATGGGTAGAAATTTTTCCCATGGTCTTTTCTTTCGGGCCTGGAGGCTATAACAACCAGGCTATAACATGCTATAACATGCTGTAAAGTTTCATAATACCGATTACAATAAATATCCTTACGCAGAACCACCGATCTGAAAATTTCCACTTCCGTCAAGTTAGTAGATTCACTGCTATAAGAAAGTTTATATAGGCCTATCTATCAGCAGTGAGATCGTCGGAAGAAGAAAGGAGAAAAAATATTTTATTTTGAAACAGGTAAGCCTAATTAGGCTAAGCATAATCATTACCAGGGCCCGAATTCTAATGACATGTCATCTTTTTATTGATGCTGCATAGACATTGCCAACCTGTGGATAAATCCTAATCATGGCCTCTAGATTATAGAAATGAATTTTTATTAGGTAATTTTTGTCATTTTATGTAATTATATATTTTTAGGGCATTTATTTCAATTTTAGGTCATTATTTTGTCATTTTCGTGTCATTTGATTCCTTTTTAGTCATTTTCATGTATTTACATTGAGTGTATTAACTTTTTTTTTCGTCGCTAGCAGTGCTGTCTTTGAAGTGTTGTTTGCTTAATGCAAGAAGGAAAAATTCGGCGTTAAAGTGTTGACATGTCTCAGTCGGAAATGAGAATCACAGAAACGCCAAAATTTTGTATTATATTACTATTGTTATTAGATTGACTTGGCACCAGAGTCTGCCACCTGCTTGGATTTGAGAGTGTTTACCCTCAATAAACAACAATATAATCCGGCACACCACAAAAGGATGTGCCGAATTTTGACTCACCAGTGCCTCAGTGCTAGTATAAATTTCCGTGAGAAAAGAACAAACTAGTCTATAACTTTGTGTGTACAATAATAATGTTTTATAAATAAAATATCAGTTTTAGGTCATTTTTTATAATTATCAAGTCATTTTCTTTAAAACTTAGGGTCATTTTATAGGTCATTTTTTCAAACAATTTTAGGTCATCAGAATCCGGGCCCTGATCATTACATACGTTCTGCCGGGTATATGTGATAGATACGTTCTATCTCCTTAGCATTGCAATTTTCCTTCCTGGAACTGCATACTTCATTATATGTACTTACTTTTGTTCAAGGAATTGATTAAGGGGTGAAATTAGTAGTTTTTAGAACTTGATCTTGTATTTTTACCCATTTCAATCAGTTCACCACAGGCACAACAAACCACTAAATAGGATATTATGGAATATTTAGCGTAAGGATCGGGAGGTTATAAAGTCAACATATCAGAAGTAGTGCTATAGTAGTGCTATATGCCCTCGAGAGCGTAATGTTTAGTACTTTATGCCAGAGGGGTTTGATGCACCCAATTATATATGTCGAAACCTATCAATAAGTCTTAATAATATAAACTATTCAGTCGCATAAAACACGCCAGCCATATTATGGTCCTTAGAGAAGCAGAATGAGCAACTGCGAAGCAGGATGACCAACTGTCCTTCTTGCATTAAGGTAAGTAGTGGCAGTTACGTTTGGCTAGGTTAGGTTGGTTAGGTTAAGAACAGTGATATTAGTTTTGTAGGGCGTACGGATTCACGCGTTTCGAAAATGTGCCATGTTATATCTCCCGCGAGATTTGTTCTGTTGGCCAACCTGTTTACCCAGATAAGATGGCCGTTAGTTAAATGTTATTATAAAGAATTACGTGTTATAAGGTAAGAGAATTACAGGATGTATTTTTATATATGAATAATTTCGGGCCTCATTATAATCCTTGCACCTAGGGACACATTTTTAACGGTGTTTCGTTTATAAAAGTTAAAACTGCAATGCTAAGGAGATAGGGCTGTACCCCATTCTGCCTCTAACCTTTGAAATTCTTTATCTTCCTTTTCCCTTAGTCTAACCTCGCCCGTTGTAGGGATGCTTATGCGGCCCACACTGCCCGGACTTAGTCTTACTGGACCGCGACCTTTCGGGAGAGAGATCATCTTTGCATCACATAGGCTACACACTTTTTTGACCAGACAAGGACATGGAGGGCGAACATGAACACCCTACATCGAGACACACCAGTCACACTCTCTTGCCAAAAAAAGCTCGGATGAGATGAAGGTGATAATGACGGCTGGATAATATCCGGGGACTACAAGGGCTTAAAGTTACCCAACATCCGTCTCACAGGTGAGGAAAACCCCACCTAGATAATTTGTGCCAACCAGGAATCGAAGCAGAGCCCCAAGATATTATGTCCTGACCCCTGAATTTTGAGCATGCAGAACACAGATAGGCCTAATAGAACATTACGCAACAAGCCTATAATGACATTTATTAAGACGTGAGTTTATTGTTATGAAACCAGCAAAGCGAGTACTTTCCGACAGATGGCGGGCTATATGGCATGCAGGCCACAGGGCTTCCCTTGAGCTTTAAGGCCATACTACGCACATTAAAAATACAACAAACGAACTTAATTTAGTATAATATTAAAATTAATACGACATAATTTATTTTATTTTAAGCACAGGTTATTTATTACGCAAGTTTCATATTTCGAGATTGTTCCGTGATCATACCATACCTGTGTTATAATGAAAATTTGTATCGTAAAGGATATCATTATACCGTTAAGTCACATGTAAGCTTAATAAGCGTATTATAGTACGGTCGAACAAAAAAAGAAACATTATGTCGCCCGGCTGTAGGTCTATCGAAAAACCGTCAAATCTTCTGGGACGCAGTACTACATACTATAATCGAATATGAAGTGTACCAAGTTTAATAATTGTGTTCGGCTCATTTCTGAATGTCGCGTCGCAAAATCTTAAAGCGAATCCTGTCCATAATACTGTTGTAACAACATCTTAAGTGCTAATATAGTAGACGAAGAAGATCTGATTGTATGCAGCAACTACAGAAGTATGACGGCAGATTATGGGACAATCTGAAAATAAAACACAAACACGCACAGAAAGGACTGATTTGCGTTTGGTTATTATTTTTTTTTTTTTTTTTTTTTACTTGTTTTTAATTCTTAATATGAATGAAAAAAGTCATAATTCTGACGCAATAATGTAAACAGATTTACTTGATGACCGCGGCGTGGTCTTGTGGCTAGCGTCGCTGACTACAGATCCGTCGGCCCGGGTTCGATTACATCCTCGGATTTTTCTGAGGTAGGGAGGTCTGGTACGGGGTGCACTCAGCCTAGTGATTCAAATTGAGGAGCTACTTGATAGAAAAGTAGCGAGTCCGGTCATTAAAACCACCATTAACTGCCGTGGGTGTTGGCATGCTGACCACATGCCCCCAATCCTGTCGGGTAGTAGGCCAAGTCCCTTCAGGGATGTAGCGCCACTGAGTTAAGTTTTAGATTTACTTGATAACAACAGTTCAGACATTTGCAACCCACTTCAATAGAATTACGGGAACTCTGATTCCTAAGACACTTTTCCGAAGCAACTCCTTGGAGCTAGTTTTAAAGCCTCGGAAAACGAATCTGGATTAACAGGTCATGCAAGAAAAATTAGATATAAGTTTTACACATTCAGTCATTAAACTGTCAGTGTAAAACAAGTTCCTAGTTTATAATTAAAAGCATATCTTCCAAGAACTACGGTCTTGAGCTACAGCATAAAAAGCTCAAAATACTACCTCAACCACAGGCACAACAAACCACTAATCAGGATATTATGGAATATTTAGCGTAAGGATCGAGATGTTATAAATTCAACATATCAGAAGTAGTAACAGAGGTGGTATAGTAGTGATATATGCCCTTGAGAGCGTAATGTTTAGTACTTTATGCCAGCAGGGGTTTAATGCACCCAATCATGTATGTTGAAACCTCTCAATAAGTCTTAATAATATAAACTATTGCTATACTAGTTCGGTGAGTGCTCTATAATAGAGGAGAGAAGTCTGAAAACGAGGATCTTGCGCCGAGTTTTTTTTTTTTTAATTTCTTTAAATTCCCGAGGCTGTGAATAATAAAAATATTACTTCCTGAAATATAATTTATCACTAGCAGCTGATCAAGATGGTCGTCAAGTTAGAAAAAGTATCAATCTTAATAAGCAGTAGCTATTTTAATCATGATGATGATGGTTACAATGTGATTAATTAGCGCAGGCGCACTAGTTGCATCATATATAGCTGCCTGGTAAATTCAACTTTAAGTCAATACTGAGAAATAAAAACACAGGTATGATTGAATTGGTTAAATTCAACTAGCAAATATGATTGAATTCCGTGTCCGTAATAATAATTACCGTCCTGTCAAGAGTTAGAGGATTTGATATAGCTCATGTGGGCTGCAATGAAGGAAAATTCTTCGGTAGGTTAGGTACCGGCATTGGATGCAGGAATTAACGTTTCCATCGTAATAGCATGAACAGGAAATTGATAAAAAATTTGTCGTAAAACATTACTTACGCATGATCCAATTATATGTTTGGCAACTGACCTTTTACCTTCACGATGAAAGTCAGTGTAAGGTCTGGAGTAGGCTATATGACATTTCATTATGAATTTATTATTATTGGAGTAGAGAAGTCTTCTCGTCAATGGAAAGATCTGTCATGTATGACATATCGTTCCAGTCATCGTGGTTTCGTGATGTACGTACTATAATAAAATGTAGCAGTGTTTTTATCGTTGAGGCTGTACTTTCAGAATTTTTATAATTTTCACAGCTAAACCTGTTTTACAGTTGCTTCACTCCCATGTACGATACAATTTATTAGATTGGTGTATAATTGTTTCTATTATCCTGTTCTAGTAATTGAATTTAATTCTGCAATAGATTGCACAACCATATAAAGAAAGAGTAGGCTGAGAAAGGAGTGTAGTCCGTACATTATATTGGAATAGGTGTGCCTATTATTATACCCCCTGCCGGTTACGCCACAGCTTGAGGGTTGTATTTAATACATTTCGCAAGAAAAGAAACGTTAATTAAATATCCTCAGCTAACTCCTTTCTGTCCTAACCCCGCTGTGTATTTCATTACTAAGGACGATAAAATTTAGCATTTTCCAAGAGATTACATCACACATATACATGAGTTGAAAAGGTTAATTGAAGAGGTACCTTGAAAGACTGGATTCGAATTCAGGAATTTAGCATGAGATTGTTAATACATCACAGATACATTAAATTAAATTCATTATATAAACTTAACAAGGCATTAGATCCTCTGTACATATTTAAATTATGATGAATATGAAGGTGGTGTAGGCCTATGTTGTTGACATTTTAAATTTTACTAACGGATGTCATGTTTATTTCATGTTTCGTTCGTTTAAGTACGGTGTATTTATATGTACATAAAATAATAAGCATAATGAAAATTCACATTAAATCCTCTTTACATCCCATTCATCTTAAACGTCATGAATGTGAAGATGTGAGATTTATAAAAATATTCTAACGAGTATATTTATTTCATGTTTCTTTAATTTAATGAACCGTGCTTTATGTAACTTTATACATTACATTTCCCGCTCAAATATTCAGCATATACACACACACACATTTAATTGATTTTCAAATTTATAAAATATAATTGGCAAGTGGGTTAATCTGAGTCACATATGCATGTTAAAAAATCTCTTTACAAATTACATGCTGATTACAACCCCAAGTAAAATATATCAGAGGATTCAAATATGCTTCAAGAGTTCACAATGATAAAATAATATTTACTAAAGCTGACAGGTGACTCGATAATATTATCAAAAATGCTGTAACGGATGTGTCCATATAGGGACATAACTTGTGACTTGTTGATACTTACTTACTCAATGGCAATAGACAATTCCTAAGCAAGCTAAAGGAATATTATATATTTTATGGAACCCGAAGGTTCATTGCCGCACTTACTTGAGTCCGCCATTCAACCATATTCTGTGCTAACTCCATCCAATCATTCCCCACAAATCTTACTTCCTATAAATCCATTCTAAGATTGTCCTCCCACATACGTCTAGGTCTTCCACATGTTTTTTTTTCCCCTTCGGGTCTCCCAGTCAATATTTTTTAGATATGTCTTTCCTCCCCCATGCGTGCAACATGTCCAGCCCATTTCATCCTTCGCGATTTAATTACCCTTACTATATCCGGTGAAGCGTACAGGTCCTGAAGCTCGTCGTTATGCAATTTTCTCCAGTCCACATTTTCATCCCTCTTGGGCCCAAATATTTTTCTAAGCACCCTGTGTTCAAACACTCTCAGACTATGTCCTTCCTGATCAGTTAGCGGTCATGTCTCACATCCATATAATACAACCGGCAGGTGTGACCTGTTGATAGTGACAATAAATGTTTGTGATCTGGAAAAACAACTTACATAAATGAAAACATTCATATTGTATTTCAGCTGTGTTTATACTCCTTTTAGCTTCGAGGCTACATAAGGAGTTCGCGATCTGTGTCTGAACAGTAGGGTAGGCCATGGAACTATTGCTCGTCAATTGTTTCTATTGTCGGTGTATTTAATGGAGTAAATTTCACCTGATATTAATTTAAATGGATATGATACAGGATTAAATTGTGAGGATGATTCATGTTATGTAAATATCCAATTCTAGGGAAACCATGAAAAAACTCATGTCAAATTGGCAGGTCCCGGGATTTGAACCTGGGACCTCCCAGACGTTACCATCTCGGCCACCTCGCTCGGTATTCATATTGTAGTTAAGATATTAAAGATAATTCCAAGTATGGCATTATATGATTAAGTATAAAATTAATGGGAAATTAAAATATTTGTAACGGTGGTGATCTCTTAGAAAACGAATTTTATCGGCATGTATAATTTTCTTCTTAAAGAACTGCTAAACTCATGCGAATCGTTCGCATTCGCCCCTTTTGATAAATGTCAGGTGATCACAACTGGAAATGGTGGCTTAGGTTTTTTTATTCCACTCTGGGAAAGGAAAGTAACACCAATTAAAAGTCGTACGTTTAAAAGCGAATTTAAAAAAGAGGAAGTTTCAATTTTTGTACACACAGTTCCAATCTTCTGTGAATGGCAGCCAGCGAATTCCAATTACTGCAGCAGTATTCTATTTAGCTGACAAAAGATGCAATCTATTGTTTTCTCTGCAGTCTATGCAATAGAAGGCCATGGCCATCAGCATCACAGAATAGAATAACAGAAGATGCACACACAGTTCCCCTCCGTGCATCTCTCCAAAGCTTAACTCCGCACTTAATTAGCTGCCAATCCTTCTGAATAAGAAGTCGTGGATTCTAACTGGCATCACTGGGAGGTTTTTACGTCAGCCTATCGATATCTCAGGAGTTTTATTTTGGTTGTTGTTTAGTGTCAGTTCTAACTGTAGATGCTGTGTATAGCCACTGAAGAAGTCAGACCTGTGGTTTTTATTTGCCCTTTACAAGCCGTATTATGGATATTAATCTAATTCAGTCATTAAAACTGGTTTCCAAGACTACTGCAACTATGTTTACAGCCTGGTTTGATGTACCATTAATAATTGTACAGGGTGCCGCTTTCTTGACAACCTACTATTAAATTCTTTCAAATTTATCTCAGATTTATTTTGCTAGAAGTTATTTATTGCAGCCCTTCATGTATGTAGACTAATTTGCTAGTGCAGTTTACTCAGATTTACTCACTTCACTCTAAATATCATAAACTGTAATTTAAATATTCTTTATTTTATTTACTTCTTATCGTTTAAATATTAGTTGCAGCAATTCATAGATTTGATACTTTTCTGTCTTACGGGGATCTACAGGTTTGGGTCTGAGAAATAGAGTAAATTCATTGTTTTCCTCAGCAATGAATTGTTCTGTAAACTGGTAATCTGACATGCTCTTTATTGACTACTTCTACAATTATATATTATTTTCAGAATCAATTAAACTGTTACAGTTAACGGTTTAGGTAATTATCATTACAAAATGGCAGCCACGCTTCGTGTTCCCATAATAATTACCACAGATGTCAATATTTCTGAGCGATTCTGTTTTCTATTTCTACATATCATGATGAGCAACATCATCTACAATCTTTGGAATATCTACAGTTTAAGTATTTTAAAATAAATCCATGAAGAACAGAGAAACAGAGTCAACAGAGAAAAATACATTAAAAGAATTTTGTTTTACATTGTGACGTCAAATAAATAAAATTCAATTACAGTACACTGTAAAATGGTTTTTCAAGTAGCCAATTCCTGATCTTTCTTTTAAAATTGTTTGCAACTAGATTCCTATAACAAACTGGTAGACGATTGTACGCACTAATACCACTGATAATATATCCCGATTTAAATCTCTTCATCTTGAAAACGGCACACAGATGTTGTCATTTCTGGTTTCGTAACTGTGGATATCTTCCGTTAGTGTGTATTTCTCAATATTCTTATGGACATATGTTAAAAGATCCAAAAAGTAAAGGTTGTATAAGAGAAGAATGCGCACATATGTGCAATAGTCATTCTTTACTGATTTCCATCAGTGATTTTGTTCTGTTCTTGCATTTTTCTAAGTGGTAGCGCTCGCATGGCTTGTCACATAATGCACATACACACACACAGAAATTGTTTGGTTCATGGTATGACACATCTTGTGGTGAAATCCATGAAGGTTAGTAAAGGTTATAAACAGTCATACTCTTCTCTTTTAAAAAGAGCGGTTTACAATGGGTGTTCGGTGGAACCCCACACAAAGTTCTCACAGCTTTCTTTTGTAGTCAAAATGTATCTTTAAGATTTACACCGTTACCATATAAAAGTAAACCATATCTAATAACACTTTCAAACGTTGCATGATATACTTGGTTTAAATAAAACTTGGGTAGTTTATTAGTAAGACTGTTTAAAAGGAAGATTATCCTAGACATTGTTTTACATAAATAATATGTTCCTTCCAATTCAATATGGGATCAAAATATATGCCCAAATGTTTCACTGATTCAGACGTCACATCGCTGAGTACTGTCCGTAAACTAAAAATAACTTTCTGTGTCTTGTCTTCATTTAATAAAAAGCCATTGCCGCTTAATGCCACGCTTACCTGAGCCCACCATTCAACCCTATTCTGTTCTAACTCCATCCAATCATCCCTCGCAAATCCGACTTTCTTTAAATCTATCCTAATATTGTCCTCCCACCTGCGTCTAGGTCTTCCAAGTGGTCTTTTCCCTTCGGGTCTCCCCGTCAATATTTTTTAAATATGTCTTTACTCCTCCATGCGCACAACATATCCAGCCCATTTCATCTTCCGTGATTCAATTACCCTTACTATATCCGGTGACGAGTACAGGTTTCGAAGCTTAATGCAGTTCCTCCTTCCTCAGTAAATGTTGGGCGCCTTGCACAAACCGGATGGTTCGTGCTAAATTTATATTTAAGTGAAGAATTCGAAATCTGCTCCGGCTAGGCCTATCGGGTGCGAACAGTCGACTAGTTCTCAGGGGCTGAGAGTAAAGGCAGCTTAGGTATTATTTAGTTATTTTTAAATAATACCAACAGAATCAGTTGTAGTAGCAATTTATTTCAGTTATCTGAAATGCCGTGGTAAAGTTTAACAATACAGTGAATAGTACAATGTTATTTATTGGCAGCTAAACTCTGATAGATTTGCTTAATAGTTTTGTTGGCTCGCAAGTTGTACTATGGAACTTTATTTCCAGAAGATTAATCTTGAGTAAAATACTTGGTATCTAAAAACCAAAATTGTTGTATAACTGAACTGATGTACTCTGGTTATTGAGAGAAATATTTAATACGATAAAATTCTGTTGGTGAATTTTATAAGTATAAGAAATTATCACGGCTAGTAAAATTTCTAAGTGCAATTAATTGCCGTCGTTGAAAAATTTCTAAGTCCAGAAATTATACCCAGCCCAAGAGCCGAAGTGATGAGACAATCCCGTCTCTATACTAAAATCGATGTGTGTCCCACCGGGCGACACAGCACTCTGTATCTCACATATTCTTCCCAGACTACACCTAGCCTCGGTGACAAATTATTATCATCCCCACCCTTAATTACCATTGGTGGATTGACATTTGACTAACTTTAAGTTCGCGATATTATTTCCCAACCTGCGAAATATATTAACTTTACAAATCATTTACCACACTAGGTTTTCCCAGAGCACAAGTCCGTCATTGCTATCAGTATATAAAATCTCTTGCTAGCCAACATAACGGGAAAGCTCTTAGAAATGAACTTTAAGAACAAAGGCTCATTCTGAGAATGTTGACAGTGCACCAGTTTCTATGTTATGAGGATCCAAGGCCTTTACCTGCCTGTATATTGTTATCTATGATCTGGAATTTCCAACTACTTAGCGACATACTTTCACTGCTTGCCATCCTCAAGCATTATAAATTAACCCACAGTGTTAATTTATTCTCAACAAAAAATATTATCAATAAAATAATTGCCTTTACTGTAATTTTTATGTTAAGACGAATTAATCATTATTATGTGTAATTGAATCCTACTGAAACTATATTAATTAACAATTATGCTAACTATAATTTTGAATATTTTACTGGGCTGCCTGGACCGCCTTACATGCCCCATTAGATTTTGACTATAATCTTCATAACATATGATAGACTTATGGGCAAAATATATTGAATCTCTCCAAAAAGTGTAACATACCAGCTTATGGTCTGACACTTCTTAATATTAAGTTTTACTTCATTTACCTTCAGGCCTGAGACTTCACCTTAAATTTGATTCCACATTTACAGAATAAATATCCTATCCACATTCATAGCCCATACTTCTTGAAGTGTCATATGTGATGTAAGATGAATTTTCCACACTTAAAATTTGCATTTTCATCGCATTATTTTCACTAAAGATGTTAACACTATATTGAATAATAACACAAAAACATGGAATGCGATCACAACGCACTATACCAAGACCGCGGAAGGTGGTCCGACTCAGTATTTTAAATACAATAAAACATCAAATACTAATACGACATAGAGCAAAAATAACGACCACGGAACATCGACCGGCACAGTTCGTTAAAATGCAATAAAACATAAAATACAAATACAGCATAGAGCAAAGATAACGACCACGGAACATCGACCGGCACAGTTCGTTATTGCTAATAGCAATAATGCTAAAACACTGATAGATGACACACATCTCACACATATAATTAACCCTTTTATCACACATCATTCTATCTTTATACCCTACATGTGGAAGTTATAACCCAGCATCACTGTAGCTATTTCCTCGCGATTAATGACATATTATGACCAAAATTACTATGCCTACGCGGTTCCAACTCAGTATACTGCTTTTTACTCTGCTCTGACATAGGGTCATATGAATAATATACGGTATTATTTTACATCTTTAGATATGGGTCAAGCGTAGCATTCTTGATATTCCTCCTTTACTAAAGGACTCGTAGGTATACATTAAATCAGATCCACTAATAATATTTCCACAGAACCAAATATTTTTGTTGTTGATAAGTTTCCTTTCTCTCATTAAATATATTTTAGGGCCAGCTCATATACAGTTACTCAGGAATCTCCAGATCTCCGCATCTTATCGGCGTGGATATAAATTATAGGCCGACGTTAGTTGAATATTACTTCGTAACGTTATATTTTGTTGCATGACATTTTTATCTATTCTTGTACTTTGACAAATTTTACTGCACTTTATATTCCTACATTTCTTCTCTGATCGATTCGATGTCTAACACCCCTTTTCTCACCTGCTATTCTGACTGGTTTCGTGTTACAATAATGGGCCCCATTTCACCGATAAATTTGCTTTCATCTTTATTGAAACATCTTATGGACGGGTTACTCTTCCCTTCATCTTCAATTATAATATAATCTCCTAATCCCTGTGACTTGCTGACTCTTTCGTCATAACAAGGTTCACGTTTCTGTACTCCGTAAATAAATGATTATAGCCATTTTATTCCATAGGCCTATCAAACAAAAATTACTATTGCACTCTGGCAATAACTCAGATCCCATGATAAAAGTTTAACGTAACATTACGTCTTCATTTTGATATTCCTTATTCCATATACTTGCATCTTCTTCGTAGAAATCAGTACCCGCAATATATCCTTGCTTTCCAGCCTCCATCATAATAAAATTTTCTTCAAAATTTCTTCTTGCTCCAGCTTTGGCATCGAATCGTATCTGTTAGTCATTTATGTGCTAGTTGTATTTTCGTCAAAATTAAACAAACAATATCCTAACGCTACTTCCGACAGTTAATCTGTCACTTATTTAATTTTCTTCTTAATAATCCGATGACTGTTTTCTAGTCATATATGCCTGATATTTTCAAATCGTTAAACTCTGATTCCTGAGATCCTGATTTCTGTTCCTACCGCTGCTCCATAAAACTCCTTGATTTTTAAGGAAAATCTATCCCCACTATTAATACATTTACCAGTTATTTATTAATTTTATTCTGGTGGATTTCTATTTCGGGACACCTGATTTTCATCATCCATAATTTGCTACGCTGCCCCATCTCTATTCCATTAATAATTTAAATGCCCATCTGGTTCTATAGGCCGCTCGCCTCTGTCGCGGCTCGTGCCATCATAACTGTTTTCGCGTGTGTCGCGTGCCTGGCCGGCTACGGAGTTTCTCACGGCGCTTACGTCATTCCTACTGGGTTCAATGTCACTCCCCCTATTTATATCACCTCCAGCATATTGACGTGGTAATTCTCCGTGAAATTCTACGTTATTCACTTGAGCGTTCTGAGGCCTATTTCCCTGGTCATTTCTTCTCCAATTTTGATTGCCAGACCCCCTTTGATTCTGAGTATTAGGATGTACTCGGTTCGAGTCCGGATTCCTGTTTGAATTTTCCTGACCCCATCTTTCTCTATTGTTATGAGGCCCACCTCTCACGTCTTGATTCCTATTTGAGTTATTGCTCCCTTGTTGCCTATACTCCTCTGAATTTGACTCTCTTTTAATCCCTATTTCAAAACTAGATAATAATTCCAGCGCCTGGCCATAAGTCTGAGGCCGGGATACAATTAATAAGTTACAAATCCGGGGCAAAGTGCCTCATCGTAAGCTGAATTACTTCGTTTGATGGCATCATTGGATCTAATAATCTTGCTAGGCCTACAATTCTTAAAAAGTATTTGGAGAGCGTTGAATTTCCCCTAGCGGAATACTTCCCGTTGTATACTTCATTTCGGGCTAGTGTTCTTTTAGCCTCTCCCCAATATCTAGCCAGGAACATTTGTTTAAACTCCTCATAATTGCAGTTTTGTGGTACAGTGAGCTCAAACCATTCTTTTACATCACCCTTAAGAGTCCTTCCGAGTATTAACATTTTATACTGGGCCGGAACTTGCCTCAATTCATAATACGCCTCTAATTCCTTCAGGAAGCTTTGCGGGCTAATATTCCCATCATTAAAAATAGGCATCGATACTTCATTTCCTATTAAGCTCCAAATATTTACCCTATTTTCGCTAGCTACAGTTCTGCTGGGGGTTACCGTCTCATTTATTATAGTGTTGGGCTCGGTTATCACACTGGGAGGCCTGCATGTATTCCCCATGCCATTACATAAGCTATCGCTATAATTAGCAGCATAATTATTTATCAAAGGCATTGTCCCATTATGATTTCCAGTTCCATCACCTAAATGTCCTATAGGCCTACGACTTTCTACTTCTTTAGCCAACGAGCTGACTTCTTTGGAGATTTTTCCCACTTTTTCGGCAATTACATTTTCAAGAATTATGACCTTGTCACTTACTTCCGCAATTTTATTCCCTAATCCTGTCTGTACTTTACCTATTTGAGCCTCAGTATCCTTTTTCAAATTTCTTTCTGTCTTGCGGATTTCCTCCCCTACTGTTTTCATTTCACAAACTAACCTTTCTTCACTTTTCTTCTTCTGAATTTCTATTGTTTTATCAATAGCCTCGAATTGAATATTTACTTCTGACCTAATTTCCCGTTTGCTTTCTGAAATTTCCTGCCTCATAGCCCTTTCACTGTCTGAAATTTGACTACTAACTTCCCCTCTAATTCCATTAATAATCTCAGATTGAGCTTCTTTCACAGCATTTATTTCTCGTTGCAATTCATTTATATGTAATTTGTTTTCTTGTATAGATTTATCTATCCTAGTTCCTAGCTCCCTAGTTTCGTGATTGGATTTTTCTATTTTATTTCCTAGTTCTTTATTGGATTTTTCAAGTTTATTCCCTAGTTCTTTAGCTTCATTCCTAGCTTCCTCCCTACCTTCTTTCATTTCCTTCCTAGCTTCCTCCCTACCTTCTTTCATATATGCTATCAGATAAGCAATAGTATTTGTATCGATTGTCTGTTCCGACACACTAGGCCTATTTTCACCTATCATACTTATTTCATTCTGCTGGTTTTGTGATAAATTATTCTCCTGGCTTTTGCTACCTAACTGATCTACATCATCCCCTTGTACTTCTTCCCCAATAACTTGCTCTACGCTGCCGTTGGTTGCCACACCTATTTCATTATTACTACTAAAAATCCTATCTCTTTCCTCCATAGCTAATAGGCTTTGCCCCTCTCCAGACTCATTCTTATCGTTATCACTATTATTTCCCGAGCTCAATGAATCCATCTCGGACCTAATTTTTCCACTCCTAAGCCACATCCACCAAAATAATCAAAGTACTGGTACACTGCCTATGATCTATCTTACCTTTTGTTTTACGTAGCTCAACATATATGACATCACACAAATACCCTTTACAATTTGAATTTATATTTTTGCCTGATTGACTTCAAAATTACTTATTTATTAATTGTTGAAGTTAATTTTACTGAGTTTCAGACGTGATTTAAATCATTCAATCTTACTATCAATTGCAAGATCCAGTTTTTATTTCAAGCAAATAAAAATAAAAAATAAAACAGGCTTTTAATTGCCAAAAAAAATATTAATTTTCTGAAACTCTATATTAATTTCTTATCTGTGTTCTGATGAATTTCTGTTGCCTTCTGCGATGTCTTCTGCGACGAGTCCCAGGATTGATGTACCACGTATTCTTGAGGTCCACCGTTGCCTTTACGGTTGAAGTTCGCTGATGTTTTGCGCTGCCTTCCTCTCGATCAGGGCGATGATTTTTAAAGGTGACTTCTTTGAAGTTCAGCTTTCCTCGTGCCCCAAAGTTGGCTGGGCCATATAATGCAGTTCCTCCTTCCTCAGTAAATGTTGGGCGCCTTGCACAAACCGGATGGTTCGTGCTAAATTTATATTTAAGTGAAGAATTCGAAATCTGCTCCGGCTAGGCCTATCGGGTGCGAACAGTCGACTAGTTCTCAGGGGCTGAGAGTAAAGGCAGCTTAGGTATTATTTAGTTATTTTTAAATAATACCAACAGAATCAGTTGTAGTAGCAATTTATTTCAGTTATCTGAAATGCCGTGGTAAAGTTTAACAATACAGTGAATAGTACAATGTTATTTATTGGCAGCTAAACTCTGATAGATTTGCTTAATAGTTTTGTTGGCTCGCAAGTTGTACTATGGAACTTTATTTCCAGAAGATTAATCTTGAGTAAAATACTTGGTATCTAAAAACCAAAATTGTTGTATAACTGAACTGATGTACTCTGGTTATTGAGAGAAATATTTAATACGATAAAATTCTGTTGGTGAATTTTATAAGTATAAGAAATTATCACGGCTAGTAAAATTTCTAAGTGCAATTAATTGCCGTCGTTGAAAAATTTCTAAGTCCAGAAATTATACCCAGCCCAAGAGCCGAAGTGATGAGACAATCCCGTCTCTATACTAAAATCGATGTGTGTCCCACCGGGCGACACAGCACTCTGTATCTCACATATTCTTCCCAGACTACACCTAGCCTCGGTGACAAATTATTATCATCCCCACCCTTAATTACCATTGGTGGATTGACATTTGACTAACTTTAAGTTCGCGATATTATTTCCCAACCTGCGAAATATATTAACTTTACAAATCATTTACCACACTAGGTTTTCCCAGAGCACAAGTCCGTCATTGCTATCAGTATATAAAATCTCTTGCTAGCCAACATAACGGGAAAGCTCTTAGAAATGAACTTTAAGAACAAAGGCTCATTCTGAGAATGTTGACAGTGCACCAGTTTCTATGTTATGAGGATCCAAGGCCTTTACCTGCCTGTATATTGTTATCTATGATCTGGAATTTCCAACTACTTAGCGACATACTTTCACTGCTTGCCATCCTCAAGCATTATAAATTAACTCACAGTGTTAATTTATTCTCAACAAAAAATATTATCAATAAAATAATTGCCTTTACTGTAATTTTTATGTTAAGACGAATTAATCATTATTATGTGTAATTGAATCCTACTGAAACTATATTAATTAACAATTATGCTAACTATAATTTTGAATATTTTACTGGGCTGCCTGGACCGCCTTAAGCTCATCATTATGCAGTTTTCTCCAGTCCCCATTTTCATCTCTTTTAGGCCCAAATATTTTCCTAAGCACCCTGTTTTCGAAAACTCTCAGATCATGTTCTTCCCAAGAGTAAAGCGATCATGTTTCACATCCATAGGCTATAATACAACCGGCAGGATAATTGTCTTATAATTTTTTATTTTTAGATTTCTGGACAGAAGACTAGAAGATAAGAGTTTCTGAACTGCATAAAAGCAGGCATTTCCTGATTTGAGTCTACCCTTAACTTCAGCCTTAATATTATTTGTATCTGTAATTATTGCTCCCAGATATTTGAATTTATGTTCGAACGATTTATAGGCTATACTAATATTTTGTAAAACATTATTTTGACGCTTCATGACCATGTACAGTACTTAGTTTTTTCTGTATTAATTTCCAATCCAATATTCCTGCAGGTATCGAAAAGTGTCTCTGCATTTCTCTCGATTGTGTTTATGTCATCGCCCAACATACAATTTGGTCATCATCTAGTTTTTTTCAGATTGAATCTCTCTGTATCGAAATTTTGCCTAATCCCTTTTTTTAAATGAAAGTTTCTCCTGAACAACGGCAATTACCATTTAATGATCAGAATCGCAGTCAGCACCCCTAAAGGTTGGAACATCAATTATACTAGACTGCCTCCTTGCATCTATTAGCACTTGGTCGATTTGGTTACGAGTAATTCCATCTGGGGAGGTCCATGTGTATTTATGAATATCACTATGCGGGAATTTTGTACTCTTTACGATTAAATTTTTATCGGTGGCAAAATTCACTAATTTAACCACAATGCCGTTGCTCTGCAAGTGGAGACTTTCGTTCCCAATCGTGGGCTTGAAAATATCCTCCCTTCCTTCGCAGCAAAATATATTCGTAATAAGTTACATGTAACAAGTCAAACATTTCCCACTTCGTGCGGGAAAGGTAAAACTTGTTATATAACACAGAAATTAGTTATATAACACAAAGTTATATGTAACAAGTATATGTATTTGTAACAATTTTGGAAAAGTGTTATATAAATTAAGTTATATTAACAAGTTACATAGTGGTACTTTAGACTTACATCTTTTACACGTACGTTTGAAGGCATTTTGCAGAACAGATGACAGGACCGACTACGGAGCAGTAGGCCTAATCAAAACACGTCCGACCTCTACGGTCGACACAGCCTATCAAATCATTGATTGTACATAGTGCTGTCTATATTATACTAGCATGTGCCCGCGGCTTCGCCCGCGATAATTATTTCAAAAATTAAAAATTAAGAGCATAATAGTTAAATCATTATATTTATTAACACCTAAATCACATGGACTACATACCACGATTAGATAGCGTCACTTGGTAAAAGCGACCTCAGATTCGATTTCCTTGGCCCAGAATACCCCTGTACAGTGAGTTTCGTCCAAATCGAACAATGTTTGACCATATTTAGGCCTATCCTTCTTCCGTGTAGGTTGAAAATTTCGTGTCTACGGGCCTTGACATTCTAAACAAATGAATCGACCAGCGTGGGCTTACAACAATCTAGCGATCGCGATGCTTTTATTACCACGGTATGACAAAAATAGCCAAAGCCAACTGCAATTGATTTGACATTGAAATGTATTACTGAAATCTGATGCTTCGACAGCGCTAAAATCACGTTTTCTGCCAGTTTTTCACTCACAACTCGCGAACGAAAGCTAAAATTAAAAATCCGGCTTCGATGCGCATTCGCCCACCTTTCAGCCCATCTATGTTTAAAATTTCAGATCTCTGCGTTCAGTAGATTTCGCTGGGCATCGTGGACAGACAGACAAACACGTCCTTTTATTATTTTAAGATAGCATGTGCCCGCGGCTTCGCCCGTGATAATTATTTCAAAAATTAAAAATTAAGAGCATAATAGTTAAATCATTATATTAACACCTAAATCATGTGGACTATATATCACGATTAGATAGCGTCACCTGGTAAAAGCGACCTAAGATTCGAGTTCCTTGGCCTAGAAAACCCCTGTATAGTGAGTTTCGTCCAAATCGAACAACGTTTGACCATATTTAGGCTAATATTGATTATCCCTATAATAATAATAATAATACTAATAATAATAATAATAATAATAATAATCCTCTTCGGTGTAGGTTGAAAATTTCATATTATGTTTGCGTGCCTTGACATTAAAAACAAATGAATCGACCAGCGTGAGCTACAACATTCAAGAGATCGCGATGCTTTTATGTCGAAGGAATGACAAAAATAGCCAAAGCCTAGTGTAATTGATTTGTATTACTGAAAACTCATGCTTCGAAAACGGAATAAATACACGTTTTCTGCCCGTTTTTCACTCATAACTCACGAACGAAAGCGAAAATTAAAATTCCGGCTTCGAGGTGCACATTCCGACCCTTTAGTCCATCTATGTTTAAAATTTCAGATCTCTGCGTTCAGTAGATTTTGCTGGACATCGCGGACAGACAGACAGACAGACGGAGGACAGACACTTCCTTTTATTAATATAGATTAACAAATAGATAGAAAAAATAATCACTCAGAAATATTGTTATTTGTGACAATGTTCACGGAAACGGCATTTCAGTGCACGAAACATGGCTGGCATTTTGTAACGACTATTCCACCTATACACCGCGTGTTTGATATTGACCAATAACGTTTAGAAATTCCTAGGATATAGACCAATCACGATCTTTTTTACTGGAAATGTAGGTAAAAACGTGCGGTGACTAATAAGTCACATGCTACCAGTGAACACAATAGAAAAAAACACATTAGTTTATACAACATAACATGTTTGGCAATTGAAATAATATAAATGTAGAGTAAGATTACTTCCACAAAGTCTCTGGGTTTTTACGTATATACCTTAGGAGCGAGTCTCACCGTTCCTAGAGTTCCTGCCTAGGGGAGGTAGCTGCACCCTGATTGGCTCAGCTCTTCTATCCCACTCCACTTGTTGTCTGTCTCTGTCTTGCTGCTTTATCCTTCCACTCAACTATTATAGTATTTTCTACGACTGGCAACGTGCTGCATGATCTTCACTCTGTGCTCAACAATAGCTAAGTGATCTTACGCGCATGCGAGTCTGCGCCAGCTGGTAACGAGAAGCTCGCTGGTTGGGTTAGTCTTCAAGGCCAGAGACTTTGTGGGAGTAATCGTACTCTACACACAATTTCGATTCGGTACAAGCCAGTTCGTGTGCTTTTATTCTGTTCTGCTGTTAGCTTACCTGAATTAAGTTAACTTTATCTTATATGCATCATTTAATTGGTTACAACATAGTAACTCGAGTCGATGGATGGTTGATTCATAACATGCCGTGATCTCGCAGCTGTTAAATTTTGTTCTTATAAAAGATTGCACGAAAGTAATTATTATTTGTATAATCCGTTATATTTTTATTCTTGGAATAGTCCAACTCAAGTTTACTAGTTTCACCACATAAATAAACCGATAAATTTAGAATTTAGAATGATCTAGAAATTAATAATAATATTATTAGAATAAATAATCTATCGATAAACAGAAAAACCCTCGTGAGATTACCTATGACAATTACCCGTACCGTAACTGTTTACTGTTTAACCGTAACAGTTTAATTTTGAAAATTGTATATAATTGTTGAAGTAGTGAGTAAAGAGCCGAGGGAAAAATAATGAATTTCACCTACGGTATTTCTCAGTACCCAGACCTGCATGTTCCCACTATGACAACAGGTATCCATCGCACGTGGCCATAATGAAATTATTGGGTTACGTAACATTATGACAATTCGGCAAGTATCCTTATGACTTTCGTAAATGCGAAATAGGATATTTCACCAGCACAATAAAATAAAACATGCAAAGCAGTCTTTCATTTAAAACTGATAACATTGCGCACTGCGTCAACAGTCCTATGATCTACTGTACGGCGAGAGAACAAAAAATCGTTGTTGACGAAAGCATGAAATTATTCACGGAACCAATCGAGTATTTATATATTTTTTTTCTTACAAATACAATCATAATATTGCATATAAGAATTCTATATAATAAGAGAATGTTTGTCTTTCTGTCTGTCTGTCTGTCTGTCTGTCGTACATCTGTACGCGATGCCCAGCAAAATCTACCGAACGCAGAGCTTTTAAATTTTAAACGTAGATGGACTGAAGGGTGACCGAATGCACCTCGAAGCCGGATTTTCGATTTCGTTCGCGAGTTATGAGTGAAAAACTGGCAGAAAACGTGAGCTTTTCGCTGTCGAAGCATCAGTATTTCATATCGATATATATATACTCGTAGGCCTATATCGATATGTAACGAAACACTTCCTCATTGATATATTTCCATATATTGATATATCG
This sequence comes from Ectobius pallidus, assembly GCA_964059195.1. NCBI lineage: Eukaryota > Metazoa > Arthropoda > Insecta > Blattodea > Ectobiidae > Ectobius > Ectobius pallidus. The sequence continues at coordinate 47,119,506 of CAXKWD010000009.1, read as the reverse complement.
ATATATATCGAAACTCAATATCACTTTCATATTGAGGTCATAGGCCCTATCTGAGATCGTTTTCCCAGGCGGCGCTTTCTAATCGTGGAATGCATTCTATAGCCGGATTTTTAGCTGTTTCATTATAATTATTAATCGTTTAATTTATGAATGATTGGCGCGTAAGTGTTAATAAATATAATGTTTTAATTATGTTCCTCTTAATTTTTAATTTCTGAATTAATTATCATGGGCGAAGCTGCGGGTACCTGTCTGTCTGTCTGTGCGCGGTGACCAGCGAAATCTACTGCACGCAGAAATATGAAAGTTTAAGCATAGATGGCCTGAAGGGTGGCCAAATGAACGTCGAAACCGGATTTTTAATTTTAGCTTTCTTTCGCGAGTTATGAGTGAAAATCTTTAAAAAAAAAATTATATTTGGCGCTAATATCTGTAAGGGAAGGACTCTTAATATAGTTTATAAAGAAGCTGTGTAAAAAAGAATTCATCACCCTGACGGACATTGGAAACCACTTCATATGTTACTGGAAGTGATATAGCTCTTTTCACAGGACAAATTAGTTTGATAATAAAATTGTTTTAAATATTTTGCTGTTAAATAAAAAAAATAGGGTCGAACTAATAAGCGCGGGCGAAGCCGCGGGAACGTGCTAGTATTACATCATATTTATTTATTACCATTGTCATAATGAATAGAGGAGAAAGTGTGATGACTGAGGTAGTTCACTGGTTCCGCCGCTAGGTAGCAGTTACTCTGCTTGAGATTCGCGGGAGCAAGATTACTACGGGCGGTATAGGAAAAATTGCAAACATTATTAAACAAAATAATACATTAATCTATTTCAAAATGACTCACCTTATCAAAATTGAATTGTTAGATACTTCTGACAATTTTCGGGCTGCTTTACACGTCTTGGAAGATCTCATCTCCAAAAATAAACATGCCCGTGTGTAACAGTAATTTCTCAGATTCCAAGAAGCTTGACCGTAACATTTCGTTCCACATCTTTCAAAAAATCGAAGATGTTCACAAGCAATGAACAATTATATAATATAGGTATGAAACAGCTAAGGGATGATTTGATCTAATATTTTGTTGCCTAGAAAATAGGGTAGATGGTATGTTAGTATAATTTGATGAGAATTTGTTAAAGAACGTACATTTGTATAGAAATAACAACGTATAATTAGGGTAGAAAACAGCTAAGGGATATTTTATAAATTAATATTAATATTACATTGTATAGAATATTACTGAGTATTAATTTGTATTAATATTGTATTAATAGTAATATTATTTATAATAATATTAATTTTCTCCTGGCTGTATGGGGTAAGTTATGTAGGTGAAACACGGTCAAAAGTGTAGATATGTGTACAAATTATGTGAACAGAGATAATATAAACTAAGGGATGGTTTGTGAATTGCAGGACACGGAAAATTTCATAAGCAGCACTACCAAAATAGGGCGCGTGATCTTTAAAATTGGCGTTTCAACATCCGATAAAGATGCACATACGCAAAAATTGTTTTGCAACGCATTCTACATATATCACACAATATTTCAAAGCATTTTCCCTGATTTTTTCATTAAAAAAATTAAATTCTCTTGCCTTAACTACAGCCCGCTATTTGCTCAAACCCTCGACCATTCGCCGTTCGCTGTAAATTATGTGCATCTTATGTTGTTAAATTATATTATTAAAAAAAGGAACAAGATATTAAACTAATAAGACATTTGCTATGATAATTATATATAAAAATTACTAACATAAGTGAACAGAAAATATGATAAATAAATAATCCAATAAATGCATAAATAAAAGTAGTGCAGACTTACTAAGTTAGAAAAAAGCTTCATTCACTCCTTTTCCCCAGCGGGTCAATCTTGCAGTATGGGTACAAGTAGTCACTTAATATAGTATTATTATTGAGACCACGAATAAATTATGTAAATTTTTTTACGTTATTGCTGGTATTTTATGGAAAAGATGCCTGCTAATGCCTCAATACCATTCTGATAGCTTTAGCTTTAGAGTATTTACTATTACTCGTTAACCATTAGAGCTATAGATATATAGATGTACTCAATTTATAATAAGATCCAAATATTTCACTAAACCTTACACCCTCAATCTCTTTCTGGACACAAAAATAAAATAATGAATGTCGCATAGTCAAATTTGCTTCACCCTCAACATTTCACGATCGTCCCACATCATTCAGAGAGCCGAGCGCCCGGAATAATTACCACTCAATTACTCGTAAACCATTCAAGATATAAAGGTGGTACTGAATTTAAAATAAAGTTGAAATATTTCCCTAAAACTTTCTCGCTTGAAGTTTTTACGGGACACAAAAATGAAAAAAATTGTCGCATAGTCAAATTCCGTTTCACCCTCCATGAATTTTGTGTAATTGGTGATGTTTATATAATGAAATAAAAACATTTATGTCCCCATTTTTTAAGTCTCTGTTTTAACCATCAGAAGGACTGTGTTGTGCAGATTATTTCTGCACAAATTTCACAGAAATAGGACCAAGGATTAATTAAAGATTGCGAGTTTAATCATAAGATGCCAAACTATCATGACGCAGCATTGAGAAGTTGAAACGCAAACGAAGGTGCTGCCAGTGTTTCGGTGGACCGCCGCTCTCCCTATACCCACCATTGTATTAGCGGCGAAGTCATCGCACTTTCTCATTCTATTCATTATGCCATTGTTTTCATTTTTTATTTATTTTTATTGTATTTTATTTATTTAAATATTTATACAAAACAAGACCACCCGATTGAGCAAGCGCTCGTGCTCGGGTACAGTTCAGTCAACGTTATTATACATCTTTCATTAATAGGGCTAGGATTCTGACATAAATAGTAATATTACTTCCAATGCAACGGAACATCTTTTAAGTTTTGGACATAGAGTAGAGTCCCGCTAATCTGGAACTGGCTAGTCCGGACATCTAGGTAATATGGTCGGACGAACAATCAATAGAGTATGGATTTTAATAACAAAGTACAGTACAAGTAAAATCCATGGCACTACATATTTTTAAGAAACTAGGCCAGACATCCGACTGCTGCGACATCTACCATAGGCAGATGGCAGGATTCGGGTCCGTGTGGTCAGCATGACGACTCCCAAGGCCGTATATATATCACAACACAATATCTTGTGACGTCGCGATTGTGGAATTTTGTCGAGCTAGAGATCTTTTACATGCTTGTGAACTACAGATTAGCCTGTCATATTTATGCTCATGTAAAAGATGTCGACTTGAGCCGGAATTGAACCCTCTCCCATGGGCACAGAAAGCTAGCGCCATAAAGCATGCTCCACCCATACTATGTGTAACTACTAAGATTATTTAGAATAATGAGGTTATTCCTAACTTTTGCATAATGGCACCACCACAATTTATTATTGCATAAACGATAGTTAATTAGTTATCATTATAATACAACTTGAGTTCCTTACATTACTGGAAACGGCCGGCATTTTTAAACCAGAAACTAAATTGTTATTAATATGTTGGCACCCTTCCTTCTTGGCTGCAGTAGAGTTCAGTGTGACTGCACAACTGCATTACCAGAACCTGCGAACGTGGACGCGAAGGATAGGATTTTCTGTTATTCCTTTCAACTTAATGCAGCATTCAGGATTATAAATTTCACATTAATTTGATGTCAGAGTGTAAAGGAATAACAGACGTTAGGTTCCGTTATCGCTGTTGTGTATAAAACAAAGCAGCGATTCACCAAGGGCCAGTTCTCTTCTAACCGATTTTCCAAAATTGTCTTATCAACAATCTCTGAGACGAATTTTCTAAAATCACTAAATCAGTGAAAAAGAATGACTGGCAAAATATAACTACAGTACAGTCGAAATATATTAACTTATTCAGTCAGACCGTCATTGAATGTGTAGCTCTCCGTAAAATTTGTACATTGAAGGTTGAGAGGCCCAGATATTTTGGATAGGCCATGATTGTAAGGATAGAGAGGAAAAATAATAAGCGGATTTGATATTAATCAAATTAAAACGATTCTAGTTTGGAGCTGAGATCTGGTCTTTGGTCCTATGGATGTGTTAAATTATGTTTTCCACTTAACATTAACAATATAGTGATTTACAAACGACCTAACATCAACAAGAATTTTCTTCCTCCGCAGCCATCTCCAGTATACGTTAATGTGAGTTGTCTCTTTCAATTCAGATGTGATCTATGGTCCCATCAGTATATGTAACTACGTTCTCATTAACACTCACACTACGCTGATTTTCTCTTCACATCAACACAGAAAATGATTTCCTTCTTCCACAGTCATCTCTAGCAAGTCATCTCTTCACAGTAATCTCTTTCAAATATAGGCACGTTCCTACGGCATCTATTGGTCACCATCCCCATTAATCCTTATGAAGAAGGTTCAGACATCGTTTGTGTAACCTGCAAAAATGATAAGTTCATTTTAAATGTTACATTCACTTTAAATACATAACGACATAAGCTTGAATATATTATAAAGACGAAATATCAATTACGTAAGGAGTTTACATGGAATTTTTATTCCTTTCACATTGCAAAGCTTACAATTCTTAGAAATAGGCATTAGAGGCCTACAAGGCTGCATTGAAGTTTTATAGGCCATTCTATATCTCCGTTGATTGGCTTTTCATAAAACACAGTACATAATTGTGCAGTGCTTTTCCTTCAAAGTATTAATAATATCTGTGATCAATATTTTCATTCTCTTTGCTTTCAGGTAGGCCTATGTGAATCCCGTCTTTAAATTTTGATGATATAGCCTATCATTTCCTTGTATTTGTCGTGAAATTTGTTTTCTGTTTCCATGGAAACTGTTGTGGAAATATGGGCCTAAGAAATTGTTCAATCTTGCAAATCAATAGTTGTTTGAATTATGGGTTCATTCTTGCTTACTACTCTTATCCCTTCATCGTACTTCGTAGTTGGAACTTAAACCCTTAAAGACCATCCCTTTGCGTGCACTCTCATGTTGGCGCAAGTCTTTACCACTACTAAGCCCTTAAATATTGGTTTCCTTTTTAATCATTACATGCTTTATCTTTACCACAATTAACTCATGATCCTTTGATTTCTTGGATACTGTTCGGGGTCACCTATTAAAGAGCTGGGCACAGAAAACATTACACATAGTAGAGTAGAGTAAGCACGTATTTTCCATTTTGATAATAGTATCAATTTGAGTTAGCGGCAGTAATCGTTTAATTTTAAGGAGTAGGCTACCAAACATTTTTGACGATTTCAATTCACCTAATTGTATTGCTTATAATCGAAATATCATTGAGTACACATTCAGACTATTATATAGGGTACAGTATGACTTAATTAAACTTTAAATGTACATGATGGAGCCTACAATCTATATATATAAAAATGAATGTATGTGTGTGTGTGTGTGTCCTTTATGCATTACTACACCATTCATCCGATCGCCATGAAACTTTGGGAAGTTGTTGAGTGCATTCCCGGGAAGGTTTATGGCATATTACATTTTAAATTTTTCCTTTCGTTCGTGAGTTGTGAGTGAAAAACGGGCAAAAAACGTGCATTTTTTGAGTTTTCGAAGCATTAGTTTTTAGTAATACCATTCAATGTCAAATCAATTACAGTAGGCTTTGGCTATTTTTGTCATTCCTTGGACATAAAACTATCGCGATCGCTTGAATGTTGTAGCTCACGCTGATCGATTCATTTGTTTATAATGTCAAGGCACGCATACATATAAAATTTTCAACCTAATCCCGAAGATGATGATGATTATTATTATTATTATTATTATTATTATAAGTGGGATAATCAATATAGGCCTAAATATGGTCAAACGTTGTTCGATTTGGACGAAACTCGCTATACAGGGGTGTTCTGGGCTAAGGACTTCGAATCTGAGGTAGCTTTTACCAGGCGACGCCATCTAATCGTGGTGTGTAATTCACGTGATAAAAGATGTTAATAAATATAATGATTTAACTATTATGCTCTTGATTTTTAATTTTTGAAATAATTATCGCGGGCGATCGCTTGATTTTGTAAGTCCATCCTTGACGATTCATTTGTTTAGAATATCAAGGCCCGCAGACGTATGAAATTTTCAACCTACACGGAAGAGGGATATTGAATATAGGCCTAAATATGGTCAAACATTGTTCGACTTGGACGAAACTCACTATGCAGGGGTTTTCTGGGCCAGGGAACTCTAATCTGAGGTCGCTTTTACCAGGCGACACTATCTAATCGTGGTATGTAGTCCACGTGATTTAGGTGTTAATAAATATAATGATTTAACTATTATGCAATTAATTTTTAATTTTTGAAATAATTATCGCGTGCGAAGCCGCGGGCACACGCTAGTAAATATATAAAATAAATCATTTTAAATTACAGTCTCCCCCTTGAACAATTAAAAAACAGATAACTGTTTACTAGTTTACTAATACATTCAATTGCAATTAGAACTTTATTATTTTATTATTTTATTATTAGAGTTTAAACAAACTAGTAGCATAACAACTTCTTTTTTGTATTTGTTCTGGTATTCTAAAATTGTATTTTGTATTCGTTTCTTTTAATTTGAAATTGCTAGGCTTTTTCAAGAAAGACGTCATCTAATTTTGAGGAAGTTCCTAAGTATATCACAATACCTTAAATAAGGGACCAAGTGTTAAAATTACGAAATTAAAATCATGCATGGTCTAACAAGTAAGTATGGATTCCTATCGAATTTGTATCATTAAGAAAAAACTTAAATTATTCCATCTCCTTACGCTTTTATATTCATTAGTTCCATATTTCTTTGTCATATTTTATTTTATTTTATTTCATTTCAATTGCCTCTTACTATGTATGCATTATCGGCCGCGGTGGCCTAGAGGTAGCGTGCCCGCCTCTAGATCCGAAGGGCGCGGGATCAAACCCGGCCGCGGTCGATGGATTTTCCAGGACGTAAAAATCCTGGGCACGGAGTCCTCCGGGAGGGACTTTAAGCTGGGGGTCCCGTGTCGTAGATTTACGGCACGTAAAAGAACTCCAAGCCTAAATTAGAGCCTCTGGACAAAATTTCTCGGCCCCTTCACGTCCAAGAAATACTTAGTTTCCAGAGGGGGGTTGCGAGGCGATGGGCTTACCACCTGTCCCTCTACCCTCTCTCGGAAAATAAGCATATCAAAATTAGTATAGGTAATGAAACCTCCACTTGGAGGCCCCTTCGCCCCACCTGGGGATCATAGGGTACCAGACAGACAGACAGATGTATGCATTAGGTTTTGTGTCTACGCCTACATGTCTTGTAGGCTTGACTGATAGCTGAACACTAGCCTCATACGAGATTTTATCATTCAGGCTTATTTTTTTATATTTCAGAATTTGGAATCTAAATAACCTATATCATGTAACTGATGTAGACATTGGTTAAGCTAGCTGAATGAAAAAATAGCAGCTCCGGTCAAGAAACCTATCGTTATTTGCCATAGTGTTTCCATGCTGGGCACAATCACATGGACCCTCTATCCACTAGTGATAATGAAGGATGATCATAAGGCGTCAGGGGATGCTATTTATATTGTGAACCTATTCCTATGCGGAGTTTTATAAATTTAACTGTATTTATTACTTTTCTTACCTATAAAATAAGACTATACGTAGAAGAGTTATCCGCTTAGAGGTCAACTTTTATACCAAAATTTCGTGTTTTGGGGTCAAATAGTATTTAGGAAAAAATTTAATTGTGAGTACGATAATGCTAAAGCCAAAAATAATTTTAAAATCCTGATACACATCTTCAAAGGATGTTACGTAAAGCCACAGTCTTGCCAACTACCATTTGACTTTTATACTAGTAGTTCAGTGAACAGTAGAACTAGCGTCCAAAATAATTCTAAGATCTGCTCTCTATCAATTAAATCGGTCACTATCTTGGAACGGAATCGAAAATAAAAATATTTAAACATATGTCGTTTTTAATGAATTCAAAGAACTTCCATGTCATATTGGAGGGAAATCGAACAACGCGTTAAGTCGTGACTGCGTTTCAAACAAATTTACAAACACATGAAATGCCGAACAATCGAGATAAAACTACACCTCGCTTCGCTCGGTCAAACATAGATTAAATGTATTTTTTCGGAAAAAAGAAAAATTGAACGATGTTTCACAAAATTTTCACAATAACTGTTTGTTCTGAGATCTTAAATTTTCTTTTGATATTGCCTGAAGTAGGCTATAGTTATATGTTATGACAAAAACAAATTTGCTCTACCTCAGCGAAATGCACAGTTCTCCTGTGCTTAGGAAGTTGCAGGATCTATGATTATCATAAAGAAAATTAGCATAATTTTTCTATATTTGGTTTTCATATGATGTTTGAAAATTTGCAGTATATACCGATATCAAGTTTCCTTGAACCATCTCTTGAGTGAAGATGGTAACACTGAGGACCCGACATTTCCTTGAAACAAATCACATTTAGTTGGGGGGAATGATTATAATAATTTGAAGAACAGCTCGGCAGCCCATGTAAACTTGTGTACTCGATAAGGGGCTTGCTTCACGGCTGATAGAGCCCGGAGGGGCAGCTGATCAGATACCGGGACCATCTGATTGACATAATCGCAACAGCTGTCACGCATAACCACGACAACCACTCCCGTCAAAGATAACAGAATTACCACCACATTCGCCGACAGGGTTTTGACACTAGTCGGTCCCTCTAACTTATCATAGAAATCAACCTCCAGTTTAAGTAAAATAACTATTCACCTCTCATATCTTCTCTCTATAAAGTTTATAAGATATCTAATTTGAAATCTATATACAACCAATCTGTAGAGGAAAGATAGCATAGGTCTATTTATGTCTTGTGAAGGTTTCAGCCTTTGATTCCAGGCCGTAACAAGAAAATGTTATTTATGTTTCTGGATATTGCATTTAAGTATCAAGTCTATACTACAGAGAGGTGGTAACTTTGTCGATTCACATTTGGTAGGCTGCAAGTTCGAATACTGTGGCCGGCCAATCTCTGTGGGGTTTTCCATTTGCATAGACAGATGTCTTATGTGAACTTATTCACCTCCCGTATGAGAGAGAATGACCATTATTAGATGAATTTTTGTTATTTCTTTCTTTCAGTCTGTCAGTCTGTCACCATCCCCAACATGCCGAAACAGCTGTATACAACAATTAATAAAAATTCATATTGTCGATTTGCACTATCTCGGAAAGGTTTTTGGTTATTAAGTGCCAGTATGGTACTTTATGAGATTGTGTGTGGGGACGAAAAATGTCTGTCCGTCTGTCTGTCCGTCCGTGTGTCTGTACGCGCCATAACTCAAATACGCTTTTTCGGATTTTCATGAAACTTGGAAAACACTTTTATAATGTCAATGGGAAGAACCCTATTGATATTGAACCAAATCGGTTCACCGGTACCGGAGTAATGCCCAATTTAGTGCCTATTTTAATAGATTGTATCGGATTTCCATGAAACCTGGTATACCCATTTATGACGTCCATGAGAAGTACCCTATTGAATTTGAACCTAATCTGTTGACCGGAACCGGAGTAAAACCCAATTTAGTGTCTACTTTAAAGGCGCAATAACTCAAATAAGCTTTATCGGATATTTATGAAACTTCGTATACGCATTTATAATGTCCATGGGAAGACGTTTAATGATATTGGACCAAATCGGTTGGCCAGTACCGGAATAATGCCCAATTTAGTGTTTTTATGTTAATATATAAGAAGTCGCGATAACTCAAATATGCTTTATTGGATTTTCCTGAAATTTTGTATACCCATTTATAATGTACGTGGAAAGACGTCTACTGATATTCGACCAAATCGGTAGACCGGTACCGGAGTAAAACCCAATTTAGTGTATATTTTAAGGACGCGGTAACTAAAATACGCTTTACCGGATTTTTATGAAACTTTGTATACACATTTATAATGTCCATTGGAAGACGTCTATTCATAATGGATAAAATCGGTTGACCTGTTTCGGAGTAATGCTCAATTTAGTGCCTATTTTATGGTAATATACGTATTCGAAAGAATTTATAAAAAAAATGAAAATCAGTTATCTTGACTACATAGCCTATTGTTTTACTGTGATCTTATAAGGCCTTGGAAATTAAAATACAGGTAGCTTTGACAAAAAACACTATTGATTTACATGCGCTTATCCAACTAGACCGTTAAAATGACCCAGGTGGCCGAGATGGTTGACCTTTCTTCTTCCGTAAGTCCTGCTTAATGAATAAATCTGGAGCTTAAATTGGAAATCAATTTAAAAAAAAAAAAAACATACTCTGCATATCATAATTGCAGTCATAACTGATTAAACAAAAACATACTGGCACTTTGTTACATCAGTTTACCTGATTTTATTACTTTATAGCAGTTGATTAAAGAGTTCGCCAGGATTATGAAAACTAACAAATTTACAACTCTTAAATGTATTATTATAGTATATACTGATACCAGCTGCTTAGAGTAATAATTCTGACAAGTTTCGTGCTTTTCAGAATTTAAATGAACGGATTTCAACAAAATATACATATTCTATACATTCTGTTAACAAATATAATCTTCCTTGGGGAACATTTTTTTTCTCTAATGGATGCCATGAAAATTGCGAACTCAGTACATCTTTCAAAATAACTTTATAATGGTATTTTAAAGATGAGCTTTGGCAAACGCCTGCTTTCATTTAATCCCTAATTATTTATGTTATATTCATATTTTTCATCATTATTATGAGTATGAAAACTAGTCTGGTTTCTTGTTAAAATTCTGCACGAAATCATGTTTAGTAGATATATCCAATCAATTACTGCTTTATAAATAAGCACTTGTAGCACTCGTAGCTACAAAATGCACGTAATATGTTAAACACGTTAATAAAGACGTCAAATGATATTTTCGATTCAAGACTTTTCTATAGCAGTTAGGTAGTTTCCAAGAAAACTAATCTATATGGCTCTACATCCCTTATAGGGATAGGGCTTACCGTCTGATCTCTGCATCATTTATGACTCATAAGACTTCGTTGGCAGATGGAAGGATTACGTGGCATGTTTCCAGTATGTAGATTTTCCAAGTAGTTTTATGAGTACGTTCCTGACCCACGTAGTTTTATGAGTTTTATGAGGCTAAATGTGTCCCGTTTCAGACATCTTTAGCTAAAAACAATCCAAGGAGGTGCTTTCTTTCTTCATTAACTGAAGCAATTCCTTAAGAAGTTTTATTTGAAATTAGAAAAAGATGTTGATGGTAACGACGGAAACAATGACAATGAAAACGTTGTGATAGCTAGCCTATAATGACAGCCTACCGCCACAAAATTAATTTAGTTGAATTATAGTGATTGACAGGTCTCAGCCTAGTTTGTGAGACTTTTCATTTTACAATGTGATTGACTTCATTGTAGTTATGTCTTGTGTAGTATTTCCCATTCGCTGTTGCGAGGGCAGGTATTGTCCGAGGGTATATTATGACTGAGAACTATTCTGGTTTAGAGGTTGGCTATTAGGGATATGGAAGTGGATGATGGAGATGTTATTGCGATTTATTGTGATAATGGCTCTAAGTGTTTTGAGTTTTGGCCATGTCTTAAAATCTGACAGTCTTAAGGAGGAGGATAGCTACCTTCAGTGAAATATATCCCGTTAATAATTATAAACTAAGCAAATAAACGACAAATAGTAAATAAATAAATTCAATAATAAAAGAAAGAGATGTACAGATCGTATTCCTACTCAACACAATTAATTCCTGTTTTAATTAGTGCATAATATAATTTTAACACATACACAATACAACTGCTACATAGTGACTTCCCATAAATAACAATTATGCAACTGCTGTTATTGTAATCTTTTTATATATTATGGCTGTTGACCTTCTACATACAACTGCATTTTATTTCTTTCATTTCAACCACTGGCCTATAGATAACTTATTAAACATTTATTCAGTGTTATTTATAAGTTATAATCATTCGTAAATTATATTAATGTTTTTAAAATTACAATAACATAAACTAATACTATTCTATTAACTTCATGCCGCCGACGTCGAAAAAACCTTTCCGTAAGTCACCGTCGGATTTGTTTTCTTGACACATTTACAGAAAGAATTATAGAATTTCTTTTAGATAATCAAATTTATTATTTTATTTGCGTAGACGTTTTCCAATGCCCGTCTTAAAATACCAATATAAGATTCTTACAAAGGAGGTGCTATAGTAGAAGTCTTAAGGTCTAAACTCTAAAAAGAGTTTTATCTGATTTACCTACAAATCTGAATATTAAGCTGAGGTCCAAGCTTAACATATACTGCAAATAGTTTTCCAGTATATGTTAAGCTTGTTAAAATAGTCTTCCGAGAATAATACAGTATAGCTGTATAACTGTATACTGTATACAGTTTAACAGCATAACTATCCGAACTGATTGGGGAGTGATATGAACTGGATATGCAGGAATCTGTATAAGTGGGTCACAACTGAAAAATACCCCATCAAAATGCTAGTGCAAAAGTGCAGTAGCATAGAGTATGTATTAACGGAATAAAATTCGTAAATATTTAAATAAAAATTATATTTAAGGAACAGAAGCCTCAACTATATAAACCCAAACGGTAAACCTATAAAACTGGAAGGCCTAGAATGTAATATTGAAAGGAAATTTTCCTAAAATCGATCCGGATAATTGACGATCCGCATATTTGGCGTTCGGATAATTGGAGTTATACTGTATTTTCATATGGTTTGCCAGAAAAACCTGAAGTTTTACACATTAACTAATACTGTTTGTCAAATTAAAAATATAAAGGAGTGAAAATTTAGTGATGTCCGTTTTCCACTATTTTACGCTTAACGTTTGCATTGTAGAAGCAAGCGATTGTATCATCCTTTTAACCTGATGAATATAAAGTTGAAGAGAGAACAATGAATGTCCTGAGAATGGAGAGATGCTTCAGCACATGCATAGTTTTTGTCACATCGTATAGCTTGATGGCTTGTAATAGTGTTGGCTGTGTTGTATTGTTTTGATACCGCCTTTACAATCTGGTACTGACAGTATGTTTGTTCTGGAGGGACAGCGACCTCCACACTCCAGTCAATGCTGATATCTGCTCACGAAGGAACTCGGGCGTTTCTGATTAGGAAAACGTCATATAGTTGCTCGAGACATTTATTTCTAACACACGAGCACAAGTAATGTTATTTTTAGAATTTATCTCTTACTGACAGTCTGACTTATTAAATAAAATTCTGGTGTTTATCGAAGTCCTATAGTTCAACGCATAATGACTTGAATGCTGAATAAATTAGTTAAGCATTAGTAAATTATTGGAATACCTTTTCGTTGTTTTTAGTAATACTTTTGTGACCAGGGGCGCTGAAGCCTTAAAATATTTCCCATGGCCTTTAATGAGAATTGTTTAACCGAAATGACTGCAATTCCTTCATTTCCTTGAAATGGTGAGGGGCAGGGAGTACAGGAAAGAGAGAAAGGACTATTAAAGTGAAATCTCTGACCGATTTGGTCTTTTACCCTATGCGAAGAATTCTTAAACGTACCAGACGTAATTGTGAGATAGGGCCAAAGGCTCTATTCAGAAGGTAATGCGGATTTATTGTAAAAACAAGTGCATGTCTTCACCGGAATGAAGTCTCTTATATAATGAAAACCATGATAATTACTTGACCCCTCAGAACGCTTGCGTTTTGTGACCTAAATGTATGTGTAAATGGTTAAACGCCATTTTTCCTAATAACTAACTAAAATAGTGCTGTTTTACTAACAAACCTTTAAACCATTTTATTTTATTTCCAATAATGTTTTAGAAAGTCCAATAAGATATATTCCTGAGAACATGGAGATCCATCTTCACATTGCGATCAACGAGTTGAACATTCTTGGTATAAAGTCGTGAATATTAAATTAAGAAAGAACATGTTCTGAGAATGTAAACGGGCTACAGAAAATGCATATTTTGTCACATCATATAACTTGAAATGGTGTTACGTTGTTTTGATATCATCTGCACACTCCAGGTCCGACAGCGTGATATTCTGTTGGGACAGCGACCTCCACATTCCTGTCTCAGATAAGTTCACGAGGCTAATGTGTGGTGACAAGACAACTAGGCGGGCTATAGTTCAGAAAATTTGAAGGTAAATCTTAGACATTTCACCGCTTGTAGAAGTGAACCCTACAGAGATTGCATATTGTTATTTATTTCTGATTTTAATCCTGTGCGTGACTATAACACTAGAGGCAGATATAATTTGGTAATCGGCTATCACAGTGTAGACTGCAAAAATCCCTTAAGAGTCATAATGTTTTAGATATTCAGTTTTATAACAAATTGCCTGTAGAAATTAGAAATATCAGGAATTTGAGAAGTTTCGAGCATAGAGTTAAGACTTTACTTTTGAAAAAAACTTTTACACTGTTATAAAATATCTAGAAGCTGATTTTATGTTATTACTTTTTTAACATATACTCGTACGTGCTTAACGGTGTAAAATAAATGAATAAATATTAAAATTGTGTTAATTCAATTGTTGGAGTTCTTCCGGGTAGTTCAAGTACTTTCTCTACCAGCAGGTCCAATGCAAAATTATGAGACGAGGGTTGCACAAACAGCTTACTTTTTATACAGTGTAGAAACTAGAAATGTGCTCATCTTTTTATATACAGAGTGTTTCAGAAAAATGTATACACACTTTGAACTGTTATAGAAAATTTATTTCCCGTTCTACAAGGTTCAATTTCTGGGAGAATGTAATGTTATATTTCTTCAACAGATTGCAGCAGAATAGATTCAACAGTCGGCCAACAAACGTGCCATAATCATCCAACAATGAAAAGTACCAAACAATGCTTGCTCATTCCATATTCCCTGCCATTCGTGCATTATGCGGTTTTATTACCAACAAGATGGCGCTCCGCCACACTGTCAAAGGACGTACGAGCATACCTGGACCAAAATTTGCCAAGGCAGTGGATAGGACGCAGGGAGCCAATCGAGTTTCCTGTATGCTCTCGAGACCTAAAGCTGCCCCTACGAATTTAATAATGAGCACGATGATATTGCAAGATAAAAATACTATGCCGATGTGCACGAAAATGCGACTGTGCCGATGTGCAGGTGTGCCGATCGATGTGCACGTGTGCCGATCGATGTGCACGTGTGCCGATCGATGTGCACGCAACCATTTTCTATGACACTTCAAAGTGTGTATACATTTTTCTGAAGCACTCTGTATATATATATATATATATTAAATCTCTACCCTTACTGCAGGTGCTGTAGATAGGGAAAGTATTGTATTTGTTACCGCCAGGCGACCCGGCCTCTGGTGCGAATAGCGGACCTTGGAATAATTTAGGGTGCGATTCCCGGCGATAACATGTCGAGAATAAATTGGATTGAATGATTTGTAGTTCGAAACACAAATTCTATTGCTTTTCGAACCACAAAGAAAGTATAACAGTTTGTTTATATGCACATAGAGTGATGATGCTGCTTGGTTAACATAAACATGCGATTTGAGATGAAAATGTTCTTCGTGAATCTTGAAGTTATTGCTCTATCCAGATACACATTTAAATGTATTGACAGACTGTATTCAATCGGAGGACCAGAAATAAATATGAGCTTGCTGAAATGTCACTTCAACAGCTAGGAAAAATTGTATATTTAATGGCTTATGCAAATGATGAGTTTAACTATTCACAACACAAGAAGTTCAAAGCAGTGGTTTAAAATAAACGATTTACACCTTGCTTTCTAAACGATAAAATGTCTATATTTATTTATAAATCGCCGTTACATAAATTCCTTAGGATTGCCTGTCTCATCGAAGCCAAACTAATCCATGGTCCTTGGAACGTACCTTAGGTATGTGGTTTATGATGTTACTCACGGATTGAATGATTTCCCTTTGAAATTACCAATGTCCAGAGAATTGGTGAAGCACTATTAAACTTCGAAAGGAATCCTTAAGATCCTTAAATTGCGTTGAATGCGATCTTGAAGTTAGTTGAATCACTTAATCCACAATAAAGTTGAAGATAAAAGGCTTTTCGCCCGAATTTAGCATTGTTTTGTGATGCTAGGAAGCTTGTAGGTTGAAAGAGCCCATTGCTCTTGAATAGGAGAAAAAGAACATACATTTTGTTGTCCATTTTTTAAGAAGAAAGAGTAGAATGTTATTAAAAAACAACAGAAGGTTGAAATAATTAAAAAATCTCCAACCCAAGACAATAACTTGATCTTAATATTAAAATAATCAATCAATACATGAAAAAACACTATACTAAATATGTAATTGCAAGAGAAAATAAAAAATAAACAAAGAAATATTAAAATGTGCAAGTATTTAGAAATAAAATAGAATAATTTTGGTATTGAGGTTAAAAGCAACAATTGTCAAGACATACTTAGAAATGATTGAAATGTAAGCCTATAAAGACAAATGAAAAAATCAAAGCCATCTGAAGTAAATTTATGGCAAGCAAGAAAGAAGGTATTACATGACGTAACAGTATTCTACCCCGAAATTCGACTCGCGTTTTGAAGATTAGCCATATTCTGAAGAAACTCAATCCAAAAGTAAGAAAATGTTGATGTGTGTCTGTTTGTGTGCATAGCTCCAGGGGAAATCGTATGAAAACAATATTTTGTATTTAGGTTGTAAGCCTATATCTTCTGGCGAAGACTCTCTATTAATTTTACTGCCTCTTGACATGTAGAAAATTTCATTTTTCGCTATTCTGTTGAAATTCCCCTGACGAATACCCGTGGACGGGAATAGTAATCCTAAACCCGGAAATTGAGTGCCTTAAGCAAACTCACTATTCTATCCCCCATTTAACGTGCGTCAAAATAGCTACTGTAATCGGCGAATTTACACTAGTTAGTGCGTACCTCCAACCCGCTGAACCCCCTGATCCAGTCTTAAACAAGCTAAGGGAAATAGGAAGATCGCAAGCCAACATTGTTGTTGGTATTGATGCGAATGGCAAATCCCCCTTATGGGGCGTCCCTTACACGGACCATAACGGAGAGCTTATGGAGGAGCTCCTTGCGGAAATGGACTGGTTTACACTCAATGGACAGAATACTGAACCCACCTTCCAAACTAGGCTAGGCCAATCGCACATCGATGTCTCGCTAATCTCACGAGACATGTGCCGCCGCAATGTTCAATGGACCATTAAGCCAGAAATCGGGACCAGTGCACATAATGTTCTAGAAATAGTTATTGAAGACACTATTGTAAATACAATACGTCATGCCAGACGCTATAATCTCAAAAATGCAGACTGGCAAGCTTTCTATAATAACGTAGAAACTAACCTAACTCCTCTCAACTCTCCCCTAAACTCCACTATGGAAGTAATTCATCAGGTGCATCAACTCACTGCTGCAGTTTCCCAAGCAGCACGAAAAAGTATTCCCATGACACTCCCTGGAAAGAAAGCTGTGCCTTGGTGGAGCGATGCTCTTGATCAACTCAGGCGAGACACTAACAGGAAAAGGCGAAAGTTCCAAAAGGCCAATAGAGCTCGCGAACAGCCTAACCGGGACAGATATTACGCAGAATACGCTCAATCACGTAGAGAATACTCACGAGCGATTTATCTCGCGAAAGTAGAAAGCTGGCGGAACTTTGTCACAGAGCAAAGTGTCATCAACTCATGGGGGATTGCCTATAAACTTATGACGAAAAAGCTGCACCCGCGCACAGTCATCCATAGTCTCCGTACTCCAGATGGCACGATTGCCGACACGTGGGACACTGTGGCCACCACTCTGACAGACGCCCTGGTCCCCGATGATTCTGATGTAGGGGAAACTCTAGAACAGCAGATACTCCGCAGGGCTGCGCGAAGACCATACCAGAATGAGTACAACGCCACCCCTTTCGATACAACAGATCTTGAAATAGCTATAGACCGAACCAAAAATCGAACAGCCCCCGGCATTGATGAAATCCACCCAGAATTCATTAAGAAAGGAGGTCCGCTCCTTAAAGAGAAACTTCTCCAGATATACAATGCGTGCCTTAGCCTTGGTATATTTCCCAACGCCTGGAAAATGGGACTACTCAAAATTATTCTGAAAAATGACACCAAAGATCCATCTCTGGCCAAGTCGTACAGACCAATCTGTCTTCTCCCTGTCATGGGAAAGATCTTTGAACATCTCATAGCTTCCAAAATAGACACTTCTCTAGAAGAATCATACTCCCCCAGGCAATTTGGATTCCGCCCTGGAAGATGTACTGAGGATGCAGCTTCACTGCTCCAGCAAATAGTAACCACATCTAATTCTAAATACGTGCTTACCATCTTCGTAGATATAGAAGGCGCATTTGACAACGTCTGGTGGCCACACGCCCTGGAGAGATTTCGTAATATAAACTGTCCACAGAACATATATGCCGTCCTCAGTGACTACTTTCGGTCCAGACGAATAACGCTAAGGGATAACCTTCATTCATTCACAAAGGCCGCATCCAAAGGGTGTCCCCAAGGCTCAGTATTGGGACCCAGGGTCTGGAACCTAGTGTTTGATGAAGCCCTCAGACAACTTGAACAGACTCAAGACGCTGACGTCATAGCCTATGCCGACGACGCAGTAATTATTATCGAAGGTGAGTCCAGAACAGATCTCGAACGCAAAGCTAATAGAGCACTAACAATTCTGGAAACTTGGTCCCACAAAGCAAAGCTAAAGATTTCTAAAACTAAAACAAACTCAATGCTCCTCAAGGGGAAAATAGGAAATCACCCTCCAATCATCAGGATAGGACAAGACCGGATCCCATATGTTCGAGAAACAAAGTATTTGGGTATAACTTTACAAGAAGGTAATAAATTCACCGCTCATATTCAAAGAATCAGTGCTACAGCTAACAACCTATTTCAGGCCCTAGCCAGACTTTCTGGACAGCAGTGGGGATACAAATTCACTAACTATCGTATACTTTACTCTGCTATTTTTGAGGCTATTGTCTCGTATGCTGCAAACGCTTGGGCCACTAAACTTAACACACATCACATCCGTAAACTCAAATCTGCCCAGCGACATTCTCTCTTGCGAATAACTAAAGCCTACTCCACTGTTTCGAATGATGCTCTACCAGTCATAGCTGGTGTTCTTCCTGTTGATCTTCTGCTTGAGGAACGGATAGCCAGGTACAAAGTGCGGAAGCAAATTAATTTTCAATTAGGTACCCTTCAAATCGGACCAAGGGAATTTCAGAGCTTAGATCGATCACATCTTTATGAACGCATTCACTCACAGTTAATAGATATTTGGCAGCAAAAATGGGTAGTTGCCCAAAATGGTAGAATCACTCGTGACTTTTTCCCAAATATCAGAAATAGACTTAAAATGCCATGGATTAAATTGGACCACTTCGTCACACAGGTATTAACTGGCCACGGCAACTTTGCCGCTAACTTAATCCGTTTCAATCTCACAGACGACGATCTATGCGCTTGTGAGGACAGCGAACCAGACACCATGTATCATATGCTGTATACTTGTCCTCGATATCGAGAAGCTCGACTACTCCTCCACGAAGCCGCTAGGGCAGAAGAGGAAGCCTGGGCACCGGACCTCACGTTCTGGACGCGTAAAAACACCTTCCCAGCCCTTAAAACCTTTGCAAAAACAGCACTTCTCGAAAAGTCTATAGTAAATTAACACACCAAAGTAGACGGTCATTTGGCCACTGCTCCAGTCCGAACGAGGTTTTTGAGGGGTTTCCCTCGTTCTTAGGCGAATGCCGGACTGGTCAATAATCCCCTCAAACAGATACACGCACTACAAATCTCTAGAATACATAACTACATGTCACTAAAAAGAAACACACTCGGAAATATTGCACATAAGACCTATCCGCACTTAGGTCTATCCTGCGCCAAAGTACAAAGACACAAGTACTCAGCCCAAACACGTCACACCATCAACATCCCCTACGGATGTACATAAGGGCACAATAGGTATACACACATCACATATGGTTACCAAAATTTGGTCTGACCGGAGGTTTAGGCTTAATTGCTTGGCACTCCGGGGGTAAGGGTGGGCACACAAAAAAAAAAAAAAAAATGTACAAATTCTGTATCGATATGCTTATATTAAGAGATAAAACCTTTATTTGAAAGATTTTTTCGTAAAAATTCTCTAAAGGTTAGTTACAAGTAGACATCGTTTGCACAAACTCAGGCTTATATCGTATCTTTGCTTGGTACTGATATAACTGAATTCACACTGCCTGTCATGCGCCTTCTTATTAGTGTGAAGTGAGTAAGTTGTATTACCCTTGCGTAGGGTAGAAGAGTCACCTAAGTGTAACATGTAAGATTTAATAAAAATGAAGTTGTATGTTATTAGAATTAGTTGTGTTGAATTTAAATTTAAGTTAATTGGGAAAACTTCTGAAAATTCGAAGTTCCTTAAACATAAAGGTTTTATTGTTGAGATACTTATTGTTTGTATCATAGTTTTCGTTCTCTTTCTTTTATTTCAACAGATTCGGGATTCGAATGAAGGTGGCAGATGATTTTTCGTGTAATGTATTCATGAAATTCTTAGCAAAATTATAACATACATTGTTCACTAGGACTGGCCTATGTCCGTAATTTGATGCACAAGATATCTTCATGAAATCACATAACAATTTCAGTAATAAAATAGTAAATATGTATTGGTATTGTATAAAAGTAACTTTCACTGCTGTTGACTGTGATAGGCATATGTCTACATCATTGCTATCGTTGTCAGTCATGAGTGTAATCCACCATAATAATTCACTGTAGATCGTAACATGCCATGTCACACCTTATAGAAGGATATCACGTATTATGTGTTACATGCACTTGGCTGCAATGGAAGCGAGCACTGCACATGTTAATATACAGACTCGCTTCACTGAAGATGAGGTATATATTGTATACGTAGGCTAGAGTGTCTTCATCCTTCCATATCCAGTCTGGAGGTTAGTGACATAGCTTCCTTGATCTCGTTCCTATACTACACTCGCTTTAATTACCTGTCCTATAGCAGTGTCGCCCTTCTTGCGGTACAGTGTGACCCGTAACGCATGTTACATCGGGTCGGCTGTGAATTCCTACAAAATAGTAGGAGGTACATGAGAATATTATAGGAGAAAAATTCCTCCGGCACTGGAAACTTGAACCCAGGACCTTTGGCTATTCGCGCCAATGCTCTACCTACTGAGCTAAGCCGGAGCTCAATTCACAGCGCCAGATGGAACCTCTCTCCTATGACTAATTGCCCTAACGGCCTACCTCCAAGACAGACAAGTTATGCCATATGGCGCGAATAACCAAAGGTCCTGGGTTCAAGTCCCAGTGCCAGAGGAATTTTTCTCCTATAATATTCTCATGTAATATCCAACAGAGACAATAATCTGTGGTTCATGAATGCTTCCTATATGTCTGTCTTGAATGTTAACTGTACAATAACAGTAGGAGCCCGGTCACAAAAATCACTACTTAGTGTGCCTCACAGTACTGAATATGACATAACTTGTCTGTCGGTGAGGTAGACCGTTTGGGCAATTAGTCATAGGAGAGAGGTTCCATCTGGCGCTGTGAATTGAGCTCCGGCTTAGTTCAGTTGGTAGAGCATTGGCGCGAATAGCCAAAAGTCCTGGGTTCAAGTCCCAGTGCCGGAGGAATTTTTCTCCTATAATATTCTCATGTAGTATCCAACAGAGACAATAATCTGTGGTTCATGAATGCTTATAGGCCTATGTCTGTCTAGTGGGAGGTAATTTTTTTTTTTTTTGGAGGGGGAATGAGGAAATGTGAATTATTATAATCTCTGCACAATAATATGCTTTTCCATGCAGACCTTAATGCTAATTTTTATATTCACCGCCTTGATGTATCCAAATTTTTAGAAGAGACAAAAAACCACACACACTCACACACACATACATAAAACTAAGTAGTGCAGTAAATAGTATCTCATTTGGAAAATAAAGACATTGAAGACTTTGACACATTTGCGTATTTATTTGCTTTACACGATGTTTCAAAAAAGAATATAATACCTAGCTTTCACAGTGTTGCAACTGAAGCGGTCGGGGGAAGATAGCGTTAAACCTTTTTTTGTAAAAGTTGAGATTGTTGCATTATTTATATATTCTCTTAATCACTATTTATTGCAATGTTTCTGAGCATAGATAATTCTGTCTATAGGTCTTGTTAGCAAAATAACATGTATCAAAATAAAAATAAAAATGAGATTTGCAGATTTGAGCAAACTTTAAAAGTGTAATATCTACAATGAGGTTTATATGGGTTAGCACTATCTTCCCCCGACCTCTTCAGTTATTATAGATCTAGCTTTTGACAATATTATATTCTAAGGAATGAACAAAGATAAACCTCTGGTATATAAATAACGTAATGCTATATATAAAACTTAGTTTTCAATTTTTGGCTCCCTAAAAAAGGGGTTTTAAGTAGATAAATATGCTAATTTTTCAAAATATTATAAGTTGCCAAAAATGATACAATCTTGAAAACTTTTTAACTTATTTATTCCTGAACTAGGCATAACTTTCAAAATGATCCTAGAAAGTTGCCGTGACTTACGCCCCATCCCTCGCAATATAATTCATAGCTCTTTCAAAATAGTTAAAAAATAATATAGTGCTCTATTACAAATTACTTCATGTTAGTGACACGAGTATTATTTATGTTATTCATTATACCTCCTATACTGTTTTCACATGCTCCACACCTGCTGAAAAGACCAAACACTAACGACATAACCACAATGGGCAAATGATACCACGTCATAGTATAATGTAACCGTTATCACAATATACCTATATGTTGGATTGTTATAAGCAGCGACACCTAACGCAAGCCCAAGTAGATTTGTCTATCTATTATGACAGTCCCATGCGTAGTGAGAACTCGAATACGATAGAGTTGTATATCTCATTAAAGGTATTAGGCTATATCATAGTATTGTAAGATGTAACAACATAGGTAAAGTCTAAATCTGCATAAAGATAGGTTTATAAATAACGGAATAATTTCACACAAGGAAACACATTTTCTCTCCGTGTGAATTCCAAAAACTAATACCCTAAAACGACTTGTTCAGTTGAACAAAATGAAATGCAGTTGAGTATTGTGTAGAAAAGGAATACGCTCTGTATATCTTTCTTTTGTTGTTATATTAATTTATTTAATTATTTAGAATTCATGATTTATACAATTAGTTTTCAGTTCATGAATGGGAAATATTTTACTAACTTTTTTTTAATTCTCATTTTATAGATTTAAATTTTAAATCAGTCATTCATTGGATAGCAGAAGCGTAAGAATTTCTAGTCTTTCTGAATTATCTTCTATTATTTATAACTTAGATGTGTTCATTTAATTCTTCTATAGAAGTTTCTAAATGCCCTAAACTTTTGAACATATATGTGTAGTAAATTAAAATATATTTGAGTGATATCGCTGTCAAAAGACCTAATAATTATCTACCAAAGACTTAATGTATGTCTAGTGATTAGAGGCAGACCACTTAGCTTTCATGACATCAGGGTTCTCATTGGTAAAATATAAAATCTCTGAAAAGATTGGTGATAAATCTTGACTGTAAAACCAACAGGTCTGCAGATAAACTTAATGATGTATTCAGGATTTATCTAAAAACATGGTTCCGTATTTTCTCTTTAGAGTCCCTGCACGGTTTTCTCTACTCGTTGTGTAACTGTAAAATCAGATCAGTGTTCTGTTCGTTTCGCTTTATGTTAAAGAGATTTGGAACGACAAACAAGAAATATAGGTTAATGGAAAGGGCAAAATTCTGAGGTGGGTGACAAATTTCGATTTTGAGTTTCTTTAAATAAAATATTTATAAATTTCTGCAACAAAAAATCAAATTTAATAATAGATATTGCCACAGCAAGTCACTTTTCACTTGAACAAGATGACATAATATTTGTATTTGTTGGGAAGTGTTCGGAAATATCAGGAAGTTACCGATAGGCCAATTATTTGAATGTCCCATTCGACTTCCATTGGTTTTAGTTCCGTGTGTTTTAACCAATCGTATTGTAGTTTATGTTTGGCTGTTGTTTGTTACAGCCTTTAAGGCTTAAATCAGTTGAAATACTTCCAATAGCCTATTTTTCGCTTATTTTAACAATTGGTTACAAATTAGTTGGTGGCAAGCAATAAAACAAACTAGTATTTTTTTAAAAAAAATAGGGGATGGGTCAGTTCAAGTGTGTTGATTTATTAAGTGCCAGTATGGTACTTTATGAGATTGTATGGGGGACGGGAAAATGTCTGTCCGTCCGTCTGTCCGTCCGTCCTTCCGTTCGTGTGTCTGTACGCGCTATAACTCAAATACGCTTTATCGGATTTTCATGAAACTCGATCTACGCATTTATAATGTCCATGGGAAGACGTTTATTGATATTAGACCAAATCGGTTGGCCGGTACCGGAATAATGCCAAATTTTATGGTAATATATAACAAAAGGCGAACTCAAATACGCTTTATCGGATTTTAATGAAACTTGGTTTACACGTTTATAATGTCCATGGGAAGAAACCAATTGATATTTGACCAAATCGGTTAACCGGTATCGGAGTAATGCCCAATTAACTGCCTATTTTATGATAATATATTAGAAAGATTTTAACAAATGAAAATCCGTTATACTGACAACATATTGTTTTACACTGATCATATACGGTTTTGAAATTTGCAATACAGTTAGTCATAACATATTCCTTTGCATTTGATTATCAAACTAGTCAGATGCTTATTTCGTTGATCAAGTTGAATACTGTTTATACAGTATATAGAAGGTATATTACTGTGAAATAATTAGACCTAAGTACATTAAATGGAGTTCTTCACCAGTGTATTTTGTGAAATGTTGACATATTTTAAGAATTTCTTATATCAGTGTATACGAGTTTGAATTGAGGTTAAGTATGTTCTTCCAAAAGCTCTGCTTAATGAATCGATCTGGAGCTTAACTCGGAGATAGATTACAAAAATAACATATTTTGTTAATTTGTTCATATCATAAGTACAATTAACTTATCACTGATTAAATAAAAGCATTCCTGCACTTTGTTATATCAGTTTACCTGATTTTATTTAGTTACGTATTTTTTGTTTCATTAATTTTTCATATTTAAAACGTTTGTGTGGTGTCATTTTTATATTGAAGAACAAATAGAAGAGAGGGTATTTCTTCATAATTTCCAAAAGACTGTAATGCTACCATTATGAAACATAAATGGCGACTAAAATACTTAATTTCGATAATGCCTTTAAATTTGAAATTTCGTGCCCTGAATTAATGTGTTAAAAAGTGAGGAATTTTAAAACATATATAAAGAACGTGTTAATGTATTTAAACAATTTTGAGGCACCGTATTCTGTGGAGAGTTCATTAGGAACTCCTACAAGATGGGTTTGTCCACTTCGGTGTATGCACAGTATCCAGGAGATGATTGACTCTTTATATCGCTACCTAATATGGAATTTTATGTCTCTATTTAATGCCCAGCCAGTGATGCTATCGCGCGTATCTGCTATATCCTATTATAAATAAATCACTCGTTAAATCCTGGTATCTAATACCGACTGATTACTATATTGAACGTGTGAAGTGTTGCCTAATGCAAGGCAGTAAAACGTTTGCGGTTAGGTTCACTCCCTTTTTTTTTATTAACAGAACGAGGGATGGGAACAATCCCGAAGGTACTGTGACATACTCTTATGATATCCCAAATTTATGAAATTTTCTGGTATGAATTTGCCTCATGGTATGATTCGGACATCAGTACCATAAACAAGACCACTCAAACCCTCATTGGTCTGCATTACTGAATTTATCAGTCGAACCCGCAGCCTTTCGAACTTGGAGGTTTCAAAAGGAATTCCTCGGCCTGGTAATGAATCCAGTACAATAATTAATCAAATTTCGGAACCTGTGGATATTGAATGGGCTGTGAGATTCACAAGCTCTTAGTATAAGCACCCCATGTATGAAATGTACAAACAAAATCTTAGAGCTGTTTTCGAGAAAATCGTGACAAATTCAATTTTCTTAATGTAAATTCCCTTTAAAAATCAGAGAAAATCGGCTCCAATCTTCGTGTCACATCCCCAGAAGGTACCTAAACAAAATATAAAATATTGTTTTCATACGATTTTCTGTTACAAGAGGCAGTATTGCAAAGAGCGTGTATTCTCAGTAGGTGGCTTTAAGGGATTTTTTTTCTCGAAAAAAGTTTCAAATAAAAGTGATATAAGCACCCCATATAAAAAATTCGAAGAAAATCGTTAGAGCCGTTTTTTAGGAAAATCACGAGAAACGAAATTTTCTTCACATAAAGTCCCCTTAAAGGCTTAAAGGTAAGAGAAAGTTGTCGCCAAATCTTCATGTCACATCTTCAGAAGGTACCTAACCAAAAAACAAAATGTTGTTTTCATACAATTTTCCGTTCTGGAGTCAGGCTGTTCACACAGATACACACACACAGACATGTAATAGTAGTACAGATAATAGTATTTTTGGGTTCAGGGAACCTCAAAATGTGTATTTGTGTTAAAAACTTAACTTCGAATTTCTGGGTCGAAAACAATACTTCCTCTGATAATATTGTAGGAGAAAAATTCCTCTGACACTATCCACTATCAGAGGAATTTTTCTCCTAAGGTACGGGCAAAGGAAGTAAAAACGTTGGTAGAAAAATAAGTAGATTTTACTTTGTCATGGAAACTTTACATTGTGCTATTGTTTAGATGTTGCACATTTAAATGTTAATGTTATGGCTGTTAATATCTTATTCAAAGAAATCTCCGCTTTCAGATGGCAGTGGTAATTGAGTTAAGAACAAATTAAATCCGGACGTGATAATGAGAATTACGAGTACAGTGAACTAGTAAGAATGTAGTTGTCATAATTACACAATGGCGAGTTTCTGGGAATTCGATTATCTTGGAAAAGAAGTCACATAATCTTACGTACTTCATACCCGAGATTTATTGGTTGTAGATGGATATAAGATTAATTCTTAGGACAGATAAATTACATTATAGCCTATATCGGCTAACTGGAGGTCCAGATTCAACAAATCCGGGCTTCTAGTTAAATCATTATCTGTGATAATGTTATCTTTGCAAGGCAGTGCAGAGTTTGTAGATGAAATAGTCACAAACGGTTTTATAATGTTCACCGTGGTAACTACAAAGTCCTATCTCACCAGGATTTGATCATAGGCCACACAAGTTGCGACTTCATGTCTAATGTCATAGGCCTACACAGAAAGATACCCGTTTACACGTGAGCGTTTAGGATGAGTCGCGTACCAGGATTATGTCGGAAACATCTCGGGGCTATTCTTGCTTTTCTCGCAGGGGAAGGGGGAAAAAAACTCTCCATTTAATCAAACGCGTACGATCAGTTTCGCAATTTGTATCAACTGAAAAAATCCCCGCCTCTAGGGGAACAGGGTGCCGTTACAAACTAGAGCTGAGTAAATAGTTCCAAAGGTCAAATTCTACAACTTCCTCTTTCCGCCCAGGAAATGTTTATAGAACATGATCATGTTTTACATCTTTGCCAGAAGCAATGTTTAGGTTTTTAGACTAAACTTACCATGTTTATTAAATTGAATGATTTATTAAAATTAATTTGATAATGCAGGATGTTTCAGTATACATTCGACTTCATGGTCGAGTGATATTAGCTTCTGGCGTTAATCCTGAGGCTGTGTGTTCTATTACCGGTCCAGCTAAAGGAGATTTCATCTTTCGTAAATAGGTTAATAATCAAGGATTTAGATTTAAGAACACCTTGCTACGTATTCGTAATCACTCGTTCATCTCATCGGGATAATATAGTTCCACTTAGGCCTATTAGTGCAGGGCGCGATATTTCCAGTTGTCATTGGCGATTAGAATTCTGAGGCTGGCAACAAAGATTCAATTTTGTAAGCTTCTATCTTATTTTATTAAGTGAAGGAATATAGTCCAGGCAACGAATGAAAAATAGAAAAAAAAATCGTGTAGTTTTGAAATTTTGCAGAGATGTCGGAGGGAGACTCCTGAATAACATACTAAAAGTTCCCAAAGGTGGGGGGTGAGCGGGGGGCAGGGGGGCCCGCAGAAGGTCCCATTTTTAGGTTTTTCGCTTATATCTAAACAATGGTGCATCGTAGAGGAATAATTTCTATATACAAAATTAAAGCCGATAAAATTTCATACAAGTTTGATTCTACACATTTCTTCCTACTTCCAATAGTTTTCGAGATATCCGCCAATGAAAATAACAAATTTTCGAAAAAAGCTCTTTCGCCTCGCGCTTTTCGACACACTTTGTCTTCTAGCGCTTCATCCCTTAGGTATACAGCAATGTTCTCATGAAAGAAGTTGTAGGGAAATAAATTCACTTTAAAGTAAGTAGTCATTTGTTATTTTGTATTCAAATGTTCAAAAGTTATAACAATTTAAGTTTCGGTCAAATTTCGGATTTCGAAAGAAAACCGTACATCGCACTTTCTCTATATTTAGGGGTTATATCTTTGTATATAAACTGTATATTGTGTATTTACATCATGAAACAAGTGGAGAAATATCACATAACCATTAAAGTTGAATTTATTAAAAATCGATCATGGTACAAGCACAGGACATGTAATGGAAAATACATTACATTCCAGGCATGAAAGGAAAAATGACAAAAAAATCGTGTAGTTTTGAAATTTGGCCGAGATGTGAGGGACATAGTAAAAGTCCCCATTGATAGGGGGTGAGCGGGGGGTGGGGGGCACTTTTGAATGTCATTTCTTGCAGTTTTCCCTAAACAGATAAAAGCTATGTGTTCTAGCAAAAAACAGTTTATGCACAAAATTAAACTACATAAAAGTTCTTATAAAATTGATCTGAATTATATTTTTGTGGATTTAATAGTTCAGGAAATAGAAGTATATGAAGTATGACATAGTTCTGGAAATTCTGATTTACATATACCTATATATTATATTTTTTAACGAAAATGAAAGCAGATGATAATTAAATTATTATGATGCCAAGCAAGCAAACTAGTTCTTAGAAAAATATACTTACTAATGGTTAACGTTACACATAAAACTCATTATCGTTATTATTATTATCATCATTATTTTTATTCCTGTTGTAAAACTTAGCCGTTTTATGTTCAATTAAAAAAATTACCAGTATTTTGAATGATGGTAAGGAATTAGATATATTTATTAGATATTGTAAGAATAGTAGGCCTACCTATTACTTTAAATAAATGTTTACTTGTCTATGTGGCTTCTGAGAATATTTGCACATCATATTTTGTCACTGTGCAACTCGGTGTGGTGGAAGATATGGATGCAGAAAAGCTGGTCCGTTTGTGGAACCTGTCATGGTACGTGCACCAACAAGTATACCATTAGAAGAAGAAGAAGAAAAGTTTAAAATTGATGACGTCCAAGCAAAATAAGTTGTTCAGGCACTCTTGAATTAATGTTGTAAAGCCTATGTGTATAAATACTGAATGTATAACTCTAACTTATCATACGATGTACTAGGATTCCAGTATTGGAGACTGAAAAAATAGACAACTAAACATTTATTTAAAGTACTATGTAGGCCTACTAGGTCTTATAATTACTAAATATATCTAACTCTTTACAATTTTTCCAAATG
Organism: Ectobius pallidus; assembly: GCA_964059195.1. Lineage (NCBI taxonomy): Eukaryota > Metazoa > Arthropoda > Insecta > Blattodea > Ectobiidae > Ectobius > Ectobius pallidus. Next base: position 47,089,685 of record CAXKWD010000009.1, on the reverse strand, counting down.
ATATTTTATAAGAAACATATAACGGATAATAGGCCTGGTTTATATTTCTTATAACGTACACTCATGTGAGTTGATAATAATAATAATAATTATTATTATAATTATAATAATAATCATGAGTTTTATTTTTGATGTTTAACTTTAGTATGAATATTATTGTAAGAACTACTTTACTTGCTTGGCATCATGCTAATTTAATTTATCATCTGCTTTCATTTTCGTTTAAAAATATAATATATATAGGTGTATGTAACCGGGTTCGATTCCCGGCCAGGTCGGGGATTTTTCAGTAGTGAAAAATTCCTTTCCCGGGTTCAGGACTGGGTGGGTGTGTGTGTGTGTCCTTAGGTTTAAGTAGGTAGGGGACTGGCGCACCCCGGTAACAAATCCGCTGAGAATATCCCCTTACGGGATCACCAGGGGTCGCTCGCGAACCTGAGGAATAACTTATTAAAACAGAATTTCCAGAACTATGTCATACTTCATATCCTTCTTTTTCCTGAACTATTAAATCCACAACAATATCATTCTGATCAATTTTATAAGAACTTTTATGTAGTTTAATTTTGTGCATAAACTGTTTTTTGCTAGAACTCATACAGTAGCTTTTGTGTGTTTAGGAAAAACTGCAAGAAACGGCATTCAAAAGTGCCCCCCACCCCCCGCTCACCCCCTATCAATGGGGACTTTTACTATGTTGTTTAAGACACTTTCCCCCACATCTCTGCCAAATTTCAAAACTACACGATTTTTTTTGTCCTTATTTTTCCTTTCTTGCCTGGAATATAATGTATTTTCCATTACATGTCCTGTGCTTGTACCATGATCGATTTTTAATAAATTCAACTTTAATGGTTATGTGATATTTCTCCACTTGTTTCATGATGTAAGTACACAATATACAGTTTATATACAAAGATATAACCCCTAAATATAGAGAAACTGCGATGTACGGTTTTCTTTCGAAATCTCGAAATTTGACCGAAACTTAAATTGTTATAACTTTTGAACATTTGAATACAAAATAACAAATGACTACTTACTTTAAAGTGAATTTATTTCCCTACAACTTCTTTCATGAGAACATTGCTGTATACCTAAGGGATGAAGCGCTAGAAGACAAAGTGTGTCGAAAAGCGCGAGGCGAAAGAGCTTTTTTCGAAAATTTGTTATTTTCATTGGCGGATATCTCGAAAACTATTGGAAGTAGGAAGAAATGTGTAAAACCAAACTTGTAGGAAATTTTATCGGCTTTAATTTTGTATATAGAAATGTTTCCTCTGCGATGCACCATTGTTTAGATATAAGCGAAAAACCTAAAAATGGGACCTTCTGCGGGCCCCCCTGCCCCCGGCTCACCCCCCACCTTTGGGGACTTTTAGTATGTTATTCAGGAGACTCCCTCCGACATGTCTGCAAAATTTCAAAACTACACGATTTTTTTTTCTATTCTGTGTTTTTCGACGTTTATTGACTGGACTAAATAGTGCTTTATGAGATTCTGTGTGGGGGACGAAAAATATCTGTCCGTCTGTCCGTGTGTCTGTACGCGCCATAACTCAAATACGCTTTATCGGATTTTCATGAAACTTGGTATACGCATTTATAATGTCCATGGGAAGAACCCTATTGTTATTGAACCAAATCGGTTCACCGGTACTGGCGTCAAACCCAATTTAGTGTTTTTATTTAAAAGCGCAATAACTCAAATACGCTTTATCTGATTTTTATGAAACTTGGTATACACATTTATAATTTTCATGGAAATACGTCTGTTGATATTGAACCAAATCGGTTGGCCGGTACCGGAATAATGCCCAATTTAGTGCATTTTTATGGTATTATATAACAAATGGCCCCATAACTCAAATATGCTTTATCGGATTTTCATGAAACTTGGTATAAACATTCATAACGTCCATGGCAAGAAGCCTATTAATTTTGGACCTAATAGGTTGACCGGTACCAGAGTAACGACTAATTAAAGGTCACATGTTTGTTTAATTTTTGTCTCCCGGTATAATTTGACAGTTAACACTATTCCTTCACATATGCTTATAAATCGACACCGTCAAACTGAGTTGGTCAAATGGTAACGCCTTGGACTCGTATTCTGGAGTTGATTTGACATGGGTTTTTTTAATTTAATTTTTTATTTTTATGTGAGTGCGCGATTGTCAAGGTATCACAAATCTGTAGTTCTGCTGACGCTGGTCGATTTTAATCTGATTATAAAAAATTATTTTCTGCTTATCATAATTGCAATTATAATTGATTCAACAAAAACATACTGGCACTTTGTTAGGCTGTATCAGTTTACCTGATTTTATTATTTTACTATAATTACCGCAAAGATCAAATTTTATCTGGAAGTTACCGATACATTTTGAATTACCCTCGCGATTTTGATTGTTTTGGTACCATTGTATCTCCAATCGTTGATCTAGCTTCTCTAATAACAAAAAATTAGTTCGTGTGTTTGGCTGTTGAAGCTTACAATCAGTTGAAACACTTCCAAAATGTTTAGTTTGGGTTAACAATTTTTTTAACATTATTTGGTGCCATGCAGAAAATACAAACTAGTCATTAATATTTTTAATGGACACGGTTGACCAGTGGGATTGTGTTTATTTATTTCTTTAATTTCTTTACCTATTTAATTTTGCATGTGTATAATTTTAATATTATATTATATGCAAATATTTATTAATAACTTTTACTTTTATTATCCGGTAAATCCGGATATAATACAATATTATGAAATATACGTGCGTTAAGTGAAATAGAGAATTTAGGAAATTTAAAACGTTCCTGGATCCTCCGCTTCTGTATCGCAATACACTATATTATGCCTATTATTTATTACATGCTAGAATGGTACTTTATAAGATTGTATGTGAGACGAAAATGCCTGTCCGTCTGTCCGCCCATGTGTCTGTACGCGCTATAACTCTAATAGCTTTATCAGATTTCCATGAAACTTTGTATACGCATTTATAACGTAGATGGGAAGAAGCGTAGGCTATTGATATTGGACCAAATCGGTTGACCGGTACCAGAGTAAAGCCCAATTTAGTGCCTATTTTATATGGTAATATATTAGAAAGAATTTATCATGCAAATCAGTTATCGTGACATATTATTTTACAGTGTTCATATACGGCTTTGGAAATTGAAATACATTTCCTTTGACATATAACACTATTCCTTCATTTTGCTTACCAAACTAGACTGTTAAATTGAGCGAGGTGGCCGAAATGGTAACGTTTTGGACTTAGATTCTGAAGGTCCCAGGTTCAAATCCCGTATCCTGCCAATTTGACGTGTTATTTTTTAAAATTCATATGTGATTGTGCGATTGTCAAGATATCACAAATCTATATAGTTCTGCAGGTGTTGGACGATGTTAATCTGATTTTTTTAACTATACCTTTTTTCTTCCGTAATTCCTGTTTAATGAATCGATCTGGAGCTTAACTCGGAAATAGGTTTTTAAAAAAACTTAATAATGTGCATATCATAATTGCAATTATAACTGATTAAACAAAAGCATTCTGGCACTGTGTTACATCAGTTTACCTGATTTTATTACTACTATTTTTATAGTATTAACTACTACTGTTATTACTACATCACTACTACTACAATAAAATTACTATTACTACTACACATAGGAATACTAATCCTACTACTAGTCTATTTGTATTAGCAGTATTAGTGGACTTCACCTTGTCTGTTTCACACTTGAATAATATTTCTAATTTATCTTTTCAGGTGAGTTTTCCATTCTGTTTAACTTCATCCAGGGAACAGTGAATGGTGAGTGAAAGAAAATATGAATGCATGATAATAATTTTATTTGACATATTTTGCAAAGTAATACAGTTTAATGTAATTTCTGAAATATACTTTTTGCTTATAACGTGCTACCATACCATATAAAAGAGGAGTTTTTAGAAAGGCAGATTCATGTTTACTATCCTCCAATTCGTTTAAATTGTTTCATACAAATTATTGAATATTAAAAAAACAAACAGGGAAAGTAAGGCAACAATCTGAGGCTACTTCAATCAAGAATTAAAAAAGAGCTATCTGTAATACAAGCTGTAAAGGGCAGGACATGGAGTAAAATATTACAGGTCGATCGGTAATTTATTTATACTACTTTAGCTGTGCAATTTTATTTAACTATTCTGAATATAATTTTGAATAATTTCATTTCATAAGAATATTGTTTTAAAATCGTAAGAAGGTTATGTTCAAACATATCCTTATGCTTTATAGAAGCATTGCACATTAAAAAGCTTAGTTGTAAATATTGAACTATTACGAACATCCAACCATTATTTTTAAAGCTTGAAAAAAGATTGTGGAAAATTCGCCTATGTGTCGGGAAACATGTCGGGGCACATGTTAACAACGACAATCAAGTTGGTCAATTATGACCTGTTCTGTAGATATCTGGGAAGATTCTATCTACTTATATAATGAAAATTTTTATGTGAGTACAAGAAGACAAGTCTATTCTGAGATTCTTTCCCTGATGAAGAAATGCTGTAGAAAGCTAATCCCCTGTTTTTATATTCTGTTCCACATCTTATAAATCATGATCAAGAAGACCGACTTACTGATTATCGTGAGTAACGAGGAGTATAATAATGGAATTCAGCGCCATATTTTAGAATGGGTCTCAGCGTGCAATGAAAATATTTCATCGGCTCAGCTTGTGGCATAATTACCGCTTGATTCATTCACAATATTTATTTGTTTATTGTGAAGAAGCCACAGTCTGAAAAGGCAGTTTCACTTCCTCTAGCCATTCGAACACTCCCCCAACTAATTAATTATTAATCTTGCCCTTGTGAAAATTTCTTTCTATAGCAATTCTTGGGCAGACAGGAATGAGTAGATAAGAGATGGCCAAATTAAGTGCTGCGAAGTTCTAAAGTGTTTCAACATTATTGGTTCAGTAAATAATATAGGTCTACCGTAATGTAAATTGGACTATTTGTATGTTCTATGTAATGTTCTCTTATCATTTCAAGTTATTCATAAAATATACCGGTAATTATAAATAGAAGTTCTAAGTCTTTTTATATGCACTTAATGTATTTTGTATTTCTTTAGTTTTGTAGCTTTTTACTTCATCGTTCGGACGTCTGTAATTTAACCCTTCAATCAATCAAATTGAGAATATCTGCAACGTACTTTTGATACGTGGCTCCTTCCTCTTTTATGCCCACTACTATGTAGAAGGCAATGGGTTTATTTGGGGAACATGATATAGAAGGCCTTGCCTGACTGCATAGAAAACACTTGACACAGTTTATGTCTTGTTTACTGTATTCTGTAATTTATATGGAATTTAAATTATCTTCCTATTTATTTTCTATTCTTATATTACAAATTTAAGGGAACGACTGTATAGATATGATACATTATCAACTTAAGGGTTAAAACATAGGCTAACTGTTGCATTACCTACTCTAATAACAGCACAATAAAGCTGTTAGGAAACACTGAGTAATAGCAACTTTATCTTTTTTTTGGGAACGATGAGCCACTTGATGGTTCTCACCCTAAGCTTGTCTGAACTCATTGACTCGATTGTTTTTATTAACAATGACCACAGAGATAGATGAGCTGTTTCCGCAGGAACGAACTTTACCGGCGGTGGACGTGAGAATTTGTTCAGCAACATCATTTGTACGTGATCTGTCTAAATGTTACCACAAGGTGATACGCCGTGGACACAAGGGTGTTGACCTTAACGCAGGTTATGCATTACCCATAAACAATCAAGAATACTTTTCTTAAATAAAGTACTTCGGAATATTATTCTTTACCAACAAGACAGTCCGTTCTTCCTCCGAGTTTTAATATGTTTTTAAAATGGACGTGTTGTCTGGTGCCAGATTTTCGAAAGCTCGAAAGAGCTTTAAAATTATTCCCTACTTATTCTACAACAAATTTTTCACATTAGGAAGGAGTTCGCGAATCGACCATCTACAAATATTGTAATGAGGTGTTAACAAGAAAAGTAATAGGCCTACTGTATTTATAATTTTTACGAGATTTGCAATTAATATTCATCCACTTAATGTTAATATGAACAACAATTTTTTTTTTTTGCATATGTCTGCAATGAAGACCTAAGGTTATGCTAAATTTTAGGGTAGGTTTCGATCCGTCAACCCGTACAATTTTCTTGCCAGTTTAAAGAAAACCAAATGAAACAGGCCATTTTTTCAACTCGCAATAGGCTATTATACAAATTCACGATTATATCAAACCTCCACTTTATCGATCTTTGTACAATGTTTCTGTATAGTTTTTCTTACCAATTGCAAGTCACCTAAAGTCTCCTTAATAAATTATCGATTTTTAAGTAATGAAACTACATTGCCGTTTTTAATTAAATGCCCGTTCATAATACTGGATATACAAATTTGAGCCAAAAACAATTGCCGTTATACATAGGCTATATTATATTATATGTACATATAAACCTTTATAAATTTATTAAGTTTGACAAATTATGTACAATTGCAGTTCATAAATAACACATGTTATAGCCTAGACATTCTCAGCTTAAATGCATCTGTAAAGAATTTGTTAGATTTGATATATTTTGAAATACAGGTTTGAAATTACAAATGACAGAAGCTGGATTTCACAAGTAAAACACAGTGATATTGTAAAAAAGGATTAGTGAGAAGCCAGCATGAGATAGGCCTAATCCTTTTCAAAGTTGGTCTACTGCATTGAAAGATGTGACAAGACATTTTGATTGCCATACATTCGAAGTTATTTATAATCTTGTTAAGCCGACATTATATTGTGAATTTGTGTATGTGAGATTCTCAGTATATCCCTATGACGCTGCGTGGCTACGATTATAATGTAGAACACATTGGCTTTTCTTGTGTAGAACATTAATGCTATAGGTTCAGTCCCTGGAAGACATGGAAGCTATGAATGTTTCAGATGATAAACCGGTCAGCTTCGGTAGATTACGCATCCATCATTAATGTGTGTTCAGCCTTGCGTGGATTCCATCAATATGGAGCAAGTGGATGTAGTAGCTTTAGTGGAATTGTGATTGGCATACCCTCAACAAGTGAGGTATATGTTCAGCTATTATTCCCATAGGGGTTTATGTAGCTCACATCGGCGTCTATTTTTCTTCTTTTCTTTAAGAAAAACGACCAACTTTCATTTTTATCTTGTTCGTCAAAACCTGTAGAATCCATATATAAGCATCTTCTTCTTGTAGGAGTAATATAAATAAAATCGCTAAGATGTTCACACAAAATTAACCTAAAATGGTACTATAAAGTAATGCGTAATGCGTATGTCTGCTCAATTGCGGGAGGAAAGTCATAAGGTCACCTGATCCAGAAACAGGGCCTTAAATTTGGCGGCGACCAACATTAATATCACTCTTCCTAATCTAACTGCCACTTTCCTAGAATCTGTGAATATTCTTTGCGCCGAGAAAATGGGTCTTATACCACATGGCCTGCAACATTACGGTAGGATTGGCGCATGAATAGAGCAGTTGCCCAGCCTGTAGGTAAAGGACCAAAAGTTCGCCGGTAGCCAATGGGAGTTTTGGTATGCAAGCCAGGGCCCGCATAACAGCTTAGAACACCTCTTGTTGAGACCCAGATATGTGCTACAGTAAACCCTTCCCATATCATTAGCGCCACAAAACTATGTGGTTTGAATCCCAGTGCAAACTTGAATGCCCGTACGTAGTTCTGGATATGCAAATTTGAGCCAAAAAATTGCCCGTTATATAATTGATGAGTGAGTCGAGGGATGTAAGTACCAAAATGTCACATTTCAATTTCTTACTCCAATGGAGTCTGTGAACCATTCCCAACGTAATGTGAATGGACCGTAGTCATGGTAGTACTTTTATGCTGCCAACAAATGATGTGTTTTATAACATGTTTTTCCCTCACCTCAAAATTTTTACTTTTGGTACGTACATATATCCCTTGACACATTCTTCAATTATGTTTACTATTTACGTATTTCTAACCAAGACAGGCAGTGAATAGTGAGACAGTGTTCAGTGCAACAAAGAAAGGGAACAAATTCATGTAGCTCCTTAAGACTTGCTCACTTAAGGAGCAAACAAAGAGCAATTCCCTGTGAATACAGGAGGCCTTGGCCCTTAGGGGATGTATTGTAGGCTAAATTTATTTATTTATTTATTTATTTATAACCGCAAATCTAAGCAAAACCCACAGGACTGTCAATAAAGCGCAATGTTAATACTTTTATTGTGTAAAAACAAATTATTGTAACTAGTCTCGAAAATATCTCATTCATAACATGTAACTTTTATATAACGTATCTTTTTCATATCAGTGATCTTTTATGTAACGGGAATCACATTATTTGGCTGTTGAAGAAATTTTACTAAACAATATTTTACACATTATAGAGATTATGTGTAGCATTAAGGACAATGTGGGGTCTTTGAACACCCCGACCAACAGAAATCTCTATTTGAAGACAATATGAAAAGTATACTTGCCTTTCATGTGACAAAAGGATTATTTTGTAACACATAGTTAAACAGTCAATAGCTACCCAGAAAAATCCTAAGTGTTTGTAGGCTGTATAACTTAGAAACTATAGGCTATATGGAATGTCGGATCACCCCACCTAGGCCTCCGGAGGTTAAACTTCATTGGTCTAAGAACAGGGGCGTATCCAAGATTTATTTTCGGGAGGGGCTGTGATAATCCTAACTTTACTGTCACTCTCTCTCTCTCTCTCTCTCTCTCTCTCTCTCTCTCTCTCTCTCTCTCTCTCTAACTCTCTCCAGAAGTTGATGATCTAAAAACGCCTAAAAATTACCTATATATTACCTTAAATTTATGAAAATATGACATGAAAAATTTAAAATTGACAGTATTTCTAAATATATATCTAAAACAGGGAATATACAGTAGCATATTAATATAATAATAATAAACAAAGGATAATATTTTAAGTATGTTATTTGACTACTTTAATATTATGTTCACTATATTAATGAATTACGAGATTGCTTTGTATACAATGGTGGAAAAGTTCATTCTGAAGACAAAATAGGAAAAAATGTAACGAACGAATGAAAATTTCCTGAAAATGACTGGTAGAAAATAAAATGCAAAATATGAGTAAGGTTCGTTTTGATGAAGACGAACTTATACTACATCCTGCATTGTCTGTGATGTCTCAGAAAAGAGATGACATATTATCAACCTCTGAGCCCAAATTATCACACACAATTATACTGAACACGTTAGAATAACGCATTTCATCTTTTATAAGTCAAAATGTGCAATTGAACTGTCTACTTTCTGAGAAATTAAAGTGCCCTTATGTGCAACATATTAGTATGACTTGAGGGTAGGGCCTATATGTACGTGAATTATTTTGAAATTTATGTGTTTTTGTTTATAGCACTAAAAAATTGTGCTGAATTTTCTGCATCCATTGATATATAGTTTATATAGGTTTAGAAATTATTTGTGGCATTTAAATGGACATTTAAATATGTTTACATGCTCTGAGTCACGCCCTTAGAAAGGTCAAATGAGAAATTCACTATTAACTTAAAACTGAATTTCCCAGTAACTCTTATTTTACACACATATTGTTAGGTAGCTCCACAACCATTAGAGATAGAAGGCTGAAATTTTTTACACTAATTGCGTAAAGTAGACTACAATGATGCCCATAGGTATAAAATTAAAGAAAATGTGTAATGAAATATTGATCAAATTTCAAGATATTTTATATGCGATATAGGCCCTATAAAAATTAATTGCATTAAAAATAATAACAATAGCTGTATAAAAGTAGTCTACTTTGTAGAAAAATATGTTCATTATATGCATTAAAAAATAAAAGGTGTCAGAAAAACCATAACAATGTTATGCTTATAAGGAAGTGATAAGTGCATCTGAATTAAATTTTTTCATGCTAATATAAAACGTGTAATTTAAAATAAACTTGGTCAATGTTTTATACTTTTATCTGCTAGTTATGTTCTAGTAAGCCTTGTTATAGGATCCTGTAATGTTTGTCCACTTCTGAGTTCATTTTCTTGTAAAATTTTAATATTTTAGAACCTGCATTTTTGTTTTGTGGTTGTTCACGTACATATACCCTTAACGTTTCGGGGGGGGGGCTGCAGCCCCCTCAGCCCCCCCCCCTGAATACGCCCCTGTCTAAGAATGACATAGTGTATTTATATGAGTCGTGGGAAGTAAGTATAAATTCTCACCAAGCATCAATAGGCCTACACTCTCCAACCAACCAGCATACATTTTCCACCATATTATAATGGAGATATGGCCGGCCAATTTGACATGTTTTTTCTTCTTTCTTTCTTTCTTTCTTTCTTTCTTTCTTTCTTTCTTTCTTTCTTTATTTCTTTCTTTTCTTCATGGTTTCCCCAGTCGTAAAGGCAAATGCAGAATTGGATAATGACTTGCCATGACTCATCCTCGGTATTTCATCCTGTGTCATATTCATTTAAATTAATTTCAGTTGAAACTTACTGACATAAAATACACCAACAATAGAAAATAGTTGTTAATCAATAGCTGCATGGCCCACTGGTATAAAAACAAAACCTGAACTCCTGGTATGGCCTCGATACGCAGAGGAGTATAAAATAATAAAGCTAAATTTAAAAAAAAGCATGGGCATAAACGTGTAATTAGAATTTATGACGAGAAGTGTACACGCAACATGATTTATTGTAGGTCAGGTTGAAAATTACTTATGTGCTTGCACAAGAAGAATGTGTAACAATGCACAAGTCACGACAATGAATATCTAGCTGTAGCGAGTTGCGACATTCCATTAGCGAAACAGATGAAGAACGCGCCGTGCAGTACAGTCGCGCAAATACAAAACACCATGCCAATATGTTACCTTGTACGGCATTGTCCCACATTAACCCTGGAAAAGATACTTGAAGTTGACACTCGTGAATGGATATATCGGGTGCTTGGTTACCCCAAACAAATTTTAACGTATATTAATTGAATCAGAGCAGTCATTTATTGATTTTTTCGTGTTTTTCGATAGATTCGTGAGTGCAGACTCGTAATCTCGAGAAAGATTTATTAAGACTTTTCCGTGAAGAAAAGTATAAGATTATGTAAATAATAGTTTCTTACTTGTGTTACTTAAAATCAAATCCTTATTGTGTTAGCTGTCAAATCACTGCATTTCAAAAGAACTGATCAATCGATTATCGAAAGTGTTTCCAGATATTAACCCATACTACCAACCATAGGCGTAACGAGGGGGGGTTTTGTGGGTTTGAACCCCCCCCCCCATTGACTAAAAAAAAGGAAAATTGTATAATTTTTTTAAGTCTGCCCATAAATTACTTAATGCGTGGGAAGCTTAAAACTCGTTATTTTGAGTCTTAATTTTTAAAATTTTCCGGGGAAGGACCCCCGGAAGCTTAAAACTCGTTATTTTGCATCTTAATTTTTAAAATTTTCCGGGGGAGGACCCCCGGACCCCCCTCTCCCAGGGGGGTATTCCATACCCCCCAGATGTTATAACCCCCCCCATATGGTCGGCCTGGTTACGCCTATGCTACCAACAGTGCGTATGAGAATAATTAACCCAATTAAGATAAGCTAAAATCAGGAAATAATAAAAACACACAAACTGGATTGCACCGAATCGAAATTTTGTTTTTAATCAATGCATATTTAAATTCTGTTAAGTTATGCTATTTAAAAGAATGTGTGTTTATCCTGTTCGCTGGCAGCAATACAGATATGTGACGTATTAATCAATGTATACTGATACCCTGACGTGTCGAGTAAACGGCTGACATTTTATTAGATATAATTGCATCCTTACGACCCTTGCAAGTATATTATAAGATAAACGTCATGATTGGTAGATATCCGAGGAACAGTTGAACGTTATTGGTCAGTATCAATCACGCGTCGTAAGAATGGAGTAGCCTGTTTAAAATCTCTCTAAAATATTATAATCTGTTGTTTAAACTGTTTTTAGTTATTTTTATCCATTATTATTACAAAGCAAATGTTCTGGACAGTTCTGAATATTTAGATTTGAAGCGGAAAGAACGGGTGATTTCCATATTATATAAAACTGTAGGTTCATTAAGTACAGAACGCATTTATCATTAATACAAAGTATTTAATGTGACAAAAAGGAGAGAGGGTCTAATGAAACAAAAAATTCCATTTCCCTGAACATAAAAAATAGTTTAAGCTATTAATGTCCCCGTTGAACATGCGGCATGCTTCCAGGTAGCCTTTACTTTGATTTATTGTTCCGGTGGGTGGCCTTATCCCAGCGCGGGATTTGTCATTATTAGCAAAGACATTAATGTGTATTTCAGATATGTTTATATTCCATTATATTTTTAAAATGCTATATTCATTAATCTGGCTAAAGTCATCGTAAGCAGCCCATGGGTTTAAATCTTACCTATTAACCTTACTATGCAGGTTATAGTTGTCCGCCATGGACAGTGTGAAAAATTGCGAAATAGAATTATAGATGTTTATTACTTATATAACATGCGTTTATTTTTTATAATATTTGGATATAGTCTGAAATATACCTTTTTAATAGCCTATTTTCTGAATAATCATAATTATTTAAGTTGCTATAAACATTCTGTAAGTAAAAGATTGCACTTAAGAAAAACTACTACTAAATATTAGCCTATATATAATCCTGATTTTCTATTACTTCCGCTAATTTAAAAACTCATTTTATGTTATTTATTTGTTCGCTATCAGATTATTATTATTGTTATTGTCGTTTATTATTGTAATCATTTATATCGTAGTTGAAAGTTGCCGAAGTAGAGAGTAAAATATTGCCATTATTTTTCCGCTATAGTGCTATCTCATTTGCATACTTCAGAAGATTTTTGCCTCAATAAACCCAGATTAAATTCCTAACCTGCATTTCCCCTCTTCGCTCCTGCTGTTTCATTCCTACAATATGACTGGGTTTAAGTATCAGAATAGTACATTATGCAACGAGCCTATACTGGCATTCATTAAAATACTAGGTTTGCTAGTTTCATATTTTTCATACGAGTAGGCTATCTTACTTACCATTATAGGCAAGTTGCATGCGACTGTTTTTGTTCGACCATCATTAAATATTTTTATGTACTGAGTTTATAGAATACCTCGTAATTGAAGAAACAAACGATTCTCGGTCAAGAGCTCTTAGTACTTCTCGTCTTTTCCGGTAGGTGGCACTCAGGGTGTTGCTCGGAGATCTGGCAACCCTAATCCATCCATCCATCCATACTTTTATCCATATCTTCCTTTGTATTCTCCTCTTTAATCCTTGTAAATCCTCGGTGATAGAACACAGTGATCTTAGATTCATTACTTTTCTTTCTAATATGGCATTGCGTCTTATTCTCATGAGCTTCGCTGCTAAGCACAAGTTAATTGCACGTACAGCTTGATTACGGGATGTTCTTACCATCTAGGCTTCAGACAAGTCTAAAAACATATGTTAATGAACAACCATTCTATTTTCCCAGGCCATAATAAACCATGGATTAGCTCTGCAGTATTTAATATGGATTCGTCCAATAACTTTATTTGTTGCTAATAAGGACAGTTCATCAACAGAAAAGTATCACTTTGGCTTTAAAAAAGATTGCAAATCCAACATCTTTGATGGAATACCTTGAACAAACTTAATCCCTTATGTCTTGGACTCTTTTCTGACCATAAACTAGACTTGCATTGGTCCTGTTTTCGCTGTAAGAATGTAACGTAACTAGAGTATGCCCGTGTGAAACTTTCGCACTTAGACCAGAAAGCCAGGAAACAGGAATTCAGCTAACTAGTTAGGTTCATCATTATACAGTTGTGTATAGGCTAATCACATAACAAATGCTTAAAAATATAAGCCGATTTCACAGAATGCACTGGGAATTAATGATGTTTGTGTATGATTAACTGAACAAATAGGTTATACCGTTGTTTAATACTGCAGTACAGGTTATAATAATACAGCACAGCGACACCACTTCAAGCTGTGAACAGTATTAATACTGGCACATAAAAAGTAAGATGTTCAAAATGAAATATAGGCTGCTCACATTCAGGTTTAGCGTGAATTTAACATACATTTCAGCTTTAAAGTTCAGTCCCTAGCACTTATCTACGGTTTGATTGTTATGAACTGATCAATGAATGAATCGCCTATGGGGATTTGGATCGAGATACAGAAACGAATCGTTCAGTTCGAGTTTAAAGTATAATATTTTAACTTTAATATTGAAGCCAACATACTTATTATAATTCAAAGGTACCGTATGTAACTTGTTTGAACCGGAGCGAAATAATCTTTCGAATTGATACCTTACACGCACCTAATGACCCAGTATTCGCTTTAAAAAGTGTAATTCTTTTAAAATAATTAGTGGCAGCTCAATCGCTGATTGGCTTTATTAGAGAACCAATCAAAATGCTTCGGAGCACCGAACATCGCCTTTCTTGTTTCTTTCTTCAATGTCTTCTTTCATTCTGTAATAAAACAATATTTACTGCACTGCGTGGTTTTATGTATGTGTATGATTTTTTTACATTCTCTTCATCAGCTCAAAAAAATGAATATATGAGGGTAATGGTTATACAAATTAGCATTACGGTCTGCGCGAAAAGCTTCACAGGTATTGGTACCGTATAGGGAAATTGTAGGAATCAACATGTCATTTTTCAGAGATTGTAGTAATTCACATGTCCTCATTTCCCAAAAATGTGTACCTCATCTGTATTACTACAGTCTGATTTAAACAATCTGCGACTTGAGACAGATCACTTAAAGCAGAGAAGTGAGAGAACTGCGATTTATTGCGTTGTATTATTTGTATTAGAGCTTCTGTCAGTTGTTTAGCAGTGCTCCAAGTTGCAAACATTTCGGAAATCTTTAGCAGAGACAGAGAAAAATATTTTTCCACCAACTGTCACAAGTCGCAGGTTGTTTAAATCAGACTGTAGTAGTTTCTGCCTTTCCTTTAGAAAATCCTAATCCTAATCACAAACTTAACTTCGAATAAGTTGCCAAGTATTCACTTCCTACTTTAAACATATCCTCACATCGTCAGCTCCTCCTTGTCACCCTCCGTAAGGCTATCTGTATAGTAACCGGTAAAACTGCATTGAGAAATCGCAAGTGAATATTCGAAGTCAATCCCATATTTGTTGTGTTTCATCTGATCGGAGATCACGGTACAGAATTACTCCCTCACTGCAATATTTCCTGTCATTGAATTGTCCGTCAAGTGAATAGAAGTCTGGCACAGCTGGAGAGTTTATCTAGGTAATAAATTTGCAATATATTGGAAAAGACGTTTATAACCTGTTTGCATAGACCTGTGCCTATGTACGGCTTCGGACGACACTCATAGCACATGGAGATAAAATAATTACAAGATGCGATCAGTTCAAACACTGGTTATTATCCAGGTTAGATGTGGAGATTTATTATTTTGTGCACGTTACGTAGGTTTATTGGATCATCGAGTAGGCTGTGAACTCCATTACTATCAGTGAATAAGCACGTTAACAAAGCAATCGAAATGATGGTTAATTATCTCATTAGCTCAAAGATATATATATATATGTATATATATATGTGTGTTTGTGTTTGCATGTGTGTGTGTGTGTAATTAGCCAATTGCGTACTGATTCCATGTTATTTTTGTTAGTATGATTATGTTTATTATTATTATTATTATTATTATTATTATTATTATTATTATTATTATTATTATTATTGTTGTTATTATTGTTTGATACGTTTGTCCTAAAAAATGGTCCTATTTTCCTAATGCAAGATTCGGAAACAAACACCCTCCATTTTTTTTTTCTCTTTCGTAGTTTCACCTCTCCCTTTTAGGGACCTTTAAGCGGCCCGTGCCACGACCTGTCGGGAGAGGAATGAACTAGGGATCACATATCACAGACATACTTTTTTGTCCAGACAAGGACATGAAGGGCCTCCCCGGATGAGTGATCAGTTCAATGCCGGGGCCACCTTTGAGACAATACGAACACATAGGACGAGACACTCCAATCACACACACACTCACTCCAAACAATGCGCGGATGGGATGAAGACGATAATCCCGGCCAGATGATATCCGGGGACCACAAGGGCCTAAAGTTACCTGACATTTGTCTCACAGGTGAGGAAAAACCCCGGAAAAACCTCACCCAGGTAACTTTTCCCGACCAGGAATCGAACCCGGGCCCGCTGCTTGAGAGGCGCGAATGCATCCTCTACGCCACAGCGGGCCCTCCATTATAGGCCTACTAGCTAAAATAACTTATATTTTTTCAGATTTATACTTCTTTGAGCGTCGAGATCATATCAGGAGTTCAGGTTCTGTTGTGTATCAGAGGCGTAACGAGGGGGGGGGGGTTTGGGGGTTTGAACCCCCCCATTGATTAATAAAAGGAAAATTGTACAATTTTTTTAAAGTCTGATTATAAATTACTTAATACGAGTATAAAGCGTGGGAAGCTTAAAACTCGTTATTGTGCATCTTAATTTTTAAAATTTTCCGGGGGAGGGCCCCGAACCCCCCCTCCCTGGGGGGTATTCCATACCCCCCAGACCCCCGGGATGTTATAACCCCCCCATATGGTCGGCCTGGTTTCGCCTATGTTGTGTATATCAGTAGGCCATGCAACTATTGATACTCACCTATTTTTTATTGTTAGTGTGCTTTTATGTCGCCAGTAAATTCCAACTGATATTAATTTCAATGGATAAGATACAGGATGAAATAGCGAGGCAAATGATGTGTCCGTATACTAGAGAGCCACACTCTCCCATGACATACATCCCATGGTACCATCGCCTTACTTTGAGAAAAAAATTAGTTGGCATGACTTATGTTCCATCCATATACGTATTATTGTATATTATTATGTAATAATAATGCATTATATATATATTATGTTATATACATATATAATATTCTTAACAATGTAAGTTCACACGTATATGCTAAAATTTCTAAATTATCTGAAGCATGTTGTAGATATGTGCATATTAAAGGTACTTTTTTAATAACGACTGAAGTAGCATCAGGCAATAAATATTTCTCCTATTCGTTTTGCATTTGGCTCGTTTGCTAGCGAAACTAGTTTTTAATCAATTAAGGCGCATACACATATATCCCTACAGAATACTGTCATTGCATACAATAAACTTAGTTGAAGCCATTACAAATTGAAGTGATAAATTATCGATATCCCTTTCTGTCGTTTTCAAACTTCTAGTCATTACGTACTCAACTCTATAATTTGTAATGTAATCCTCCGGACCTCCAACATCGACATACCTTCTCACTGCAGCACAAAATCTTCAATTAAAACAATCATCAACTAAATTCCACAGTACAACCAACGCAGCTAACTCGTTGTATCTAAACTGTACACAATGACGAGCAAGAAAATGACTTCCAAGAGAAAAAAGAAAAAAAAAATGAATAAACAAAGAAGAGAAAATACGAATAGAACTCTTTTTATTAAAGGAGGCTACACACGGTCCGGCTTATCCTTTAAGATCCATCTATCAAGCTACTAGAGCAGGAGCTTTATCAGTTGTTTCTAAGGAACATTTCTAGTAAGGCATTAATAGCGTACTGCTATCAGTTTAGGGAATATAGGCCTATCAGTCACATTTGGTGAGAATGTTTTATCATCGTTTCCTTTCGCATTTTATGGGACTACTAACGTATCATCAAGTTGGCAATTGTTAGGGGGATTAATAATTACTTGTACTATTAACTTAATAGAATTTTTTATCTTTATTGAAGGGTTTCCAACTGGCTGCCCGAGATATCTTCTTTGCAGCACGCGAAGTAAATTTGTAAAATACAAGGGTTGGAAGTTCAATAGTGGCAACATCTATAAAATCAAGCCGAAATACAGGAAGTTCACATCGCTTTTGTTGGATGTTGGTTGGATATCCAGCATACTTCAGAGCAAATAGGAGCCTTCTATCACTACGAATGTCTTTACAGTAGCCGGAAGAAATTTTCTATCAACCTGTCTAAAATGAATTTTGGATCTGACAGAAAACCAATGACTAAAAATAATTCAGTACCTTAAAATTATTTTTGATTCACATTAATATGCAATAACATAATGAACTGTTTCAAGATTAGTAAACAAATGATTTAATAAGATGAATGATTGATCGTAACACATGATTGAACCTCTGGCGGGAGGAAGTGAAGAACAAGTGACCCATCTTGTTCCATTATGTTATCAACTACGTGTAGCATCAGATAAAATAAACAATACATTGAAATCATTCCTAGAGAAATCATAAATCAGTCTTTGTTTGAGAAATTATGACAAAAGATTATTGCAGTCGAATACTACATGGGTAAAAAAAGAAACTGAAAAGAGTATTCTGTCATTAGGCCTATGCTAAAGAAGAATGAAAGTATTTTGGAGATATCTGATGAAGCATTTATGTTTTTTATTCTTTATTAATTCATACTTTTGTTTATTTTTGTTATAATGCAATAGAAATCGAGGTCGTATTACACAGGACATCTCGAGACTATCGAGTCTCATGGCACTCCCCTTTTTCGGCATGGCTCTCATTTCGCTCAACTTTACATCCCTCAAACGGGGGAACTCGAATTCTTTGCAGATGATGGCAGGTAGATAAAGACACAATTGAATTCTTTCCCGGGGGTTTCGAGAGTAGTTATTGAATTCATTTCGTGACAACAAACGAATTCCTTAGCATTCTTAATTGAGGTATTGTAAAACTGAGTAAACACACTTTACTTGAAGTACAGTTATTTCCGAAACATGAAAGCCTCGTCTCACTCCACTGCCCGAGGCCCGGGCTGACTTTGTGGAATGATTTCACAATGAGTCCCTTCTTAGTGAGAGTCGTTTATTGTTCGCTAATCCCAGGGTCAGTGTATTTAGAGAGTATACATTCTTCTGGTATGGCGTGATGGCCATTTTTACACCTGGGTCGGAAAAATAGGACATATTATAACACTAACTCAGCGAGTGCAACTATCCAACACAATACACGACACTGGACTGAACAATCTGCAGAAAAGAAAGACAACCTGTCAAGTGTTGCTTCTAAGGCCTTTAATTAGGATCGCCTATTGTTCACTAATCCATACAGTTAAGTAGCAGGGGGAAATATTATCTGAGCAGCTCCAAGAACTGAAAAGAACATGTTTTGGAAAGAACTTTAAGCTTTATTAAAGTGAATAAAATATAAAAATGTAAAACTGAGTTAAATACAGCAAATTTCGTCTCATCAACTCATAAGTCTGCAGAGTGTGAAGCTAAAGGTTATTCATATTTATGAAAATGAATTAGGTTACTTTTCTCAATGGCCCACGCAAGGAATTCGTGTAACCCTTCTAATTATCCCGCACGTAATTCGAGTACCTTCGCGTTTGTCACAAGGAATTCGAAATACCTGCTTCAAACAATCTTTCTCCAAACAACCTTATAATCAGACCTCGGAATTTTAGGTTCTTATAGCTTAGAATGCACCAAACTATAACTGTGTGGTTAGATTCTTTTGCCTTGGCCAGTGTCCATCGACTAAGCAAGGTGTGATTTAGCTATAGGCAGAGAGAATCTAACCTATAAGAACCTAACAAATCCGAGGTCTATCTATAATCCTTAAAATGGATGAGTTCAAGAAATTAAATAAAAATGTGTTAATACTCAAGGGCTCTATCAACTAATCCTGGAAAGGTATAGGCCTACCTGTCTGTATAAGCATAATAGCATTTTCATATAATTAAAGTGGTTCTGGCTGGAGACGAGAGCGTGTGTAGTCTCCTTAAGAAATTTGTTTCTTTCGTCTTCCTCCATCCCTTTGCTTCTAAACTGGAATTATATGGAAGTGCAATCTGTGAAACATCTTTCCTAAATGACCACCTTAAAGCCGCTCTAATGACAACCATCAACAATAAACACAACATTGTACAGTATAACATCACGAATTCACTAACAACAACACGTGTTATGAAAGGAAGTGAAATAAGAAATAAAGTATTATAATCTCAGACTGTATAATAATTTTCGTTAAAACCGTCGCCTACTGCCTTAGCAGAAGGAGAGTTACTGGAGACTGTCGTCCAGTACAAATCTCATTAGAAGGTGAATGGAGCGTAGCTTCCCGGGGCCTATAATTTAGAGAGAGATAAAAGAATAATGAAAGAAAATATCAGAACAGACCAGTATTCACATGTTAACATCGGAGTGAGGTACAAGTGATCTTTTAGTTTACCAAATTATGATATTTACATACTTATCATGTAAGGCTCCTATTTAGGGATATTGTAAATAGACATACCTTGAAAATATTCAACTAATTCGAAATGGAGCAATTCGTAATTTACTTGGCTATTCGTTATAGGCCTACACTCCAACTAAAAAACCGTACCGGTACATTAATATTTAATTAACGCCTTTAAAAAATGCTGGTAAAATATCATTCACTTTTATATATTTAAATAGCTATTTATGTATCAAGTACGCAAAATAACGCTTTAGCGGACGAATCTAGTATAGCGGCCGAGGCGAAAGCCGAGGCTGAAATACTGGATGAGTCCGCTAACGTTTTTGCATACGTGGTGCATACAATATTTTTTAGTAAAAGTTCTATAAATTATATGAAATAAAACAAAAAATACCGTATAATTAATTATAATGAAAGGCAGCAGTCAGTCATTTCTTTAAGTTATATTGTCATGGCCATCTAGATCATAAAACAACAATGACCGTACGTAGCAATAACAAATGTGGTAGTATAGATGCATAATATATGAGTCCCTTGTTTGTAAACAATATTGCATACCAACTAGTATTTATGAAAAGCTTGTGAAAATATAACCGAGGAAATTTCAATCCAAGCCAGAAACATTGAATTGGATCTGCTACCAGCAACTTCACGGCAGAAATAGGCTATTAGAAGGGATATATTACGGCATTTAAATGCTGTTCGTCCATGGTAAGGAATGTTTTTCAAGTGAACCAAAATGTGAAAAGTTGTTGGCTTATGTGATGTCATGTGATGAAGTGAGCTACCGTGTTTTGCGAAAAATCCTGGTAAAGTTTCTGATTATCATAAAGAAACGTGTTGGCTTAAATTTGTTGTTTTATGACCAATTATATGCGTAAATCCATGTTAAAGTTGGTGTGACTGGTCAATGCCGTCTGGGTTTTGTTTACATATTGCCATGACCACTTTAAAGGACAAGGCCGCTAAAATTGCATTTTGAATGCAGTTATAATGCACTTTTATGCAATTTTAGCGGACTTGTCCTTTAAAGTGCAGCTTTTCGGCGTGTTACCAGTCCGATAAGCAGCTGTTTTAGAGAGCGTGTACTAAAAAAAAAATTAACAATCTGAATAATAATTACATGAAAGTACTGTTTAATTGTGATTATCATAGTCATTTTTAAAGGAAACATGAACATATACACAGCCAATTAGACCTGCTATTTACGGAATAGGAGTTAAATATAATTTATTTAATATTTTTAATGAATTGCCTCCCGAAATTCAACAGCTAACCACTTGTGAACTACATAAAGACAAAATCGCATGCTGTGGAACGAATATACGAGGGTGAGTCAATAAGTATCCGCATTCTCTTTTTTTTAATTTATTGCAACAACGATACAAAACTTTCAATTACTTTGTTTTTAACATAGTCCCCTTGCTTCTCAATGCACTTGATCCATCGTTAAACAAGAGTAGCAAGCCTCGTATACACAGTTTCCTTCAAGGCTAATTTGAATATTGTTTATCACATTATCGACAGTCACTCTTCGCTTTGTCTGAATTACTGGGATATGGTTGGGCGCCCTGTTCTTTCCTCGTTCTTCACACTTGTCCGACCATTTTTGAACTTTTCAATCCATTTGTACAGTTTTCGCCTTAGTGAAACATTGCCCCCATATTGTGCGGAAAGTCTTCGATGGATTTCGGCTTCTGGTACATTTTCAGACTACAGAAAACGGATCAGTACACGATGTTCTTCTATGGTGCAAACGCTGAGCGGTGCAGCCATGCTTAATGTGCAACAGCACTGTCGACGCAGTTTTTGTTTCGTCTATTGTTTGTTATAGTCGTTAAGGTTTACAATTCGTTGAAATTTTCAAAAATATTTAATTTATCTTAATAATCAGTTACTAAATAGTTGGTGCCATGGCTAAAAGTTCGAACTAATATTCAGTAATTTTAGGGGATAATTCATTTAGCCTGTGTTGTTTATTTATTTATTTATTTAATTTTGCTGTAATATTTTATATTTAAACAAACAGGGCAGGGATAGTTATTCATAATTCCTAAAATGTTGTAATGCTATATTTTACGTAACAATGAGGTCATCTAAAATTCTTGATTTGGCTATTGCCTTCAAACTTGAAATTTCTTGCCCTGAGCTATAATGCATATCTGACAAAACTAAACCTGCTGCAAATGGAAATGATATGGATAACAAAAATAGATTGCCAATACTTACTTCACTTTTCATGGCCGTTATCAGAGAGCTACTGTCCCAACTAGTATCCCGAGGGGCATTTCTGCAAAGTGGTAGCAATAACAGCTTATATACAGCAATGCCCTGTCAGGCTAATGGCCACACCATCATAAACAGCCATTGATTTGCATATTATTACCACATAAATTTCTTTTTTATGTTTTAAAACTCTTGGGATTTATGTCAGTTGATTCACTGATGAACTGACTTTATCACTGATGTTATTGGGCTTCCTTTTGGAATGTAATAGTGGGCTGGCTGATGGGTTTTTTAGTTTATGAATATTAGTGATATTCCAGGCCGATTAGGATGTGTTCTAATTTAACCCTCGTAACACAGCTCTAGCATGTTGCTTACCTGGGGCCTTTTTTTCCCTCCCAAACACATTCAGTGTGGATATTTAGCACAGTTTATCACCCATAGTTATTTATCAGGGGAAGTGACGATGCATGTCACATTTTTAGTATTCTGAAATATTTCGATTTTAAAATTTGAAACGCTAGATATTATTCTTGATATATATACGAGGGTGGATCGAAAAGTATCATACAATAATTTTTTGTACAGAAAGTTTAATAGGTACAATTATAAACAAATGCACATATGAAGGGACATATTTTGTCTCTTTTTCTATATAGTCACCAAGTTTCTCAACAAATTTCTCCCATCGTGATACCAGTTTCAAAATTCCCTGTTCATAGAAGTCCGTTCGGTTGGAGTATAGCCATATGCGGACTGCTGTTTTCACATCTGCATCTGATGCAAAGCGTTTACCTGCCAGGGATTTCTTCATGGGACCAAACAAATGAAAGTCCGACGGTGCTGGAGCACCTCCCAACCAAATGTGTTGATTTTCTCACGAATAGCTGCTGCAACATGGGGCGAGCATTGTCGTGAAGAAGTTTGACACCACAATACTATAATGTTATACTGTAAGTTGATGTTACTGTATACATATATATTTATACACACATATACATATACATACACATATACATATGATAAAAATTGGACCTTCATATCATTATTCTCCCACGTCTTGATACATAAACAACAAATTACTTAATAAGTTAAATTAATACAGTCAATTTATTGATAGACTTCATTCTATATACTATGATTAAATGTATTTACTGATGCATATTTCACTATTAACTTTGTACTTGTAATAAGAATACAGTATTATTTTGCACCGAATTTCTTATGTTTACATAATTTCATTAATAATTACATAATGAATTAGGTTTTATACTATTGCTGGTGAACACCTTTGCACTATAAGAAGTAATAATTTAAATGTAAACGAAAGTAAATTACCGGTATCTAAGTAGAACATCTCAATTCCAGGAACTTTTCAGATCAACTGTACGTAAATGTGAAAAATATTGCGACAAAAAAGAAAACCCCAAGTAAGTGTCGAGGATTAGAAATGTGTTCAACAATCATTAACAAAATTATGTATAATCTATTACCAAGAGTAAATTTGTCCCTCAAACCAGGGTTGTTAGGAAGTCGCTACAAATAGAACATACAACCTGCCCTAAAAATATCATACTACCAGAGAGATTATCACCGCTTTTTTGTGGCGGTGCGCAACGGTACACAGTACCGTCACTTTTTTTTTTTCAAAAAATAAAATTTGGACATTACTCAGAATATTCCTATCACAATTTATTCATATAAAATTATGGCCTATTACTTAAAATCATGATTGTTTGCTAGATTTCTACATACATACGAGCACATGATAGTTTCTGTAAATTACCGTGGCTACTGGACTGCAAGAGGGTTGGGGGTTGATTTTCCAGCCCTCAGCGAACTGCTCCTGGGTCAAGGTCATTCTAACGGTATAAATAATATACCAATTTCAGTAGTAACAAGTAGTAAGTAACTAACCTATCTTACTAACTTATCTATAATTTGAAAAGATAACCCTTGGTTTGTGTTGCAGAGGCAAGTGAGTTCATAGTTGTTTAGTACGATTGTAGGAACAAGGGGTGCACTAGTTCACAAGTAGAGAAGTGAAATGAATAATGTAAGTAATTATTTTGTATTGGTGCGCAATAAAGGAAGCAAGACGATGTTTTTTAAGTAACTCATAAACCTGCAAACAATGAATAAACAGAATCCGAAGATAACGTCGCAAGTACCGGCAATTCTACTGCAATTCAGAGGATAAATATTTCTGTCCATGATAGACCCGATTGTTGGACATTAACTCAGGAAAGCGACTGATCGGAGAGCTCCCGTGAGATTCAGTTTAAAAATATCGGTGAGGACCGCCACCTTTTTTGTTAGAAAAAAAGCACTGGGGTTTATCATATACCTAATTGTTAGAATCCTTTTCTGCTATCTAGATATGAAATTCTGGGTCTTCTTCCCAAACAATATGGTATTGTTTAAGTCTCTGTTGGGGGTTTTCTCTTTTTGAAAAATCATCCAGGGTTAAAAATTGCGGAGGATTTGGAAGGCGGGGTATCCCACCCACGTTGATTTTATGTAAAAAAAAAAATTAAAAAAATTAAAAACAATAGAATTTCCCGTGGGAGGGGAAGAAAATGCAAAAGAAAATTTACGATATTTTAAACTGAAAAAATCTATTATTAATTTATCCTGTATGTATTTCTACGAAAATAACAGCAATGCTACTACATAATTTAAATAAATTGCTTGCAGTTTTCCAAATCGGTAAAATTTCCCTACTTGTAGTTCGGACTTTTCTCTTCCCCCGCCACCATTTTTTAAATGATTTTGCACTCTAAACCACTTTCCTGATTATTTTTCTGTAAGTTAAGTGTAACCACCACATTTCTCTTCATCAGAACTACCTGATATCACGATACACTTACTCGAACGACACAAGTGCCACAACGACTTTCCAAGATTTATGAGAAATATGCCGGTGTTAGATTAAGGTGTTTTTTAAATACTGTGAATTAATTTTATTCTTCAGTATTGGGTTATAAAACACATACCACTGCTTCCATTAGTATGGAAAATATTACATATACAATAAACAAGCACTTTATTAGTAGTGGTGGAATAATTATTGTGGATATTATGTTCTGTGAAGATTGCCTTGCGTGGAGAGAAACCTGTTGGATCGGAGTGTGGGCGAGATGCTTGGCGCAGGTCAAGGAAGTTCACAATCCTGAAAGTGAATGTGGTCATGAATTAACTTACTGTAACCCCTATCTTTGATTTCTGCGTTAATGAAAATCTCTCATAATAATTGTTACTTCAGCCCTTCATTAATAGAAAATCATGCAATGCTTTGCTCGTTTCATAATTTTCATACGAATATTTTAATTACCATTATAAACAACTGTTTTTGTTCGAGCATAATTAAATGTTTGAGTTTGAGAATTTAGATTCAATCAAAAAACGGAGACGGCTACTCTTCGCAATCAGCTGTTCTCGTGGTTCTTGTCTTCTGCGTCAGATGGCAGCTGATGGAGTCTGGTCACGTCGAAACTTCTTCTTGGACGTGTTTTTTAAACCAACGGATTTTATCAACACGAAATAATTCAATTTAGTATAATATTAAAATTAACAGAATTGATTAACTACTGGTTGATTATTGTGCATTTTCATTTGCTACTCTCAAAGTTTCAAGAACATTCCGTGTTCGATAGTAATCAATAGCACACCAATGTTATAATGGAAATCGGTATCGTAATGGATAAGTAATAGGCGTATTATAGTATTTACGATCAAATAATCTTTTAGTACTGGTACCACTAATTTCTAAAATGCAGTTAGACCTACCGCTAAAATGCATACTAAAATTCCATGATTAAATGTGTTTTTTTCGTTACTCCTTGTATTTTTTCCCTTCTGGAGAAAAAAAGTAAGAACGCTACCAAACACTCTACTTCCAAGCTGAAAGAATGTTTGCAGATAATAAGAGGTCATATCGGGGAAGATAATTCGACTTTTTAAAAAATTGAATATGCCCTTTCCAAAGACATTCTTTGGAGGAATACAGGAAAAGACGTAAGCTGTATGCCCCCACTGCTAACTGATCTAGACGCAGGATGAGATACCTAAAATCGTGGTAGGTTATTTGAATTTCAATGATTAAGGAACCCAGCACCTAAAATAAATAATAGGGGCGCCATTACCATAAATGGTCATGTAACTTATAAGACTTTCGTTTGGGCCGACCGTTCATAGGCCTACATACATATATACATTATTATACATTAATATTAACTGTATGACTAAAAAATGCCGGAAACCTTCCGCTGACAGCAATTGCCCTAGAGGCGCCAACAAGAGATTTTTTCAGGAATATTTCATCAGTCTATGACACCTCAAGAAAAATATTTCTAGGAGCAAAAAAGTCGTATATTTTTACATGTTCGTCAGTCTCCTGAAACCCCGTTTCATTCCTCCCTCTGACGGTAAGACAGACAACATCAATATTAAGAAATATTAATTAAAGCAGAATAAGAAACAAAGTAGTAGGCCTAAGCCTATAGCTAATTTACGAATGTCATAAGTCACAAATAGTTTTAGCTTTAAATGTAGTAAATTCAATTTCTGTTTCTGCAATACAAAACTTGGCAGCTTTTGCTAAAACCCATAATAAGAATTCTGGAGAGAATTCCACTGACTTAGCAATATCATCCCTTCTCGTAGGGTATGAAACACATCTATAAATAATTTTGTTCTGAATCACCTCTTTATTGACTGACATAAAAATACGGTATTCTTAATCGCAGTTTGTGGTATGTTTAAGTCAAATAATTACGGTAGAGTATAATCAGGCCAGGCTCTTGGAATTTTGGCGCCCTAGGCGAGAAATAATTTTGAGACACCCCTAAATTGCACCTTACTCATTCCATTTTGAACCATTTGATTAAGCATGGAATTTCACGTTCTCTAAACTGATATTGATAACTGATTAAATAAAATTGACTTGAATAGGCGTAATTTGAGAAAGTCTTGTATTTATGAAAACATATCTAGCTAGTATGGGATTAAATAAAAAAAATACATTTAATTGAAAAGGTTATAAACCTTTATATTAACATTAACAAACAGATAATTTTTCCCCCCAGGAGGCAGGAATTGAGAAAAGGCTTAAAATCTAAAGGTACTTTCCGTGCTTTAATTTTGGCAAACTTCAACTTACAGCTTATTTAAAAATCTAAACGTTTCCACCCCTAAATATTTCTAAAAAATTCCCTCAGTATAATTCAATATATCTTCCGTACGATCCTTGCTATTTTCTCAGCCTGAAAAATTGTGTAACCTCCTTCAATCTGAGTTCGCAGAATTGCTAATATTTTATTGTCTCACGAAATTACAACTAATTATTCCATGAAAGGGATTAATACAGCTATTAAATGCCTTACATGTTCACATATTCTGAATATTTCCAAGCTGAAAGAACGTTTGTAGATAATAAGAGATCATACCGGGGAAGATAAATTGACTTTTCTATTGAATATGCCCATTTGCAGCTTATCCCCTAAGCACATGTAGGTGCACGGTGCCTTATAAGCTTCATAAAGTGATAAATCACAACTATTGGCTTCCATACATGGAATGTTTGTTTTCATTTGCGGTATGTACTTGTTTGCATATCCAAACATTAATAATACAACATACGGCGTCCTCATTCTCTTCCTCTTTGATCTCCCGCCACAGAAGCGACTGCGGGGTTACTGTCATCATTATATTCACAGGAATATGGAAACGATAGAGATGCAGGCCTATGTCACTATCATTCATCACAGTGTTAGATGGCAATATTTGTCTTCACTCTTCATAATTAATTAAAGAGTTCTCAGTAATATCAAGTGACGTAACTATCTGCGAAATTTTCCAACAACCCCCTTCAAAATTGTTCAGTCTTATTTTATGTTGTTGGTTCATGCACTATCAAATTACCAATTATGCAAAATGAACGGGAAAACACTACAAAAATGTGCCGTCAACATTCCAACACATTTTATTTTTGAGTGAGTCAATGTAGGCCTACTAATAACAGATTTTCCAAATTTTCAATAGTCTGGTTTTGGTATGCAGAAAATAGTCTCTCTACGTCACAGTAAGTGACAGGTTCAAACTTAATGATGTTATTTGAGACAAAGTAAGGCTAAGTTCTTTGTTTTAAACATTTGCAACGCAATTTACGTTTTTTTAAATGGAATATACAAATCCATAATCAGGATTTTTATTGATAACTTTGTCCATTTTATCATTAGCTGCCATACCCACATCCCCACATGCAGATAGTAAATGCTTCTGAACCTATACAGATAACAATAGTTTTACACATTTCACTCTTATTTATTTTTATTTTTGTAAATTATGTTTCTCATCTTAAATGGATGTGAGACATGGTCGCTTACTCTTCGGAAAGAACATAATCTGAGAATGTTCGAAAACAGGGTGCTTTGGAAAATACTTGGGCCTAAGGGAGATGAAAATAGGAACTGGAGAAAACTGCACAACAACGAGCTTCTTAACCTGTACTCGTCACCGGATATGGTAAGGGTAATTAAATCAAGGAGGATGAAATGGGTTGGACAGGTTGCACGCATGGAGGAAAGACTGGGAGACCCGAAGGGAAGATACCACTTGGAAGACCTAGACGTAGGTGAGAGGACAATATTAGGATAGATGAAAGGGAAGTAGGGTTTGTGAGGATTGTTAGGCGTAGTCAGCACATAATAGGGTTGAATGACGGGTTCAGATAAGCGCGGCAGATAACCTCCAGGTTCCATAAATAGATAACATCCTTTAGCTTGCTTAGGAATTGTCTATTACCATTGAGTAAGTAAGTAAATAAGTTTAAGTAAGTATGTATGTATGTTTTCATCTAGAATTAGTGATAATTAATCAGAAAAATTGGTCTGTACACGAAGCACTCTGTCCAAGTAGGCTAAATTCAGATTCAGTTAGTTCAGGATGGATAATAACTGCTTTGTAAAATATTCTGAATATTAATTTTGTAGTAATATAAGAAGTACGCACTTACATCTTCGTTGCAATAGTCACAATAAATTAATTCACCATCCGTTCCAACATATTCTTTTCCCCCTAACTAGTCTATAAATGTTGTAGACTATTCTCGCCTACCGCGATGGTATGCTGTTATTACCAACACTTTCATTTTGTGTTGTATTTTTATATTAAACAAGTTATGGATATGTTTCACTGTTCTTTTTGGAATCAAATAGGGAGCAACGAAAATGTTTGGAGTTACTGACAGGCAAAAACGTTCAGGAAGGCATTGGGAAGTTTTTAATGAAGGCGAGACAGCTCAGATTTGAAAAAGCGACAAATTGGAGAGCGGGTGTGGAGGGTGAGGAATAGATTTAGTTTGTTTGTGTTATTTTGTATTTATATTATTTGTTCTTTTTTTGTGTCTGTTTTTGCGTAAGCATGTACGGTCCATGCGGACTCATGCGACTGTTTGCATTGGAATTTGTAAAAAAATTAATTACTGTAATAAACACTTACATCACATTTTTTCTTATGAATTCACATAAAAACAAATGGACGTAAGTGCGATAAAATGAAAGCGATGAAAGTAAAATGATAAAATTATGACGATAGACACCTGTGAATGACTGAAAATTCACTTATTCTTATGCTGGATTATCTCTGTTTTAGGAGGAAAATAGTCATAAATAACTATTGTCATTTCGGAATCTCACACTAGACAAAACTTTACGTACAAGAGTATGGAATCCGAAAGCGGAGAAACATTATAGGCCTAAAAATAATAACTTGTAGTAAAGTTTTGGTAGAGCTGTTATTATTATTATTATTATTATTATTTTATTTTTATTTTTTGTTCAGGTCTCTTTTCACTTGCATTGCTCTTCATGTTGTTGTGGGGACTGTACTGTATGAACGATGAAGGGGAGATGGGGGCGCGGCCCATTTTGCGATGAGGTGAAGGAGAAAGAGGACTTAAATCACGAGGAAATTACGAGCCTGAGAGGAGACTTTAGTTATTCATTTCACTTTCAGTTGGCAGCCCTGCTACTATGAGATGTTTCCAGAAAAATGCTTGCAGACAGAGATGACGTTCAGATAAATGTTATTGCCTTCTCTTGACTTTTTTTCTTGTGAGGAAACGTTAAGACGAGTCAAGTCTTTCGCTTTAAGAAAGAACTATATGGCACTTTACTAACACTGTTACATTAGCATAGCCATCAGTTTATCATGATACTTATATTCGCTTTCTTCTATTTGCATCTTACGAGAGCAAACGTCATTACGTTAAGCTGTTAACTTTTCTTCTTCATTACATTTCCTTTTTATAATGACTTTTTATCCATAACGTCGTGCGGATTTTTATGTTCTGTAAAACGTTTATTACTTACAAGGGAACTTTCTAACTTCGAGAGCATTAAAAAAAATCTCATGTTATAATACAGTCTAAAACTCCCAGGGACGGACTCGGGATAAAGATCTAAAGGTCGCGGATCATACACAAAAATGGTAGATGAATTTTTCAGGGTTCATGGGTTCCTTGGCGTAGATTTACGACACCTTACATAACTCCAACACTAAATTGTAGCCTCTGAACCAAATTATCCGGCCCTTTCATGTGCAAGTAATAGCCTACCTTTGTTTCCTCTAGCTCAGGCCTTTCCAACTCGAGCACCCTGCGCTGGTGCGCACCATCGCAGCACCCAACGGCAGCTCCGTGCTCTCCTTACCCATGTACAGTGGTATTAATCAGACGTGGCAATCCAAGGATGGATGCTCAGTAGATGCAGACGAGTCCAATAAACATTCGTACTGCATGGAGTGGTGTATGGGTTAGTTGTGTAGCGGCCGGTGCTACTGAATGTGTGCGTCAGACAGCACAATGGGTAGCTGACCTCGCTTTCTTAATGGATGTAACGTCTTATTTAAACGATTTAAATATTCAGTTGCAAGGGAGAAATTAATTAATTAGCACCATGTATGACAGAATTAAGGCTTTCAAAATGCAGAATTTATTATTTAAAGATCAACTTAAAGCCGGAAATTTTAACAATTTTCCTGAATTAAAATCATTAAATTTGTCTATTTACGAAAGCTTTGGAGAGTCAGACGTCGTTACAGAATTGGCACGATGGATTCAATGCCCATTCAAAGAAATTAATGATATGGCACCTGAACTTGAAATATTTATGACGCCATATTTTGTCCTGAAAATCACCATCATGTTTCCAAACAGAGGTGATAAAAGTACAGATACTACCTCTACACCGGCGATTTGCTTTCATTTTACAAAGGTATTCATCCACAGAAATTCCCCAAACTTCACGCACTTGCTTTAAAATTTACGCCAGTGTTTGAGACAACTTATGCATGCGAACAGATGTTTTGAATTTTGAATTTAAATAAAATAAAAACCAGGACATCTCTGTCTGATGTTGCCTTAGAGGCTGTACTTTGAATTTCCATTGCCAAATCGATTGTACGCATAGGTGTAACCAGGCTGACCACATGGGGGGGTTATAACATCCGGGGGGTCTGGGGGGTACGGAATACGGGTCCTCCCCCGGAAAATTTTAAAAATTTAGATGCACAATGACGAGTTTTTGGCTTCCCACGCTTTATACTCGTATTAAGTAATTTATAAGCAGACTTAACATTTTTTTACAATTTTCCTTTTTTTAATCAATGGGGGTTCAAACCCCCAAAACCCCCCCTCGTTACGCCTCTGATTGTACGCAATATTGGTAAATTAGTTGCGGCAAAACGATGGAAACAATCTACTTAAATTCTAAATGTTCACAAACACAATATAAGTAGAGAATAAATGTTTTTTTTTATGTACTCACAAAATTGTTGTTAATAATTGTTTTCGTAAACTGAGCACTGGCTAGACCTGTGGAGCTGCCTCTGGTGCTACACCGGTGCTGGCCTGCGCCGTTGAAGCACCTCAGTTGGAAAGGCCTACTCTAGCTGTTCGTCGAGGCTTGCCACCTGTCCTGTCCTCTCCTGTCCACTATACGAAAATATGCTTAATTAAATTCGATTTTGGTAAATGAAACCCCGCCCAATGCCGCTACGCACGGAGTGAGAAGTAGTGATAGGAGTTCTCGAATGAAAAGATCGAAACTATTCAATTCTTGAAAGTTCTCGAGACTTCAAGTATCGTATAAAAAGTAAAGTAACTCGGGGGAGATGTGTGTTGGGGAAAATGAGATATTCGTTATATTTAGGTCATCTGGGACTAGATAGTAGCACTTTCCGTAGTTTTCAAGCCGGTAGGCCTATCCATTAGAAGGCTGATATTGCGTTTCTTCCGTTATCTCGTTTGATCTAGGGGAAAACCACAAATTTCAATCTTTGTCCTTGCTTAATGTCAGTTTTATAAAATTTCGTAGCTCATCCGTGCATGGAGCTTAACCTTGGTATTTTGTGACACGTTTTCTTGTGACCACATGGTAGTTAGATCCAACATGGCAGGTTGTGCACAACAAAAATAAATCGAAGATGGGAGTTATTAAAGTTGATTGATTGTTACATGTTTCACATGGTTTAATATTTAAACAATTGAATTTTAGATTTAAAATATTTATTTACTAAAAATTTATTAACTCTGGCTCTAACTGACAACCTTATTCAATTCTTTTGAAAAGCTACACCTCGCAATATTTGCAGCCGCTGGACTATTTCCTCAAGCCGCTGGAAACATTTTGGCAAGAAAGACATGTACTATATGGACGCACAGCTACCATGCGCACAGGCAGTAGCCTACAGTGTTGCCGAACTGCCGATTTTTAACAGACCATCGCACGGCAGACGAGGTATCTTTCTTATCTTATGGGTCTTTACTCTGTGAACGTTAGTAGTAGAATGCCGTTAACGCAATATCTGACAGTGATGCGTGAAAGTAACTCCTATTGATTTGTGGTTATATGTATGGGCGAGCAACACCCATTTCCGAAAACAATATCATTAGATATTCTAACATGATGAAATTGCCGAGTTAAACAGTCGAATAACGATTGGAGTTATCAGTCGAGTCAATTTTTAGTAGTTCTCCATCTCGCAACGCGAATACTCGGATTCTGCATTCGTCTGACAACTTTTCATTAGAATGATCACTCGATTCTTTATATTCCTCGGGAACAGATTACTCGATTCTTAAAATCAATCAATTCTGCCCATCAGTTCAATATGATGTCCTTCACTGAAATTACGTTACAAATTAATTTTCATGCTGATTTCCAGAACGAATTATAATAGTAACTCCCCTCTGGATCTGTGCAATGTGCAGTGTCATCTCCGTTGAGGTAGGTAAGCACATTGTACAGTATTTCCTGAAAGTGGTAGTAACCAATATTCTTCATATATTCTTCAGTTGCCAGTAGAGCTTCAGCTAATGTCAAGAATTTTCTTTCTTGAACGCCGACCTCGAAGTCAGAATGTTCCCTTGTTACAATGAGGGGTTTGAGCATAAAAGTGGGTGGACTGTAAGGAGCCCCCTCGGATTTCAGATATTATAGTCAAGTAGTAAGAATTTACGGTGCATATCGTTGAGTATTTCTCATGTTTTTAAAAGGTGTAAAAAAAAAGTGGAACATTGTACATAACATTAAAAGGAATGATTCGCAATGCATTATTAAATTTCAGCATCAAAAGGGTGAAGAGGGGTTGTATAAGTGAGATTTTATGACTAATATTCGTTTTATAAGTGGTGAAACGTTTCTATTGGTAAAATACGTGGTGTAAAGCTGAATTTTTTTGATAGTATAAACATTTTATAGCCAAGCTGTGGTTGTGGTCCACTCAGTAATAAAGCATCACTTTTGTAACTACTTTTCTTGACACAAAATCGGGATAGTCCCACATTTTCGGGACGTATGTGACTTAGTGGTTACTTAATCCGTCCCTAGGCATTACAAAACATGCATTGGACTTCGTTTAGACTATGAATAAAAAAAAAAGAAAAATGCAATTGAGATATATTAGCACATGTCACAGATTTGCTTTTCAAAACATAGCCTTGTATTATAAAAATAGAAATATTCATCAGTACAATAAAATGGGTGGGCAGCCAACTACTTAAACAATTTTCTCTTAAACATGCTTTCAGGTATACTTTTGACTTTATATGTCAGTTTGTTGTATAATAATTGCAACTTATTGCACTATACGAGGTGCGTCCAATAAAGTAAGTTTCCCTAGGTCCGTTTACAGAAACAAAACATAATTTCGTGGACATATATATTCCAACAGATACAGCAAGTATTCAGCTATTATTCAACATATTTGCTACCGGAACTGAAACATTTGTTGTAGGCCTACCGTGGGACAAACTTTTGAATACCTGTGTCGTAGAAGTCTGCCACCAGGGATTTGAACCACTCTGTGACAAACATCTCCTCCTCTCTGTCATTGTCTGTCATTCCCTGTCATTTCTAGAGGTGCAGGAAATTGTGGAAATCACTGGGAGCGAGTCCGAGCTGTAGCGTGGATGTTTAAACACCTCCCAGCCAAACTTCTGCAGGAGACTTGCTAGGAGGTGTTTAAACATCCACTCTACACCTCGGACCTCTATCCCAGTGATTTCCCTATTTTCCTACATCTCAAGAAATAACAGGGAATGACAGAGAATGAGAGAGAGAGAGGAGATGTTTGCCACACAGTGGTTCAAATTCCTGGCGGCAGACTTCTTCGGCAGAGGTTTTCAAAAGTTGGTTCCACGGTACGACAGAAGTTTCAATTCCGGTGGCAAATATGTTGAATAATAGCTGAATACTTGCTGTATCTGTTGGAATTATATATGTCCACGAAATTGTGTTTTGTTTATGTAAACTAGCCCAGGGAAACTTACTTTATGGACGCGCCTTGTAGATGCATTCTAGGGACTTTCGTCCTGGCTCATTAGTTATTAAGGCTTGCCTTCTCATGAAAGTTACTTTTTTCTCTGATTGACAGAGTAGCAAGAGAGTGAGGGAGTGCAAGTTAGGCCTTGCATGAGAGCGTTCTGAAAAGTTTAAAACTCTTAAAAAGAGAAAACTTTCTCTCGGAACAACCTACGCCCCCATGTCAGAGGTCGGCCGTCCCATTCTATCAGACGTAATAATATCAGAGAGTTTTGTGGGCAGGGCCCAGTTGTTACCGGGCACGTACACAAAGCTGAGGGTCGTGGGAAACAAGGAGGCCATGGTTACAACCACATGCAAATACCAACCACTTCTCCAGTTCTCATTTAGGCTCAATGACAAATGGACACTAAATCATATTTTCAATAAAGGCCCAATGTAAATGACATGGAAGATATTGATGCAATATTTGATATTACCAAATAATTCAAAATTATTCTCTATATATTTCAAAAAATAACTCACAAAATTGTCTCCCTAAGATAAGTAAATTAATTTTAGTGACGAAATTATTATAGAACAGGAATAAAATAAATCATATGTTTTCTGTAACT
This sequence comes from Ectobius pallidus, assembly GCA_964059195.1. NCBI lineage: Eukaryota > Metazoa > Arthropoda > Insecta > Blattodea > Ectobiidae > Ectobius > Ectobius pallidus. The sequence goes on along the minus strand of CAXKWD010000009.1, from coordinate 47,053,654 downwards.
AATGATTATAAACAACCTACATAACGTAATCTAACATCATGAAAGGAATATTTATTCTAGAATCAATACCGTAAGTTCAAAAAAAAAAAATGCTTTTCTCTTACTCTCAAGTTATAGGCTATAAGTGTGGATTTATTTAAGTATGTTCTCCAGATATATTTAACCCTTTCAATATAATAACGAAACATGAAAATTATTTAATGTAATTTGTAGTGAAAGTAAGAAAAAGTAATCGCCAATTTTCGTGTAACATCCCAGCAAGATATCGAACCCAAACATAAAATATTTTTATACATACGATTTTTGTTCTCGAGCTATGCTGTTCATACACACATGCAAAGACAAAGACACACAGACAGGCCCACATAATTATATAAAATGGTTTGTTATTGAAATTATTAACACACAGATTCGGGGGACCTAAAAAGTGAGTTAATGCTAAAACTCAACTTCGAATTTCGGGATCGAACACAATACTTCGTAGCTATGGTACGGGCAGTGGGAGTAATAACTATAATCGAGATTAGCGTATGCTTTGGTACAGAAACGCCTGTTTATATTTGATGAGTTTATTTTCTCAGAAAATCTGTTGGTGGAGGGTTACAGGTCAGCTGGAGCTGTAATATGTTGTCGATGCTGTATCAGAAAACAAGGCGGGAAGGAGCTATTTACACGTCCTTAACTTTTAGTAAGAATTTTTACTAAAAGTGCACTATAATATTTACCTTATATGCATACTATTTTTCTTATCAGTCAAGATACACTGTTTGTTTTCTTTCTTCACAGGTAAGGACTGACCTTGGTTCTTGCCCTTTGACAAAAGAAGCTGAAAACAGGTGAGAACACACATAAAATAGAAACTTCAGAAGATGAATTTTTACATAGTTCTTTTAGAGTGATGACTAGAGCCAGGATGTTTATAACCACGGATAGGATTTATGTGTAATAAAAAATAGCTAAATATGTAGATATGCTGCAAATGGGCTAAAATTATCAAAATATGGCGTAAAATATAAACCAAAGCTTTTAAATGGTGCAAAATAATGTAAAGAACACCTATTATGAATGTTGCATAGTTATAAAATGGGTACAATTAAAGATTGAAAGAATTGAGTACATACCACACAACAATTTAAAGGAGCGTTACAAAACAAAAGTTTAACCTTCTTACGAATATAATTGGATTTTATTTAGCTGTTTACGATCATGGGTGGCACATCTTAATATTTTAATGAGAATTGCCTATTTTGAAGTAGTGGGTTAAACTGAAACTACGTCTATTGCCTCTGAAAATTACATTGTACTCAGTAAAATTTCGCGCATCTTGCAACATTTACAGGAGATATATCAGATCTATTTATACATCTGGTTTTCAACATTTAATATAGCCTAAATTCAAGAATCCAACTTTGAAATGCAGATGGTAGTGAAATAAAATTTAAACGATTATCTGACAGTAACTTTGAAAGCATAAAATATGGAACATATTTAAAATAAAACATTCTTTTATGTAAAGATATGCGAGTTTCTTCTAAAATATGTAAACATATTTACTATACCTTGAAATGTGGACAAATACGGAAAATCAAATGTGTCCAATTCGAAAAATATATCAAAATATTAACTTTAAATGATTTGAAAACAAATCGACCTGTGTATTTACATAGAAATCCTAACCTTGTTTATGACCTGAAAATTATAATATTTGTTGACAGAAGCTTATGATTTTAAAATCTATTAGGCTAATATAATTTACTTGGGAAGTTACTAACGGAATGAAAACTATAAAAATAATAAATCAAATTTAATAAATTAGTTATTGTCTTTTCTTCTGCTGTTAGCGTTGCCTGTTTTTGTGCCTGATCTTGAAAGTTAAGTTCGCTATACGAAGAGTTTTTTCTCTTCTTAAGGCTAAGGTAAAGCTATGCTTTCATGCTTTCTCAGCTAAGGATACATCTTTCAAGAAAAATTAAATGAGAAGATGACATAATTTTCCCGTCGTCCCTCTTTTCCTAACGACTACTAAAAGTATCAACAAGCTAAAAAGCTTTTGCTGTTTTGCTTTTGGCTGCGGGTGGTGTTAAACAATGCAACTTAACTATTTTATGAATATCCCGTCTAGACGTCCATATTTCTTATAAAAAAGAAGTAGCTTGGGTTGACAGTTTATGCGCCTATTGTTAGTTTATACTTCACAGGCCAGGTTTTTATGCACGACTGAGCATTGCAAAACACCTCAATGGTGTTTAATAAGCAGAAATTTTGCAATGCCTGCTGGCAGCTGCATTCTGACTGCGAGAGTGCACTCTAGCAGCCCTCTGGCAGTTTCTGCAGCTACTAAAAACACTTGCTGGGTTGATAGCATTTGTAATTACCACCATAAACACTGCATTAAAATAAGACGTCTGAAAGGTCCCAAGATGTATCAAATATTAAGGCATTTGAGAGAAAATAACTTGTTATGAAAAAAAGAGCCAGCAAAACATAAAGTTTTGAATTGATTCATGTGTATGATCTAATGGCGTAGGTCTGCTAAGTAATTTTATATTAGTCACTGATTGGTCTCTGATTCATAAGCTAAATGGTCTCAGAAAACCACTTTGGATCAATTTTGATACTTGTAATTTTGACTTATTATTTTCATCGTTACTTTTGTTTTTATTGTTATTGTCATTATTATTATTATTATTGTTATTATTATAGTTATTTATTATTATTGTTATTTATTATTATTGTTGGGTGGGTACCGACTGCGCGCGAAAGGGTCAATTTTTCCCCAAGGTAGGCTGAATAAATTGTAAACAGCCCAAATGCGCGCAAGCTACTGAATTGTAAACAGCCCAATTGCGCGCGAGCCTACCACAAATACGTCAAATGCTTGTGAATCTTTCTCATCTAAGTAACATTAGTAAATAATGTATTGTATTTGCTATAGGTTATAGGGATGGTAGCACTGGTAATGACTATCGATTGTTCCGATAGTTCTGGCTGTAGGCTATAGGGATGGTAACACTGTTGTTCCGAGTGTATAATAATGGCGTGCTGTGTATAAAACGATGTACTCATCGTGTTTGTTTCTATAGAGAGCAATGGACTCAAACGCTTCTCTGCAAATTAAGAAAAGTCAAAGGGGACAAAGTTTGATTATTACAGATGGACATAAATTTCGCAGAGAAGGAGAAACACAGCGAGGAGTATCGTGGAGGTGCACTGTTAAAACATGTAAGTTCCGTATTTATTTAAATGATACTGCTACTCACATTTTCTTCAGTAATGAAATAAGTCATAATCACGAAACAGTTCAGAGTTTGGATAGGCAAGTCATTTCCAATAGTATAAAGCGCAAAACTGTTACCGAATTTTCTGAAAGACCATTAAAGTTGATTCGCAAAGAAGTTGCCTGTGAAAGAGTTGACATTTCAAGTAAAGACGTGAATTTTGCATTAGGAAATATATTTATCGCGCTAGAAGGTCAATTTTGCCGCCATTACCAAAAACGTTAGACGAAGTTCACAAAGCTTTGTAGAATGAAAACTTGCTTCTGATTAACGATAGTAGGCCTAACATCGCTTGTTTTGCGACGGAGAGTAATCTAAGACTGCTATGTGAGAGTAATAACATTTTTGTAGATGGTACTTTTGATTACTGTTGTAATTTTTTTTTTACCTATTCTTCACAATCCATTTAACAAATAATGGTCAGTATATTCCATTAGTTTTTTTCCTTATTGCCAAACAAAACAGCAGTAACATATGAGAAGGTACTAACTGAAATAGTAAATGCCTGTCATAATATTAATATTAAGTTTGAACCTTCAGCAGTTGTGGTTGATTTTGAAGTAAAAAGTAAAGTGTTCCCTATCACAGGCCATGGAGGCCCAGAGGGTTCCAGGAGGTTGAGGCTCCCAGATTTTTAGACATTCGGAACATGAAGGTGGTAAGGTTGTCAGCCTTACGCACCGGCCGCCTTTACCCCCAGGATTGCTCCTGGTAGCCTACTCATTTCTGTTAGAGGCTGAGTCGACCCCAGGGCTATAGTACCACCAGAAGGATTAGGCCAATTGAAAACTCCAACGACCTCATCGGGATTCGAACCCGCGACCTTCCGGTTTGTAGCGCAGCGCCTCAACAACTACGCTACGGCGTACCCCTGTTTTTGAAGTAGCCATACATAAAGCAGTTTGTCAGGTATGGCCGTCAGCACCTATAGTAGGTTGTAGATTTCATTTCACACAGGCTTTGTGGAGAAAAATTCAAACTTTAGGGCTATCTTCTGAATATAAACAAAACAGTACTGATGTCGGCAAATGGTTGCACTGGACGTTCGGTTTAGCTTTGCTCTCTCCCGAGGAAGTAGGTGAGGCCTTTGTAGAAGATTTAATGACTATAATACCCACCGATCCGAATGTTACATGTTTAGCAGATTATTTAACAAAACTTCCATAAGTTCTGATTCTGCGTTTCCTCCAGAAATTCGGGCTTCTGACACTATCACATCAGATAGAACAACCAATGCTTGTGAGGCATTCCAGAGGGGTTTCGGACTTAACTTTAACAGTGCACATCCACATATATACAATTTTGTTGATGCTATCATTCAAACGCAGACAAGCACTTACATAAAAATTAATGATAAAGATACTTACAAATCTAAATCTGCCTGCGAATAGCGTAGGCAATACTTAGAGGAATTAGTTTTAAAATACGGACCAGGAATTATCTCACGATTTCATTTCCTAAAGAGTGTTTGTTATTATTACAAGAAAGGCACCTAATTTAAGTGCATTTTTAACTTCTTGACAAATGCCCTGTTCTAATACGGGCATGCCTAGATATTTTAACTACTTGACAAATGCCCTTCGGCATGTATGCATAGGTATTTTAACTCCCTGACAAATGCCCTTCGGCTTGTATATTATGACACTGCATTTTTAACCAGATAGGCCGGCATTCATAGAGAGTCCTAAGTTTCCAAAAAATGGGAAGGAAAATGCAGGAATAATCGCCGCGCGCAGTTGACCTTACCCAAAACTTACCGTCGCGCGCAGTTGACCTATACGCAAAATGGACCTCTGCGCGCAGTCGGGCACTTTAAAACAGTTAGAAATTTATCTTGCGCGCGGTTGGGGTCCTCCGTTATTATTATTATTATTATTATTATTATTATTATTATTATTATTATTATCATCATTATTATTATTATTATTATTATATAGAGATGCTAGGGGAAACGCTATATTTTTTTATTTTTTCTTCTATGGGACCAATCTTTTTAAATTTTCAGGGTAGACAGAATATATACAAAAAACAAACCTACGAAATTTAAACTAAGTAATGCGATAGTTTTGAAAATAAAAAATAATTTTATTTTTTATTTAATCGTTAATTAAAATACTACAAATAATAGTGTAATTTAATTTCATCAACATATGCTTTCGAGCTATGTATTCATCTAGACTAGGAGAACCATCCTGTGCATTGCTTTTGTATTAGGGCTACTGTTTCGTAAAAACGTGTAGAATACAAATTAAGATTATGTAATTAAAATCTTCAATGCTTTATGACTACAAAAATCATTATATATGTGTATATAAAGACATATACATATGTATATACACACACACACACACACATATATATATATATAACCTGAAACTGATGATGTATATAATTATCTGTACTCTGTAAAAATTGCAACAAATTTGGTTAATGTTTACTATGAAAAAAATATCTGAATGCTTGAAAAACAAACTAGCAGCAAATCGCAGTAAAAATACGTTTTTTTGAAGCTATTCCCTTGACTAACACCGTCTAAAAATCACCTGCACCATATGTCTTCCCTTCTGTTCTAACTAGCCAACTGTACTACGGAAAAGCAGGTTAAATCAAAGAATTATTCTACTATTTTTCCCAAAAGGTGGCCGATTTGAGAGCACCACCCCCCCCCCCTCGTTGATCGCAGCTATGTAATAAATTCCATTTTCACTTACTTTCTGTTGATTTATATGAAAACCATTTTGGGACGTGAAAGTAGACACATTAATGATGCAAAATTTGCAACAGCAAAAATACTTCAAATTTATTATTTTTTTTTTACCAATTTTTAATAGGGTTTCCGCTCATCTACATTACAAAATATTTTGGTGTAGAACCCATATAGAAAACATAAAACTCGGCTCAGTAATAAAATAGTACATTATTCAACGAGCCTCTAACGACATTTATTAAGATACGAGTTTGTTAATGAAACGAGCAAAGCGATTGTTTAGAAGACGAAATGAACTCAATTTACGATAACATTAAAATTAACACGAATGTAATTGATTTCAATTTAAATGCAGGCTGTTTACTACGCAGCTTGATTTGCTGCTCTGAAGGTTTCAAGACCGTTCCGTGGTTAATAATAGTCGATACTATACATGTATTATAATGGAAACTTGTTTCGAAATGGATATTATAATGACCGTTACGTCACATGTAAAGTAAGTAAAGTAAAGTGATCCCTATACAGGCCATGGAGGCCCAGAGGGTTCCAGGAGGTTAAGGCTCCCAGATTTTGGACACTCGGCACATGAAGGTGGTAAGGTTGTCAGCCTTACGCACCGGCCGCCTTTACCCCCAGGAATGCTCCTGGTACTCATTTCTGTTAGAGGCTGAGTCAACCCCAGGGCCATAGTGCCACCAGAAGGATTAGGCCAATTGAAAAATCTCAACGACCTCATCGGGAATCGAACCCGCGACCTTCCGGTTTGTAGCGCAGCGCCTCAACCACTACGCTACGGCGTACCCCCTACGTCACATGTTTTCAGCGTATTGTAGTATGGTCAAACAAAAAAGTACATTTCGAGCGTCCTTTTCTGTGCACAGCTTTATTTATTCTATTCAACAAGTGAATTTAATTGAAGACATATCGAATTTGGTTAATAATTTGGAAGATAGGCTATCACGTTGTATTTCATCCTGCAAGCGGTCGAGGGTTTTGCCTTATTTTGGGATGAATCCACTATAGGCGTCCCTATCGTGAAGTAAATTAGTGTGTGGATAAGCAAAGACAAGGAAACGAGGGGTGCAATGCAGTCTGCAGTTAAATGGAGCGAACAAGGGCGGCTTTCTTCGCGGTTGGCGTAACCAGACTTCTTCCCCATTAAGTGAAGGGTGGCAGTTACTTAATTTGCTGAGGGAGAAACCTTGAGAGAATGTCTGCAAGTGAGGATACTGGTCAGATACATGGGATTGCTTCTTAATTTAGTTATCAGCTCCGACCTCCATCCAGCCTCCTCTGTTATGAGTAGCTATGACATTACTCTGAAATTGAATGTGGTTATTTGGTAACAAATTAGCGCTCCATCACATTAAAGCTTTGCCAGACACCTTCGCTAGGTCCAGGGTTGCCATATTTTGTGAATACCAACAAGGGACACTCTTTTTCCCAGCGTTATATATAGCCTATATGTATACCATTTACAAAGGTACTACCTTAGGAAGGATAGCAGGTGTGGGTCGAGTGCCATGGCAGAAATGATACAAGCAATAATATTGCTCATTTATAGAACATTAAAATTTTTAATTCAGGAAAATTGTAAAAAATGACTATTTTATAATATAGGCTCCTGCAACATATGTTGCATATGCTGGTTTATCTGAATTAATATCTTTTTCATTGGATTTAGCAATAAAATAATTTCATAGGATAATTATTAATGTTGTTATTTTTTTAATTTGGGCAAAGAATAGTAGGGACGGTTTGTGACAAAACACAATAATTATGACATCAAAACTTCTGGTGTACACTTACAATACATGATTCTATTATAGTTCGTTTCTTGTCCATTAAACCCCCATTTCTTGGAGATTAGTTGGGGTTCATCAGCTCACAAGATTTATCCATGTTTTCAGTCAGCATCATCATCTAAATATTTGGGGTACGTAAAATAAAAATTGTCACTGTCTTCAGTACCGGTACCCTTTGTATGATACCACAGATTGCAATCTAAACACTAAACCATTTCGGTCCGTAAGTAATAAAATTACCATATTAGTTTTTTTTTTGTAGAAATTGCTTAGATTTTCTAGACTTTCTACGGTAGAAGATACAAGAAAAGTTAACACGTTAAAGTTATTGAGCAATCAAAATGAAAATTTCTTTTCAGACACATTTCTTTATAAAATTAGCGGGGTTTGAGAGTAAACGAAATTATTCTGACTTCAATATACAACATAATTATGAAACTATTCTTTTGTTTATTGGAGTGAAGCCTAAAGGGAAAAGCATTTACTTATCGAAATAAATGATGCAAAAAGAAAATTTCTTTTTAAACACATTTCTTTATAAAATTACCGGGTTTCGAGAGTAAACGAAATTATTCTGACTTCAATATACAACATAATTATGAGACTATTCTTTTGTTTATTGGAGTGAAACCTGAAGGGCAAAGCATTTACTGATCGAAATAAATGATACAAAATATGTTTGTACAAATTTGTGTGTTTGTGTTATTGAGGACTTTTCGTTGACGAAAGAAACCGGTATGTACCATTCAAAAATTAATATACAACCTCAAAGTTTAAATATATTTAGGGACCTAATAGAATTATTTAAATAATATTCTCCTTATCGTATGTAAACCCTGCTTAGTTTGCACTGCTTTATGTTATGAATTATTTTCTTGATCTCTTAAATCTAAACGGATAGCCTGATTAACTATTTTAGCCCAGTCAAATGTTACAAAAAAAATGCGTGAACTTACATTAAATGGGGTATTAATGATTTTTGGAGGGGAGTTTCGGACCATTACTGGGATCATAAATCCAAATTTGCAACCCTCAGAAACCTGTGCTCGCTGAATGGCGGTCGAATTAAACCGGTTTTTTCGGGCTTTTTTCGGTTTTTCGACAATATCTCCTAAACTATGCGTTTGTTGAAAATATTATTTCTTATCTTTTTAAAAGTAAATTAACTTTCCTAAAATATGAGATCAAAATCGTTTTTGTAAGTTATATAGTTACCGATATATGACTTTTCAAAGATTAGCCTTTTTTCCAGAAAGTTAAAATTTTAAGTTTTCTTCGTGTTTCGAACTGAATACCGACAAAATATCACGTCCTACAGAAAAGTCAAGAGAACAAAAGTTGTAGGCAATTTAATAAGCTTTAATTTGAGCTATAGCTCGTTCTTGTGGCTCAGATAGTCTCGTCATAAATGACAAAAACCGAAAATATGAAAAAATGCTTTTTTGGGTGAAAGTTGAATAACATCGTTTCCTCCACCAACAACTTAATTCTTTTGTAACATGTTGGCGGATAATGTCTTATAACTGTGTATAGAAACTATTTGTGTGTATATGTGCCTATGGGAAATGGATTTTGCCAGAAAAAAATATTTAAGCAGAATATTTAATAAAAAATGTATTTACTTTAAACCAACAGGCATATTTAAACCATGTGTGAGGTTCCTGGTATGGGATGGTATGGGAAGTCGAGGGTGGGGTGATGTCTTCATCTTCACTTGAAGAACTGTCATTCTGGGGTGTGGGCACATTGCATTTCAGCTCAGTTTTGCGGCAGCTGCAGCCCATCTTGCACTTGCACGAGATCAGTTGCAGAAGGGTTTGAGGGACTGGTTTAACTTCCATTGCAATTGGAGTAAGCCCAACTCGTCCAACTTCCACCCCAATCCGTGAGTTTTTTTCCACCTCAACCACTTTTGTACCTGCGAAAAAGTAGAATGAAAATTGGTTATTCTATAATATTTCAAAGCATACACATGGTGTCAATAAAAGTGTATAAGTGAACAACGAAATTTAATAACATAATGATAGGAAATGTATATGGACATACCTGGTGATACATACAATAAGCATGATATTTTGCAGCATCTGTGGTTGGTGACAAACGGGCGAGGTTGACTTTGGCTGACAGGTCGTTGAGGGTGGTGTCAGTCGCTCCTTCATAAACTGCGACGAGATACTTCTCAGCTGCAGCTATTTCATCGTGACTCACATCTGGGTGGAGGAAGACTTCTGCTTGCTTGAATAGTGCTGGGGTCTTGAGGAAGGTTCGACAAATTTGTTTTCCCCTGCTTGAAAGGGGCCCGGGAGAGTAATAAGAATTTCCGGTGGTGAACGATGTAGATGAATATTGGACGTCTGGCTCACCTCTTCTGAAAGTAGATGTATTTTTTGGAACTCAACCTAACTAATAACACAAGCAGGTCCACATCTTCCACGATGATTACAACCTTCTCAGAAGAGTCAGCTTTGGTGATGGCAGCTCTAAGAATGTCAGCGTCAGTGTCGTCTTCTGTCACCTCAACACCATGCTGCTCAAATCTAGTTTTCAGTAGCTCTATCAGCCTATGCTTCTTAGTGTCGTTCGATAAGAACTTCTCTTGTGTTATGTTGAAGGTAGTTGAAGCTGATAGGACAATGTCACTGCAGTTGAGGGTAGAGTATCGTCTGAGACCTTCGGCACTTTTGGGACTTTTTTGAGAGGCGTCCTCCGGATATCCATCGAAGACAGTGGATTACATCTGTCCCAAAATGGTTTTTTCACAAAATGAATGTAGCCGTCAATGATGGTCTTCACTGATGCGTTTTGATGCCACACACATTTGTGGAGCGAGTAGCCACCATCGAGCATGATGTGGATATTGGCTTCTCGGGAGATGTTGGTAGTGAGGGATGTGAAACACGAATATAGAGCTGCCTTAGTTCCCTTGCTCACTCCAGTTTCGTTGAAAAGAGACATTGGGTAAGGGGGTACTTCATCTTAGCAGCGGGCTTTCAACTCTTCGTCTGATTTTTATGGTAATGCTAACTCGCTGAAATATTGTGAGAGTGTCAACTTCAATCTTCTTATTAGTGACTTGTATGGAATTATTGACGCTTGCCAAGGTAACAACTTGCAACGAAGGTAACAACTTTGTCTTTACGTTTGAATCCAACTTTCCCAAATGTTTGGTTTTCTATGTTAACCACGCATTCTGTTCCCAGTTCCTTGACAATTTAACAATTGACTTCATAGCCTCCAACAATCCCACTGCTAATAGAAACTATTTTGTCAGTAACGGGGAACAGATCTCGTGCAAGTGCACGCAAGAGAAAAGTTCTGCCGCAATGTGCCCACACCCCAGAATGACAGTTCTTCAAGTGAGGATGAAGATATCACCACATCCTCGACTTCCCATACCATCCCATACCAGGAACCTCACACATGGTTTAAATATGCCTGTTGGTTTAAAAGTAAATACATTTTTATGAAATATTATGCTTAAATATTTTTTTCTGGCAAAATCCATCTCCCATAGGCACATATACACACAAATAGTTTCTATACACAGTTATAAGACATTATCCGCCAACATGTTACAAAAGAATTAAGTTGTTGGTGGAGGAAACGATGTTATTCAACTTTCACCCAAAAAAGCATTTTTTCATATTTTCGGTTTTTGTCATTTATGACGAGACTATCTGAGCCACAAGAACGAGCTATAGCTCACATTAAAGCTTATTAAATTGCCTACAACTTTTGTTCTCTTGACTTTTCTGTAGGACGTGATATTTTGTCGGTATTCAGTTCGAAACACGAAGAAAACTTAAAATTTTAACTTTCTGGAAAAAAGGCTAATCTTTGAAAAGTCATATATCGGTAACTATATAACTTACAAAAACGATTTTGATCTCATATTTTAGGAAAGTTAATTTACTTTTAAAAAGATAAGAAATAATATTTTCAACAAACGCATAGTTTAGGAGATATTGTCGAAAAACCGAAAAAAGCCCGAAAAAACCGGTTTAATTCGACCGCCATTCAACGAGCACAGGTTTCTGAGGGTTGCAAATCTGGATTTGTGATCCCAGTAATGGTTCGAAACTCCCCTCCAAAAATCATTAATACCCCATTTAATGTAAGTTCCGATGTAACATTTGACTGGGCTAATTTATTCAGCTAATTTGTGTGATGCTGTAAGGAAAATATTATAACAATAAATCGGTAGGATCCCTAAATTTATTTAAACCTGGAGGTTGTAGACCTATATTAATTTTAGAATTCAAACCCGTTTCTTCTATGTAGGGCTTACCTAAAAACTTCAATAATGCAAAACTTAATGAGCATAATAAAGCGAGAAAGTTTAGTAGTCCCCTACATAGGAAACTTAAAATTCGGGGTATTTTCGCTTTACTGTTAATGGCTCTAGAAAGAAGGAAAAATATATATTGGAGTTAATGCCAATTAATACATTTTGTGTAGAAATGTCAAGGCCTTTTCTTGTCTTTATTAAATAAATCTGAATATGTATATTTTATATTCATAACTCGTAGGCGAAGTCCAACGTTGTTTTCTTAATATGGTGTGAAGATCTTTAATCAGGGTGGGTAAGGAGAATGAGTTTAACACTCCTGTTAATTTTTGTAATCGATCTAAGAGCTTAGCTCTAGATCGATTCTCTTAACCTATATTGCGTTCTAATTAAGAGCAGGGTACGTATTGCAAGAAAAAAAATTATATACTATTGTAAATTCTATCAAGTTTTTGTGTAACTGCAAATAGAATAATATCACTACTCCTGAATCCAGTCGAAATATCATAACTATTCTTTGATCATGAAAATAGGCCTGCCACATGTAAATGTACAGTGGTTCCGTACAGCCTTAAGTCTTACATTTTAAATTCTTGCTTCTGTTAAGTCACTGAACTCATGTACATCTGCTCTACTTCTCCATCACAGTGGGAAGTCTATGGATTTTAAATAGACCTATCAATATTTCCAGTCTAGTTCTGCAAGCTTATAATTTTTATTGCTGTTTTAAAGAATGTTAAAATCACTTTCTCAATAAACTAGCTCCAAATTTGAACTCTGCATCAACATATTTCGATTCTATTTCTTGAACAGTTAATGCAAAATTTATAAAATGAAAAAGTAAAAGTCTCAAGAAGTTCTTTTACGTATTTTACGTTCAATAGGTTATTTACGCATTCCTACGAGTATTTTACACGTCATGAAGAAAACCTTTTTTAAGCGCCAAGTCCCAACGCGGGTTAATAGTCATCAAAGTTCTGATTTCTAGAATATCTATTCTCTAATCATATTACTCTACAGTATTGTGGGTGTTTTCATTCTTGAAATTCACATCGAATTTCTGCATTAATGTATGATTTAAGGACCCTGCAGCCAAAAATGTCTGTGTGTGCTTGTGAGCAACGTAGCTCAAAAGGAAAATCGTATGGAAGCGAAACTTTATTTCTGGGCTAAGTATGTTTCAAGGATTTGAGACTAGGCATTGCAACGACTTTCTCTTACTTTTACTGCACTTTGCTGAAGAACATTTAATCTTCGCGATTTTTTTGAAAACGGCTCTTACGATTTTGTTCATTTGTTCTCCATGAGTGTTAAACTAAAGTTTTATAAATCAAATTATTTGAAGGGTATAGGCTATAAACTACCCACCCCATTGACAAACTCAGGTTTTAATTCTCGTCTCACGGGCCGCTCCATGACTGAGTGGCTAGGCCACTCTCCTTCCACCGCTGTGAACCCATTTAAAATTTGTGGTGAAAAAAATGTGGTCGGGGCAGGCTTTACGGGGTGTTACCGTTTCTCCTGCCATGTATCATTCCACCATTGCTCCATTCATTATAATATGACCATTATGCAGCAATAGAGGAATTAAAATTCTTGCTTCGCGAACATTACGACTTACAATGCACAAACCGGTTGTGAAAATGAATACCGGCTACCACGAGCAAACGCCGTGCATTATAGGCAGCATTCAGCAATCTTATGTCAAGCGAATTGCATAACTTGACCGGTTGGAGAAATGTTCTACTGGTCCGACCGTTGTATTCGTGTATATCCATGTAATATCAAGTGGCTTCTATGAAAGAGGGATGGGTAGGCTCTGAGTATTATATTGTTTATTATATTGTTTGCACTTATTTATGCACTTACTTATTTATTGATTGATTTATTTATTTAACGACGGTTGAGTACCATTAATTAGGCCTGTCGCCGCAGGTGTTCTTTTGCATTCTTATAAAAAGCAGATATGAAACTGTAAAAGCACACATAAATGGCATTATCATGGGCTGGATTGAACCCGCGAACCAGGGAACAGAAAGCCAGGGTTTGGGTACAAGGGTAAATAACAATAGTACCGCTGCTTTTCTCAATTTCAATTTTCCAGTTCTTTAGTTAACTTCAAAATCTATCTTCTCCCACAAAAATTGAGAAATCGCTGTGACTTTTTTTCACAATTTACTTAACAATGTGTGTAACAAAATTACTATTGGGTTTTTTATAGGCTTTAGATATTTAAAAAAAAAATGTAATGTTATTATACGTCAATTTTTTTCAAACTTCTATTTCCCTATGGCAAGTTCTACAAAACTGTGATATTAACAAACAACTAATAAAAGGAATTAAACAAATGTGTGAAGGATCAATTTCGAAAATAAAAACAAGTGTAGGTCCAGTCAATGCTGCTCTCTATTGTCCTAACTCTTATACTACTATGACTCTAGCATTTTTCCTGAGAGGTAAAGTAATATAAGTAAACTGTTGTGGAACTTGTTGCTGGTAAACTGCTTGTATCTGATTTATTTGAAACACTGGAGAATAGTAAGACTTTTTCAATTTATTTTGACTAGTGTATTACAGTGAACGCCACTTAATGTAATCACGGATAATGTCATCAGTCGGGTAATGTTATCACTGTTTTGAAGTCCCGTATTTATAAATACTGATACATTTATCAGAGAAGATCCAAAGATTCGGTTTATGTTAACGCATTTTACTTTTGCGGCTTTATTTCCAACTGTATTGTGTTATACTGGCAATATTGTTCCCAGCAGTTTGAGGGGTGGCATTATTAACTTCTTCTTTTAAGCAATATAAAATGTTTCACCCCACAGTTAAGCCGCAGCTTTTGATTTATGAAGATAACAGTGTTGACATGTAGTGTAGTGTAAAAAGTGTAGTGTAAAATGAAAAGACTTGAACAGACAGGCGTTAGATGTTTTTCTACACGGTGTTCACCACAGATCAGTATAGACTCCCAAAAACACTCGTAACTCGTAACTGGGTATGGCATATTGGTTAATAGAATCCTAAAGGAAAGTAAAACAATTTTAAAGACTTTGTTACTGGTTGAAAAAATAGATGCTTGCAATTTAATACTGTAGTTTCCTATGAGTGGTTCTGTGATTCACAGTTACTTATTATTTTATGAATAAATAATAGCTTTAAATTCTGTTTTGTAGTGTATTACCTTATATATGCATAAATAACCTTCATTTAATTCCTTCGGCTACTGTTATCAATCGGTTAATATCAGATTAGCTGCGTCCAGAAGTGATCACAATAAGCGGCGTGCACTGTATATAAATATATGTATGATATTAGAGGTGCCTAGATATTGTTCAGAAAGAGAAACGTTTCAATGTTCGTTGTTTTGAATAACATTTTTTAACAAAACTGCACTTATATCACTTCAGCTCTAAAACATTTTGATCGCAAAATAATACAAGTGATTTTAGGCCTTTAGGTATCCTGGATGCATTTAGGTTACATTATTTAATTTTATTGTATGGGAAGTATAGGTTCTAGTGTACGCCACTGTAAAGTTACAACACCATAGCTCTGCAATTGATTTTTTTAGTGCTATTTTAATTTCAAAGTACTTTATCTTGAAAGTAACTAAATGTCACTTGTATCACTTTGCTTCTCAGGCCCTCTTTTAAGATGTATCTGGAAAGAACATTAAAAACAAGGAAGAACAAATGTCAACAAATGGGAATTCCAATTCAAAATAATTATGTGTACTCATTAAATTATGCAGATGACCAGGTACTAATAGCACAGGACCATGACGACATGGGATATATGGCAAGAAAATTAAACGAAGAATATGAAAGTTGGGGATTGACAATAAACACAAAGAGAACCAAATATTTAATTATTGGCGAAGAGACAGAACCATTGAAATTAGAAAATGGATAAACAATAGAACCAAGGACAGAATGTATATATCTAGGGGAAAAAATAGATCAACATGGGAAAAGCAACACAGAAATTGAACACAGAATTTCCGAATCAAAGAAAACAATAAATGATGTAAATTCAATTTGGTGGGATAAAGATATAACAAAAACAGGAAATTACAAATATACAAAACAGTAATTCACCTATGGTGCAGAAGTTTGGCAAATTTCTCCCAGAAATAAAAACAAAATATTACCTACAGAAATGGATATTTTAAGGAGGTCAGCAAGGAAATCAAGAAGAGAAAAGTAAAGAATACACAGATAAAATAAATTATGGAAATGAAGGGAGAACCAGACATCATAGATATAATAGAGACGAAAAGATTACAATGGTACGGACATGTTAAAAGAATGACTGAGGATCGACTTCCACGACAAATAATGGAATGGATACCACCAGAAAGAAGGAAAAGAGGTCGTCCAGCAAAGACATGGATAGAAGTAGTACAGAAAGCAATGATTTCAAGACACATAGAGCCAGAGCAGTGGAAAGACAGAGAATAGTGTCGTTTGGTTTCCGGAAGACAGCGTCAACAGTCATGAATACCGGATTAAGAAGAGAAGATTTCCCCATGTGAAATATTTCATTAAAACAAATAGTATAATAAATTATGAAGATCAAAAATCCTTCAGTGGCTTAGTAAAGCAATTATCAACGAATGCTATATAAAATATCAGGTTCATATTTTAATATACAGGGTGTTAATGAATAACACCGAAATAATTTACCTGTGTATTGAGGGGACATAGACAAGCAACATTTATTAGGAGATTTTTGCTGTATGATGTAAAATGTGTATGCTACAGTGCATTGAAGTCATTACAATTTGGTGCTCACAAGTCAATAATTAAGCAAAATAGGGTTAACATTTTCATTAAATTGATTTCAATGCCTTCTTAGTGATCTATAAAAACCTGATTCTTAATTATTAATCAACAGCTATATCATAATTTAGAGTTTTCATGATCTGCAAAATTTACAGACTAATCACATGACTGGCCACCACTGCATTAGTTTTTTATTCATAACTCCAGTGTCAACAACGAAGTTCCTTTGTTTGGCATTTTTGTGAAATGATAGAAGTTAGTGGCGGTCATGCGCTGGGATATTTTATGTTGTAACATGAAAAATTGAATCCATAGAGCAAAAATCTTCTAGTAAAAGTTGCTTGTCTATATCCTCTCTATACACAGGTATAATATTTCGGTGTTATTCATTAACAACCTGTATGTCGGGAGAGATACATTTCCATTTTTAATTAAAAATCGATTAAATTAATTAATATCTCAGAAAAATATTGAGATATTAAACTGACATTTTACACTGTAATCACTCGTCATGGTTTAGTTAATTTTGTGAAATTTCAAGTTAATAGCAAGAATAGTTTAGAAAAACACTCTCAACACGTATCTCTTAAGAAATCAAACTTTCAAACGCCAAGAGGTCTTGTGATCAGATTTGTATAACGAGAAGACAAAGATGCATTTGTCGGAAGAAGGAAAATTAAGAGGAAATTGAAAGCTACAGATATTGGGTACACAAGTGGAGAGCCAATTAATGTTAATCAGAGTCTGATACAAAATCGTCGAAATGTATTCGGAAAGGCTTGGAAATTAAACATAGGAACAAAAAAAACAGTATGATTATGTTGTAGCTGGACCGTACAGGCACAATAAAACTGACAAAAATGAAGACGATAGACAAGACGTATATATTCTTAAAACGCTGGGCGATGTTGAAGCATTACAATACAAATGGTAACTCATAAGAAACATAGGATTTTAATATATTATCAGAGCTAAATATCAAACTTAGTGATATTTATACAAATTCACTTGTAGGAGATTATGATATCATTGTGTTAACTGAAACCTGGTTAACTAACAGTGTTTATTATCTATTATGGATAGTAGGTGTACACTTTTTCGAAATACCCTCTTCACAAGAGGAATGAAGTAAATATCGGGGTATTTAATAATCTAACCTCAACAAAAACTGATCTTGAAACTATAAATATTGAAGCTGTATGTATCAAATTGCCATTAGAAAATAAAGCCTATTGTGTTATATCTGTACATTTGACTCAGAGCTGAACAACTGAGACATATAATGAATTTTTAAATTTATTTAACAATTTTGAAAACTTGCAACATCAAAATATAATTATCTCGGGGAATTTTAATGTGCCATCAATAAATATTAGTGCACATTATAATCTGCTACACGAAGGACACAAGGTATTTCGCTCTTGCAACTTTTATGTCATTATATAATTTACAGTCTTTAAGTTCCGTTCAAATAATAGTGCGTAGTCCTAATTACGATTAATGTTGCTACTAGTTCGAAATTGACAATAGGGCCGTCACATGTTGGTTGAGTTAGAGTGCAACATAGCAGAAAACACTTAAATTATTGTTAATTTACTTTTATGTACTGAATGTGTTATATACCTGGGTAGAATATTTCATAAGTAACGCATAGTAATAAAACTAAAATGATTTTTTTAATTCTCAGATACGTCAAATTTAATTGTCTGTGGACAAATATTTTACAAAAAAGGACAACATTTTCATTCATTATTTTACAGGATGTTAACTTTTCATCTCTTTCATTTTTCAGGAATCGTTCGAGATAAAAAGTATCATATTATTCCAGATCATAGCATACATTGCCAACATATTATTATCCTTTTCACTGCTACTGACATATATTTGCGTTACCTCAAAACAGTGTATACAAGCAGAGATATATAAGTTTAACAGCATAATTTATTACTTCAAATGTCCGAATTGATTCATGTGTTAGGATTGCCATTCATAGAAACCATCTAATTTGCTAAACTATCCCTGATTGATTTCAAAGTTAAAGCCCACTGATGATTTCACTTTATGATTGCTTGCATTAATATATAAAGGATTAATTTCTTCGAAGTCGCCATTATAGCATATAGAAATGGTTATCTAACAGACTTAAACAAATTTCCACATGAAAAAAATATAGTTTAGTTTAAGCTATGTTAAACAGAAATGCTAATCTTCGTAAGGCCACAGGTTCATTCCATACTAACACAGCAGTAAACGATGGGACATACCTTGATATTTATATTCCGGCATTTTGCTCGGAGTTTTAAATTCCGAAGTGTGTCAACAAGCGAGATCGCAGAGGGGAGTTTGATATGTCGTTTCTAGATAGTGCTGATGACAGCACGATGTAATTACAAGCAAACTGTCCTACAGGCAGTGACTATCACTTATCACAATCTGGTACACCATTTGTGTACACCCGCCGTGTATTTCGGTCACGAAGCTCAGCGTCTTTTATCTCTCGAATGTGAACAATGCACTCGTTGGGAGGAGCCTGGAGTCCAGATGTACCAACCCATGCACATCTATTCAGAACTCTGTTTCTTCTTTAATGCCTTGTTTGTTCACTGACGCACAACATTACAACCCTTATAATATATTTTTGTTTATAAAATGTGTTTAAATATGACGAAATGTAATTTAACTTCTGGTATTCTTAGGGACCATTTTTGTAAATCTGTCATGGATATTCAAGGAAGGGGTCCTCTTTGTTTACATAGTGCAAAATAATTTCTTGATACAATTCAGCATGTTACATCATAATTTGCTTGGAAGCCATTTTCCTCCCGAAAAGTGTGTAATATAATCAATGATATGAAGCACTTTAATTTTAAATGTGTTTTTGATATCGATGTTAATCTTGTCAAAGAAGTATTGCCGTTCATTGTGCAATCTTTAACTAAAAGTAGCCTATAAATCACTGCTTGGAGATTTTGTAGGCTGCTAAAACAGTCCCGATACGTAAAAAGGGTGATTTTTCTGATGTTAATAATACAGTTTCAAATCAATTTTTCCCATCTTTCCAAAGAATATCGAGTCTGTTATAAACACCCATCTTATCTTTCATAAAGAACAAAACTCCATATTGTTTCAGTCACAATTTGGATTTAGAAGAGTGTTGTCAATTATGGACGCTATTGAAGAGTACCTTTTTAGAATCCTCATTAGATTTGAAATTGATAAAAGCACTAATGGCTACTTTATGTGCCATGACTATCTAAGGTATTAGATTGTGTATTCCAGAACATGCCAAGTAACATTAATACTGAATGTGTCCTGTTTGCCAACGATATATCTTTATATAATTCTGAGTATTTATGCTAAGTATTCTAATTACTGAGTTTCTAAATAATGCCACCATGTGGTTTCAGGCTAATGGTTTTAGTCTTAATCTTAATAAGACACAAAAGTTACTTTTCCCCAAAAAGAGACACAATGCATGCTCAATTTCAGACAAATTTTAAACTACTCGGACTAATGTTAGATCCCAAAATGTCTTTGGACGCAAACAACCGAACATTTATGCTCAAGACTATCTAGAGCAGGGGTTTTCAAACAAGGGGACGTGAGGCTCTTCTTAGGGGGGCATGCAACAATTTGAAATTCATATTTTGATTTAGTGTTGTTGCCTTGTCTATCGACAAGAATTTTTAATCGGTTAACTTTAACCAAACAAATACACAGACACATACCGTAATTATTATTATTATTATTATTATTATTATTAATAATAATAACAACAGAACAGTGTGAATTTACATTTTGTAATCTTATGAATTTGTAACTATATTTTCCCTGTCGCATTAAATAGTCATATCTTGTCCTCAACACGTTTATAAGAATTTGAAAATCCAAATACGAGATACGAGTGACTTGCGTTGTGATCTGTCAAACATAAAACCTAATATCTCAGAGCTGGCGAAAGCAAAACAGTGCCAATCATCTCACTGATATTCAGTTTTTAACTCTACATTGGACATTTGTGTTTCTACATTTAACTTTTTTAATGAACTGTACTGAGACTCAAATAAGATTCACAATAATTAGATATGCATTTTCGTGTTTTATGTGTGTGTGTGTGTGTGTGTGTGTGTGTGACAGCAAAAGCATCACAGGATAAATAAGAATAATAAAAGAGGTGAGCAGTATTGATTTTATTTTTAGAAGTAGGCTATTATAGGGATCTTATAAAGTACAAAAGTACTGACAGTCACGTTTTTAGGCCTTCTTCTCCCCATCACTATCAAAGGGGGCGTGAGGATTTCATGATATTCGAAGGGAGGCGTCGTTTCAGCTGAAAAAGGTTGGGAACCACTGATCTAGAGTTATCTACTTGCTACGTCAATTGAAATCATTAATATCCATATCATACTTAAGAATGTCATATTTTGCATTCTTTAATAGTTTACTGTTATATGGAATTAGAATATGGGTAAATAGTTCCAGTGTATCAAAATTTTCCATTATATATATATATATATATATATATATATATATATATACATATATAAAGGCCATACGTATAACAACAGGTGCCCAATTCATTGGTCATTGCGAACCTTTATTTAAGAAAGAGATTATTTAGACTATTGTTAATCTGTGTAGGCCAATATTCGAATTTCTATTAACGGTGAAACGCGGACACGATTAACACAGTGGTACTCAGGATATATACACAATAATTGGAGGACTACAATTATTGCAATTATTGTAATACAAGATTGAACTACCTCTCAATAGAACCGCCGGTAAGAAATCTAAAACAGACAAAAAATACATTTAATGATATGTCTTTGATTACCTCAGCGCGCTCAGGACATTATTTCCCAAGAATCAGAGCCACCAAACAGAAATAAGTAATTTTATAAAGTAGATAAATTCTGTGGGAAAGTAGGAACCATACTAGTTTAATCTTATGAATAATTTTATCGTTATTTTGACTATACCATTAGGCTATACGCGGGGAAAAAATAGAGATACCATTAGCCTACATACATTTCGTATGTTTACAGTTATACACTAGCCTACACTATTTAAATTTTTACAGTTAAAATGTGCTCACGGTGTATTTCTGTTAACAATTGATGCGTATAATGCCAAATCATGACATTTAAATAATTCACTGTCTTGTCAATGTTCTCAACCTAATGTTGTAGGCCTACTCGTATTTTCGCGGTGAGCTGTTTTGCATTTAAATAATCAATGACGAAACACAGCATCACACCCATGTTCCCGGTGTAATCGCAGAAGTGCGTTCACTTTGCACAGCCATTTCCGAGCGCATATAAAAAAATATGCGCTCGGAAATGGCTGTGCAAAATGTGTTACGCCTTAACGGCAAGAAAAACTGAGGACGCGTATTTGCAGGACAGTCTAAGGCTGATAAAGATTGGATCAGTTATAACTATAAAATACGGTAGGCCTTATATATTTATTAGGTAAGAATTATTTACAGTAATAAAGGTATTCATTTTATTTATCTTTTTATTTACCTAAAACGAATAACCGAAGAACATAATGAATAAATGTCCAAAAACCGTGACCAATATGCAGTGACCCAAAAATGGCTTTGACCGAAAAAGCGTGACCCAAGTGTCTGGAGGCCCAAAGTATTTCTGACCCAAGTATACGTATGTACATTGACCAAAAATGTATGATCTAAACGACAGTTAATCACTAATAGAACGTTTATGTTGATCTCCCACTTTTTTCATATCCTGACAGATCTTATGATATTTCTCAGTGTAGGCCTACAATTAATTCGTAAGTGGCCTACTGCAGTTTAGCTTGTTCCTCCCTTATCAACTAATGTAACAACTAATGTAAGTTACTATTAGTCCCTGGTGAAGTGGAAGAAAAGACCTTACGGTCTTAACTTTCTCCAGGTTAAATAAACTATTATTATTATTATTATTATTATTAAACTATTATTATAACGTAATTTCTGGCGACTCTTATGGAACACAATTTTTTTCTTTGAGCTTTCAGAGCTGAATTGTGTGGTTATATAAGCAATTATCAAGTGAAACCATCAGCTTAGAATCATTTGAACAAATTTCTGAGGAGCTGGTTTTCGTAAAGAATTATAGTAATACGCAAATTAAAATCCCCACGTTTCATATACAGCATTATTCTATCAATCTTATGTCTCTGCTTTAAACAATTGTTTTATGTGACGTATTTATACGTGAAAAGGTTATTAGAATACCAAGGTTCCCAGCAGAGGCGTAACGAGGGGGGGGGGTTTGGGGATTTGAAACCCCCCCCCATTGATTAAAAAAAGGAAAATTGTATAATTTTTTTAAGTCTGTTTATAAATTACTTAATACGAGTATAAAGCGTGGGAAGCTTAAAACTCGTTACTGTGCATCTTAATTTTTAAAATTTTCCGGGGGAGAACCCCCGGAAGCTTAAAAATTCGTTATTGTGCATCTTAATTTTTAAAATTTTCCGGGGGAGGACCCCCGGAAGCTTAAAATTCGTTATTGAGCATCTTAATTTTTAAAATTTTCCGGGGGAGGACCCCCGGACCCCCTCTCCTTGGGGGGTATTCCATACTCCCAGACCCTGCGGATGTTATAACCCCCCCCCCATATGGTCGGCCTGGTTACGCCTATGGTTCCCAGGAAGACAAGAACCACAGTCTTAAGCCTAGGAGTTTGGCGCTAGTGTTAGGAGTATTTTTATCAGAATATTTCATGTTGTAACAAAACGAAATATGAAAAATTACTTACACTTGTTACAAGTATATATGATACAAATGAGTGAACTCCTTAAAATATTTCAATTTAGATTATCTTAAAAAATATAATATATAAGTACAAATGCAGTACAAATTATAAAATGTAAATTAACTTTTTCTTAATATAAAGAAAGTACAGTACAGTACAGTACAGTAATTATAACAATAAGAATACTAACAATAATAACAATAATAATAACAATAATGGCAATAATAATAATAATAATGATTCTGTTTTATCTTTCCTAGCAGACAATTTACCTCACAGTAAAGTTATTTAAAATACAGTAATTTCACTAATTGTTCACAATAGCAATTTAATTCTTAATTTTATAGATGATGATTAGGCTAAACACTTATCATCATATTTTCCCGGCCCGTGCTTTTGAAACCCAGCTGAATCTGAAGAGGCTGCAAAGTTTTTAAATTAACAGATTACGTTGTTTTGAGCGATAGTCATGGTGACGGATTATTATGAATACATTGAGGCAATTATAATCGTAATAAGTTAATACTTGCTAAACTCATTATAAAATATTTATATATTTTTTATTTTGCATGCAACAATTGCAGGTTGACAGACAAAGAGTGTCAAAACAATTAATCCATAAGGTATTCCGGGGGGCAGCAATGCCTTACAACTTTCTTGGACATCAGGGTTAAAGTATTCATCTGAAGTTCTTTTTTTAAGAATTTTTTTTTGCAAAACATGTAGGTTTAAAATGAAGCCTTCGGATTTAATTTTGACGCCATTTTTCAGTTACAAACAATTTTTAACGCATAAGTTACCACACAAAACAACATTTTGAAAAAGAAAGTGTTAAAATGAAATTTATGGCTTAATTTTACAACTGAGAATAAGTACTGTTAAATTCCATCAGAATAGGCCTAATAAATAACTTTATTTAAGAATAGACTATTAAATGAGAAGTACATTTTAATTTAGTGAAATGATCTGTTATGCGTTATTATTCATGTAGCTTAAACCTATAGCAGTATACTCGTAGCGACTAAATAAGACTAATTTTTATCTCTTTCAAAATATTTACCTATCTAAAATAGTCTTACATAAAATGATAAAGAAAAGTTTTTTAAGCTTAGTTTATACAATTAAAACGACAATTTAATTTCGCAAAATAAAGATATTTTATAAAATAACTGGGTAATGGGCTAAACTATTCTTATATTTTCTTACGTTACCTGTAAGAAAGTTATAGATGCACCAACCAGTTCGTTTCTAACATTCACATTTTTCATGAGAGAATGCGATGTCCTTGTGTTGTATTACTTAATCTTCATACGGATGACAGTGCGACGTTCGGGTTGGGAATTTACCTACAATAGCTTGCATAACTCTGTAATACACATGAGTCGTGCCTGGTCTAACATGAATCATGTGACCAGACAAATGTTCCGCTAAACACGTCAAAACACTGTTTGCACAATACGATTTATTCTTTTACATGCAAATATACCGCTTTCTATGTCGTGTGGGATGAGCATCTTTTGTCGCAGCCATACTCCCATCTGCTGCTCTCGTACAGACCAAGTGTGGCGGCGGCTTTTCGTCTCTTACGGTACACTCTTGTTTCAAGATGTGATAAAATAAATAGATTTTGATATTATTGCCTTTATTACACATTTATTATTATTATTTATTTATTTTCCTAGGCCAGTGGCCAGGGGTGTCGCCAGGAATTTTATTAAGGGGGGGAAAACTGAACATAATCCAAACCACAATAAATCTTCAAATCTTATAAAATGATTCTTATTTATTAGGCTAAATTATACAGTAGTCTATAATAATAAGAATTAATATACTATCGTGAACAATTAGTGGTACTACGACAATAATTTAAATAAGTGTACTGTGAGCTAATTCCTAATTAAAGGTACAAGGTTTACGAATGGTAGGCTATTTTTTATGACCGTCTAAAAATCCATTTCGGTCTTCAATTTCAAATGACTAGGCAAAGCACATTATTATTTTCATAGTTTCCCGGTCCGTACTTTTGAAACCAAGCTGAATCTGAAGAGGCTGCAACGTTTTTAAATTAACAGTTTACGTTGTTTTGAGCGATAGTCTTGGTGACGGATTATTATGAATACATTCAAGCAATTATAATCATAATAAGTTAATACTTGCTAAACTCATTATAAAATATTTATATATATTTTTTTTAATTTTGCATGCAACAACTACAGGTTGACAGACAAAGAGTGCCAAAAAAATTAATCCATAAGGTATTCCGGGGGGCGGTTTCCCCCCCCCTTGCCCCCCTTGCCCCCCATGCCGACGCCCATGCCAGTGACTATAAGTTACTCCTGGTCACGCATGAACGTTTACATTGATTTTCATTAATAAACATGGTCTTCGTTCCTTATAATTTTAGGATTGTGTTTTTCTCTCATCCTATAACCTCAGATGAGTCTGACTTGGACTGGCTCTAGTTATTTTGCCATGTGTTTCCATTGGAATGTCACTGTTGATCTTCATCTTACTGTTTTCTTTCTGAAATTACTCTCTAGGTGTACTTCGTGAATGCCTTGTAGGGGGTCTTTCTACGCCCAGAAAGTGGCTTTCGGGGCCCATGGTTCACTTGCCATTTCAGCTGATCTTCATCCTTCAAGATCTTCCTCGACTCTCTGTCAAACCTCTAAGCTGGAGGACCACCTAGTGTCTTCTGTCCGCGACTACTTATTCAATAAATTCGCTCCATATCTGGAAGCCGTATCCTCTATCCGCAACCTTTGTAGGCTATAAATATGCACATACATATAATACGAAGCATGGATTCCGTGAATCTTAATTAGCTTTAAATTTCATTTCATGGTTAAAGGGCTATAAAATATAATAGAACCCTCTATTTAGTTTCTTTTCCTAGAAATCGACTCTATTTCTAGATGTGGATGAAAGAAGAGCTCTGTAGGAATTCCTAATGCTCATTGCACTTACTCGGGATCTGAATAGGCAAAGTCAGAAAGTTGGTAATAACGCCCACTTGGGCCATTGGTAGTATGATAATATTGTCCAAATGCACATACTGTATTTGGATAAACTTTACTTCTATATACTTGAAATGGAAATGAAAAAATGCTTTTTGTGGTAAAGTTTTTTTAATATTCTGAATTACTCTGAAAATGATAACTGCAAAGTTATTCTAATTTTAAAGGCCATAATACCCTCAGTTACCTTATAGTCTATTATAGTCAAACGGACGTAAGATTTTCAGTCGAGAATTGTTCAATCTGTTTGATTATTACTATTTTATTAACTGAAATTCTGCGCTCACAAACATTTTTTTAAATCATAGTACAGATGTAGTACTAGTCAAGTCGAAGTCGATTTCAGATTCTGATCATTTCTTCGTTTCAATATATCACTCACTTTATTGAGCGTGTGAAGTTATGCCTCGAAGGTTTAACATAACGAGTTGATAGATTGTGACAGTAGTAATAATAATGCAATAAGAATGCGTTACGCAACATCCTTCTCATATGGATTGGCTATAACTCAGAATTTTATATGTAGGCTACTATTGTTCTCATGATATCTTACGAAGATATGTTTATTATAATGGTTGCATCAAATTCGTTCTCAATACTACCATACTTTTCCTATTGAGCTGATCATTGACATTGTTCAGTTTTAGCAACTTACAAGGTTTTCTGCTGTAGTTTCGCCATATACTTTCAAATCTCCGTTTACCATTATTAACATAATACATAGGTCTTATCATCTTTACCGTTTTCAGAAGCTTTTTTTATGGGAAAGTGTTTCGAGACTTGACATATGCTACTTTTGACCTAAATCACAGAGCACCAAACTGGTTCTACGGGGTTTCACCTGTGAACCTCTTCACCTTCCATGTTGATATAAACTGCTGCCAGAATTTGCACACCATAAAAAATCCATGATCGAAAGTCTCGGAGGTCCCGAAATTCCCTAATTTTCAACAATATACGGAGACGCTACTTTAAAGTGCATGATAAGCCTGACATGGTGTTCTGATTATGTGAAATACAATGAGACTAAAGTAGAGATGGGAGTTCACAGAATTTGAATGTTGTGGTCAGGAATTCGAAACCAACCTTCAACATATAATGCCAACCTTTTCTCTAGTAGTAGTAATAGTAGTAGTAGTGATTTGTTTGCAGATTGTAAAGTGATAACAAAAGGAGACATTAACAAAATAAAATAAATATAAAAAAACTAGTAAATTAATAGAATATTACTTCAGTGTGTTGCAAAATGACAATAGATTTACAAGAAGAATACTTCAATAATAAATATATATTTTAAAATATTAATGAACACACTTATAGATTAGTGAAATCTAATAGTAACTTAGAACATTCTGACAATTTGTTTCAGATTTCCATAAAACAATAAATAATTATTTAAAATCAATACATTGTTCAGATATTAACATGATGGTAGATGGTACGAAAAAGCTGTAATTTTAGAGGGCAAGTTAGTACTTTGCGACTCACCCTGCTCCCCTTTCCACTCGCCACTCGCCTGGCCGCTTCCCTGCCTGGCTGCTTCCCCGCAACGCATACCTTCATGCCTGTAGCCGTTGCTCAACGCCGGTAATGCATAATTGCAATTGATATGCCATCTAATATTTCACAATAAAGAAAGCCCCTTGCACCTCTACATAATATTCCACAATTATAAAAACGACCCTTCCAACAAAATAGGCTACTTCACAATACAGAAAATACCCTTGTACCATACACAATATTTCATAATTATAAAAAACGCCGTATTATAACATGAAATGTGGCTTAATTGATGCTGGAAAATTCCCTTGTACCAACACTACTTATAAAAACAGATTCTTTCGTTAAAACTCATGAAATCCCTCTAACATACCTCTAATATACGAAAGCTTCCTTCAGTGCTCAACATTCACTCGTGGCGTAGTGTTCGAGACTCCTAGCTATAATGCTAGGGGTCCCGGGTTCGAATCCCGGTCGATCCAAAATTTACTATTAGGAATAGGTCTCAAATAGGTAGGTAGGTAGGGTGAAGAGGAGGTGAGAGGAAGAGAGGAAGGAGACGGGAAAGGAAGAGAAGAAGATAATAAAGAAGAAATAAATTATTTTTTCTGTTTCATCAGTTGCTCAAGAGATGGCGCTACCATCATTACTAGTAGATCAAATGCCGCCGCTAGGGGAGGGATTGAGAGTAGAAGTGGGGGACTCGGGTGAGTCGCAATGTACCAATTTCCCTTTTAGAGATACAGTAGTCTAATTAGTGTTATAAATAAGTTAACAGCACACAAAATATGAAATTCAAATCTGTAGGTAAGTTTGACATTTCGCTTACTCTTCAGGAGGAACATAATCTGAGTGTGTTCGAAAACAGGGTGCTTAAGAAAATATTTGGGCCTAAGAAAGATGAAAATGGGGACTGGAGAAAACTGCATAACGAAGAGCTTCATACCTGTACTCTTCACCAGATATAGTAAGGGTAATTAAATCACGGAGGATGAAATGGGCTGGACATGTTGCGCGCATGGGGAGTAAAGATATATATCAAAAGTATTGTCTGGGAGACCCGAAGGGAAAATACCACCTGGAAGACCTAGACGTAGGTGGGAGGACAATATTAGGATAGATTTAAGGGAAGTAGGAATTACGAGGGATGGTTGGATGGGGTTAGCACATAATAGGGTTCAATGGCGGGCTCAGGTAAGCGCGGCAATGAACCTTCGGGTTCCATAAAATAGATAATGTCCCTTTAGCTTGCTGAGGAATTGTCTTTTGCCATTGAGTAAGTAAGGAAGTAAGTAAGTAAGTAAGTTTGACATAGGTAATAAAGTACAATATCAAAAACTGTTAGAAGAGGAGTCACTTGGTACTTATGCGATTAGTGAGGTAACTGTTTAGAGAATAAAAGCAATTTTAAAATATGAATAATTTAAGATATTTTTAAAAAGAACTCTCCGATTTTTTCTGACAGATAGATATGTATTTATCCAATAGGCTCAATGGGATTCACTCACATGCTTAAAACAAACAGCCCAATCCAAGTACTTTGTAAATGTAAGGTTTATTTATTATATAAATTGCAAATTTTTATTTAAATACTGCTGAAATCTTCATGATATCTATAAAGGTATAAGTAGGAATTGTTTTCGGTATTTTCTCCTTGGATTTGGATTTTGGACTAATATTGTTAACTTCACATCGTATTATCTCTATTATCTCGCAGAAAAATTGGTTTTCAAGATAAATCATTTTCTCACGTTAGGAAACCGCACTGTCCTTCATATTTCCTCTGCAACGCTTTTAATATGCTAGTGACGTTCTGATCATCTCACATATCCTGTGACTGATTGAACACATTCCCATACTCTAATGCAGAGTGGAAACATAGCCACTCTAATTTACTACATGAAATATTGCACCACTTTGGTAACAAGGTCCAGTTCTGACCGGACCAGCAAGTCCTACACTCTTTTTCCATGCAAATGTGCAGGAATGCTTTGATGCTGTATCTCACTTTTGTTTCAAATCCTTCTGCTCGATTTACAAATAAATATGCTAGATGAAAATTAACATGTAAATAAGGTCTTGGTTTAAATAGTTAACCCGAAACTACAACACTTTACGGGTAACTGTTTTCTATTTAATTTTTATCATTAAAAATCAGCAAATGATGGGGAAATAATCTAGTATTATTGCCATCTTTATGAAAACTAGCGTTGAAAAGTCTGTTACAGGAATTTTTTTCAAGTATACTGCTACAAGTTACAGTATAAAATATATACAAATGTGATTACGAATGCCACCCGAAGAAGCAAAACTTGTGCTCGGGGACAGTTCAGTTCAATACAATAAAGTAACTTACACAAAAATAATTATTTACAGTAATAAAAAAAAGATTTACAAAACATATAAAAGTATGAGTTATTGTTATTTACAGTAAGGACAGAACATGTTATAATCACAACAAAGAAAATTATTATATTATATATTATTATATATTAATATTATATATTATTATATAATAATAATATATAATTAAACTGGTACAAATCTTTAGTCTGATTCGTTCAGAGTAAGCTTAGTCACACAAAACAGCCTCATGGCCAGTCTTATACGAAATAGTCCTAACAATACAACTTAAAAGACTTTTCAAAAATAGATATTCATCTTCCTAAATATTTAACATAAAGAAAATTCCATAAAGATGACGTAGACCTAAGTTTAAATTTTCACTTTGCTAGAATGCAAGATAAGTTCAGTTGAAATGTTTGGGTGGTCGAGTGCATATCGTGCTTGCCATTGGAGCTAATGCCCGGTTTCTGGAAAATGAAGCTATGGATTCAATAGCTATGTGTTCTGTATGTTGCTGATTCTGTAAGTGGAGCGATGAGTTTTCGGAAATTTTCTTTCCATAAGTTAGGCGATATGGCTATTTACTGCTTCGAAAGAGTTCTTCCTAGATGGCTGTATTCAATTTGGTATTGTTATCGCCACAGCCTCCTGATGTTATGGATTACATATCTCCCCGCGAGAAGTGATACTTGTTATATAGAGATCTGTGAACTCATTAGGCTGTATTCATTCGGGAAACCCATTTTCAGTAGTATACTTATAAGACATGTATTTTTTTCAGAAACCTGGCATTTAAGAGTGTGGATTTTTTTTGTCTTAAGTGAACGCATGCCATGGGAAGAATGCTCGTAGGTCTCTTCTCATCCCTTCGTAGTTAAGGGCACATTGTATATTTGTTTGATGGTTATTTAATAAAGGTTAGATACCTCTTCTGAGGCGTATAACCGTCTGCGGTGTGTCGAAATTTTGTCTAGACTTCTTTAAAACAAAGTCTCAAAGTCTCAAATTTATATTAAAATTTTACGTTATCTTCAGATCATTTAAAACTTGTCTCATTTAATCCTAAAAAAATTGTGCGGTCCATCAATCAACTCCTGTACGTAATTTTGACCACGTACCTCTTGAAGTTGCAAACTCGTGCTCTAGCTTGTGGTATGAAAATCGTGAATTCGCGAGTAAAAGAATTACCATTTTCATGGTATGTTGATCTCTTATTCTGTGCTTGTAGATAATGGTTTTCAGAGTACCTCGGTTTTAATGCCCTGGAAAGTAGTGGCAAGGAATTTAGTTTAACATATAATCTGGTAGTTTGTTACCGTTTTAGAGTAAATGTTGCACACTAAGCTCTGCTCTTGCAGCACATAAACATCACTACTTCATCCGTGCACTCTTCCTTTCACGACTTCAATCCAAATTTGCAGCAAATGTTTCCTTCTTCGCCTTTTTATTCAGCCCGAATTGAGAATGTAAATTCCATCCATTCTGTTCCACGTATTTGCATGTGAATGCACGAAATCGAGAGAGTATTCTTACGATGTAGTGTGGCATTAATTGCACATAAAAACTAATAAGAGTAGCTCCGAATACTGTGAACAAAGTTTGTATTGAATTATATTTGTTGGAATTTGAAGTCAAGATTATGATCAAATTCAAAAATAATTTTTCGTGCTAAAATTTTTTAAAAAAGTACATTATTTAAAATCAGACAGTGAAATGAGTTTTAATGGATTTAGTAACTACAAGCGGAGTTACTTTTTAAAATCTTAAATATACCAACATAAGCCTATTTTTTTAAATCCACACGTGAAATACAAACGCCTAAATTTTTAGAGTATTGAAGAATTATACATTGTTATAGTAAGTACTCAACAAAAGGGCATTGTTTAAATGTTTATGGAAGCGTTTAAGCATTCATGCATTTATATTGGCAACACTAAGGTAGGATTTAGTTCAATAAATGAGATTAAAAAACAAATCTAGTGGTTATACCAAGAACAAACAAGAAATACAAACGTTACAGAGTAACGATATTTAAGACATCCACTTGTCAGAAAACAAAATATAGTAATACTTTGTCATACTTTAAATTTTTAATTTAGTCAAGTTATTATGTCAGATCATTTTCCAACATTGTATTCTCATTTATACACACCTAAATTTTCTGTGTTTGAGTGTTCTGTGATAGTCATTCGGATTAGTTGTAGCAGATGTTAACCTGTTTCTGTAATGTTTTATTATTATTATTATTATTATTATTATTATTATTATTATTATTATTATTATTATTATTTTGTCTTATAATCCTTCTTTATTTTGCTCAACTCGTTGTCGTTTCAGTATTTCTATCGCAATTATATCCAAAATTTTGTTGAAGGAGTGAATTTGGTTGTTTTAACTTCATCTAGTGTTTCTCCATTCCTGATCTAGCCTAAACATAAGGATTGCTACGCCTATGTGACATAAAAGAATCGTTAGAAACATTTTCAATAATATTTTCAGTAAAACTGTAAACAAATTCGTGCTGAATCCTCGGAATAATACAATTTATTAAGAAATTTCGTTTGTACGACGATCTGTTTTCGACAAGT
Source organism: Ectobius pallidus (assembly GCA_964059195.1). Taxonomy (NCBI): domain Eukaryota; kingdom Metazoa; phylum Arthropoda; class Insecta; order Blattodea; family Ectobiidae; genus Ectobius; species Ectobius pallidus. Next base: position 47,020,568 of record CAXKWD010000009.1, on the reverse strand, counting down.
GTTAGTTACACACCCGTCCTTTTTATATTTTTTTCTGACTCATGGGAGCTCAAAGCATATATTTATTTTGAAACTTCAGAATTAATATAGCTCTCAGATTTTAGACCCGAATACAAGTGCTTCTATCACCAGTAGGCTATGAGTGAAATAGTTAAATAACTATGATCCAAGTGTTAAAAACAAGATTTTATTTTACGACTAGGTTATGTCTGCGAAACGAGCCCGCGATGGTGAGTCTAGCAATCCTACCAGTAAAATAAAATTATTTTACCACGCGTGTCAAACACTATTTTTTAGACAGCCGTTAGAATTAGCTAAATATTAATAAATATTAGATTTATTATAATGAATTTCGCACCGTGGAGTCAGACATATTGGAGCGAACAGCAGCTGGTACTGATTTTCTGGTACAGGGCTGCGAACTTAAGGATATCGCTTTTTCACCCATCAAGGATGACAATTTTTACAATCACCGTGAGAAATTTCACATTTAAAACGGCGTAGTGAATGTTAGAATTTGCAATTTTTATCATAAGCAAATATTTTAAACTAAAAGTGTATTTTCTATGTGACTCAATCAAAGTTGGTTACCCTGGAGTGTTATAATTTTATACCATTCAGTGGCATGTTCTCCTTTTAATTAATATCATCTACCGTTGAAAGTGCTTCTTTTACCTTCGACTGTCTAAAAAGTATTGTTTGACTAGAAAACAGCAGTATACAGTAATATTGAAAAGTGGATAAGGAACTTGAGGGATTTTTTGGTGGGAACGGTTCTAAGAGTATGTCTCTTCTAACCCGTTATCTTTAACATGTTTCGTTTGACCGTGCGAATCTCTGCTCTCTATCCTCAGACACAGAGTCAAGTGGACTACTGTAGTTTGCACAGGTTTTACCAGTTATTATGACTGCCAATTTTAATGATCTAGGTATGTTTATCCGTACTAATTAAAGCAGCTACCGGTTTATAGTATACAATATTAGAATGCTTTGATAAAAAGGTAATTGCAGGCAATTACTGAATAAGAATACTGATTGATTTACTGTTAAGTTACTGATTGAATTAAGCTGTAGAAATAATGCATGGATTATTTAGATCTGCAAAATATTTCTAGACCTAAGATTGTTTGATAAATAAATTGTTTGATTGATAACAAAAATATTTGATTTGCTTGATGTCTGGACAAGGAATAAATGGATAAGTGGATAGAGTAGGGGTAACCATCGCAGTGCTAGCCTATTCTGACGTGTGTCATAAAATGTTGTTAAGAAAACACTCGAGTTTCCTAATTCGGACGTTTAAAAACAACATTCGGTTAGGCCTAATGCAGGTGAATAAGTGGAATACTGTTTGTAATAAATCTGATGTTTATAAATTCCAAAAAAAAAAAAAGATCGAATAAACAGTAGAATACAAAGAAGAATCACGCGTAATCCTCGTATTATTGTCTGGCAAATATAATTTGGAAGCCTGTGTGTTTATTTTAGAACATTGTGCATGACATTGAATGAATGTGCTGATATAGTTTCATACCAAACCATGGCTATTGTCCTCCAGCTTGAAATGTAACATGACGTACTGCCTGTCCGCAGTGAAGTGCATTGTGTTTGCTGAAGACTTCGCTTTCGTGTCTGAAAACCGTGGCCACATCGCATTCCACATTGTACTGCCAGTGGTGGATTTAATACTGATCATTAGGAACTTTAACACTTTCTGGCTTTAGTATCCCCTCCCCTCTAGTGCTGGGACAAATGACTGGATAACTGCACAGACAGTTAATTGCAGAAAAGATAAAAGAGTAACTGCTATTTGAACACATAGTTAACTGGATATTATTTGAAATTATCTAGATATTATGTCGATTAACCAGACAATTAATTCCACTGCAGTTAATTGTTTTAATAATTATCTGGATAATCACAAATAACTGGATAAGACGACGTCATTATCCAGTTATCTGGTCAACTGTTATTCGGTTAACTGGACAAGAGATAATGGTTATTTGAACAATTATTTGTTCAGTTAACCAGTTAACTTTAATCCGGATAATCCCAGTTGTATTCCTCTCCCCCACAATTATCTACTTAAAATTGCGTAAGCATTCATATAGTTTTCTCTCATTGTTCTTCTAGCTGTAGGCTAGGAGCATAAGTGGGCTTTTAAATACATGAAAGCTATAAACCAAAGCAAATAGTTGTTTATAGAAAATGTGAAGAATGCTGAGAAAATTTTCAAATAAAAATTATTTTAAAAGTTTATTGAAATAATCACATAAAAGTTTAATAGAAAATGCTCTAAATAATAGAAATATGATCATCTCGACATAAGAGTATACACAAAATGTTTCAGAATTCAACGGAGGAAGTTTATATGTGGATGTCTTTCAATATAGTTTGAAATGGAAAAATAGTGGTATACTTTTTCTGAATTGAAGAACACGATGGTATTTTTTAATTGTGCATTCATTGTCATAGGTCTGCATTTTTGTGACACGTTTCTGTGATTGATGTTTCTTCTAATTAGAAATCCATGCGAAAACTCATGGCATTAGAGACTTTGGATGCCTCGGACGCTGTCTTCTATTAGTTCCACAATCCTTGTTTTCCCAAATGGTCTATTGTCTTTAAAATTACACTACGGGTCCTGATACCACTTTAATTTAAAAAAAGTTTTTCTAAGCACAGTTTGTGCCCTATTAGCCACAAAATTTAATTTCTGATGCATAATAAACAGAAATTGTGATCTAACTATTATTTAAGCAAGACATCACTCTTCGTACTATAGAGGCACAGCATAGTAAACTAATTTGTGTTATTTTGAATCGTAAACATTGTTTAACAGAACTCTCTCCGTCTACGTAAACTTTCATTTTATGCGCTGAGCTGTCAAGAAAAGGTAGGCCTACTAGCCCATTAAATGTAAAGAAAAAAGCGCCTTTCCGTTATGATACTTACTGAGGAATCACCAGATGTCACTGTCGTGCTCTTCCCTCTTTTGTCGTACAAATTAATATCAATTTATTTCATTTTAACCAACACAGACACTATTGCTCCAACTACTACTGTCATCATAAACATATTAATTGTTTACAATTAAGAATAACATAATTAACTATTTCAGCATTGTAAATTCGGTCCATAAATTAGATAGTTTAAATATTTTTGAAAAAAAAAGCAACAGTTTCATTTAAAACAACGACCCTTTTTTCTTTCCATTCATTAAACTCCGGCAACTTCATAACATAGCGAAGGATTTTTCATTTTTAGTTCGTTACTTGCATTTTCAATAATTTCGAGAGGGATATCTATTTCTGTATAACTAGGTCATGATTCATTATTTTCCAAAAATGTTTCTGGTATTTCCAACTGTTTTCAAACAGTGTTTTGCTTACAACAAATTATTGCGAACCAAAAGAGAATAAATTCCGCTACAATACGAAATTACCAAAAAGTTTTTCAAGTACTAGGCTATTATAAGCACAAGCTAAATGAGATATTTTAGTTTTAAAATTACTGATCCAAAATAGCATGAAACGTCGTAAAATGTTCGACCGTTACATAGAACTTAAGAAGCTCACACGAATAACAAAACGAGTAGACCTATTAGAGCGACACGGTCGTACATCGTAAATAACAATTAAAGGCGACTCAACACACGTCAGAGGTTAACATAAAGATATGATTAGTAACTTGCTGACCCTTATAGATTTATGTCTCTGCATGTTTTTTAAACCCGAAGATGGTAAGTTGTTTTGTCTCATAACTTTTCCAAAGAGATGGAAAGGGATTCATTCACAAAACTGTTATTAAACTATAATGTAGAGATAGGGAATAATCAGCAGGTAATAGAAAGTCTGGTTTTCAAACATTGAACTCAGATTTCGACTAGAGATGTTAGAAAAACAATATTAAATCCACCACTGGTTATTATGTGTGGGAATTTGTATGTATTGTGTGTTAATTCAGATGTAATGGAGTGTCTAAGTGCTATTTATATCAGGCGTGGTCCGGACATAAGCAATTGCTGTTTTCCCATAGAGCTCTGCAATTATATTAATACATTAACATGCCTTTTGTGAAGAAGTACAATTATGCTTTCATTTAAACTGGGACATTTTATCCTTTCGTGTGCTGATAATAATCTAGCTGAGACTTGCCGAAATTATTTCATTTTCAGCGTAGCGTCAACGGACCGTGAAACAAATATTAATAAAATATTTCCTCTTTAAAGCTTCTATGTTACGTATATTGAATACTACTTCATATATGCGGATTCAATAAGAATTTCTGACTCTATTTTGCCTTAACCCTTTCAAAATTGAATTTATATATCAACTTACAATAATCGTCAAGCGAAATCATCGCTAGGCTCTAAGTTTAAAATCGTTGAGAAAAATTTCAGTGGAATAGCTTATTTCCAAAAATTACAATCCTAACTTGTGGATAAAAAATCTTCACATTTTACTTAAAACACTATATTAATCTCATATCTCTAATTTTATATATTTTTGAAGGTGACGAATTAATGTGTCGGTATAAGTGACGTGGTTAAATTGAATACGGTAAAGGAGATGACACCTGATTTGACTTTAATGCCTGCATACTTCAGCCCCATGCTATAAAAGAAATACTAAGAAATAGCCTATAATTATATTCATAAATAGACAATTTTATTACATATAGCCATTCAGCCTTTTTTCGTCCATCTCGTTAATGAAGCCAGCAGTGTTTACAATGTTTATACACTTTTTTGTTGGCCACGGTGATGTAGCTTCTAGATCCGAAGATCACGGGTTCAAACCCGGCCACGGTCAATGGATTTTCAGTACGTAAAAATCTTACGCACGGAGTCCTTCGGGAGGGTCTTTAAGCTGAGGGGGGGGGGGTGTCGTAGTTTTACGGCACGGTAAAGAACTTCAAGCCTTAATTAGAGCCTTTGGACATAATCCATCGGGCCTTTACATTCCTGCGAGGGTTCTCCCTCTGCCCTCTCTTGGAAAATAGGCATTACAAAATTAATCTAGGTATTGAAACCTCCACTTGGAGGACCAGATTACAGGATGCATACATAAAATGCATATATTCATATATATACATACATACATACATTCATACATACATACATACATACATACATACATACATACATACATACTTACATACATACACACATACATACATAGGTAGCATTCAGCTGATTAAATCCCAAAGCTGTTTTATTTATAATTATTTAAGGACCAAATATATCACAAATCATGAGACCAATAAGAAATTCAAGATTAACCTAATAGAAGATTTTATAAACAAGTTTGGTTAATTAGATTTCACAAATGACCTTTTCTCTCTGTAGATCGAGAAGGAATTGATAAGAAACTAGAGGATATGAGTAGTATGTGGGGAGGTTTAAACTAAAATGGCCGCCACCCGACCCCGCCCCGGCGTCGCGACGTCGCCCCCCTTGAAACATGTCACGACATGCACCAACGCGAGGTCCTTTGCTCCATGACGTCATAGGAATTTTTCAAACAAAAGGATACGCTCTTATGCGTTATTGTATTCCCTGGTTCATACCTACGGCCGCCCCCACCCATACTTAGGTCCTTTGTTCTATGACGTAGGTTATTATGCAAATACGTTCTAAGAAAAAAACGTTCATATCCTATTAGCAAATCTAGCATGTGGATGGAGTTACTGTAACAAGCACTATACATAACATCATGACTAAGAGGAAAAGAATTCCTTTTAACAGCTTATCTTTTTTTTTTGCGAAACAACAGGAACACGGAAGTTTTTCTTAGGGGAGAGAGAATTTTAAAGGTGTGACGTCTAAGCACTATACATAACATCCTGACTAAGAGGAAAAGAATTCCTTTCAACAGCTTATCTTTTTTTTTGCGAAACAACAGGAACACGGAAGTGTAGCTCAGGAATGTATCCCTTGGCTTGTTTAGAGATAAAAATATGTGATACAATCTTTTCTCTTAGCTTTCTGTATAAATACAGGTTTCAGTACATTCCTAAGGTAAGTTGACTAGATAGTACAACATGGCGCAAGGACGCATGAATACCATATTATTTCCCACCTCTCCCTAGGTATGAAAAGATAAAATAGGTTTATACTTACATAACCAATTCTTCTTCCTTTCAGCATCCTTTCTTCTTCCAGATGAACACTGTTACTATTACTATCGACTAAGTGAAATGACTTTGTAAGGAATAGGAATTGGTTAAGGTTATAGTTTCATTTCAGAACGTCACAACCTTATCCCCTAACATAAGGTTGTCACGCTCCTATGAAATAAAGTGTATAAACAAATGGCTTCACAGTAATAGAGCTGGATGATTTATTTCATCGGTAACCGTGTCTAATAAAGACAGAATTTCACAACTTGCAGGAACACTTTGTTTGTTGTTTATATAGTTAAACACTTCGCTTTGCGTTAGTACAAACTTATTCATAATGTCATTTATTATGATAGAATTCATAACGAGGTAAGTAATGTCATCATTACGTAATACAATACGAGCACTATCGTATTGCATCACACATTCTTTCAAGTCTTTACGTGTCTGTAATTTGAAAGAGTCTTCTTTAAACAGATAATGTTTAGAATAACACATATTTTCACACATTTTAGGTAAATGTAACAAGAACGAAGAGAGGAGGTAGGGCGACAAAATAACACAAGCACCTTTAGAAGTTCCAATCTCCGCACATCCAGTGTAATTCACAATGGAGTAGAATCCGAAACTGATGTATCGGTCCTTTCTGTTGTTGAGGAAATAGGTTCTGCGGGCTAGCACTGTGGGAGCAACTCTTGGGAGTGTTGCCGACACAGCTTCCTTCACAACCTTGTCGATCATCATCTTCTTCTGTTTCTTTACAGATCCTGATGACGAAACCTGAAACACATAAAACAATACCCGTAAGAAATCTAATTTTATACAGGGCCTGATGATGAAACCTGAAAACAAAACAATCAAATAAACAAACAAACAATACAATACAAGCATATGAGTAATGAATATACATACCTTTTTACATTTGCTGGTTTTGCTCTTGCTAGTAGTAGTAGTCTCTGATGATGAAGACATCACGATAGAACTAGGAGGACCTCTCGTTCCAGACACTGCAACGAAACTGAGCTAGTCCGATGAAATCGAGCTGCTTTATATCTTTTCGTTCTGAAATCAGAAAGTAAAAGTTTTAACTTGAGCGCAACCTACTTTTCCAAGCTAACAATAAATCCATGTAGATAGATACTTACAATGCACATGTCCTGGAAAACATCTCTGACCTCCAACTTTCCTCGTTCCACAGAGAGTTCCAAGGAATTTGTGGAAGATGCGGACGACCTCTATGTCTGGAGACGTAGTAAACATGTTTACATACTCCTGCATCGTCCATCCATTATTCATCAAGTATGTGAACAAACAGGCATAATGTCCACATACTGCCGTTGTCGGTCCCTGGAGTCTTTGAGTGTTGTACAGCCATTGTATAGAGTTTTGTTTTATAAATTTTGTTATCCCGGGAATGATGGGTGGTAGGCCAAAAGAATCAAAGTAATAGGCAAAATTCTGATTTTTGAAAAGCACGGCAACCCAATGTGAACCAGGTGAAGAATGAGGATCAAAGTTAATGACATAAATCTTAGGTTTATGCGTTACAACAGATGGTAACATATCGCTAGGGTAAACCCCACCGAATGTTTCTACGTGACGTAAAGCATAGTTTATTTGGTTACTATTCATTATTCTAAAAATCTGTAATCACTCTTCTATCTTTAGTGATCTCGATAGAGTTGTCGTATTCGGAGTAGAGGATACAAGTGATGGCTTGTTCTAAAGCCTTATCGAACTTTGCTTCTATTCTAATGTTTCCACTACAGGGCAAACTTCTATGACCATGCGATGCCGAAACATCAGGCGTAAGATCATACATCAGTGTGAAATACCCATTTATATACATGTCGTGAGTGATTAGCATCCCGCTATTGCTATGATGGATCCCCGAACCTTTAAAAAGTGTATCGTAAGCTAGAGTAGTAGTCTTCTCATGATCTGTGGAAATGTGTAATCCTTCCGATGGAATCTGTTGTCCATTAACGTACAAAGCAAAAGAACTCAAAGCAAAATGTCGAAACTCGTAGGGATTGGACTCCACTGTGCCGGAGAAAGAAGAATTTTTCACCATGGAGAAGAGAAGACGCTTAGGTAGAGTACCAATGTATGCATTATCTATAGAAATGGAGCTTGCTCCTGAACTAAACTTAAATGTTTTCAAATCCACTCTTGTGATAGGATAGTGAGCATTATGACCTTTCTCTAGAGTTTTGATGTGTGCTAGTAGAATGCTGGGCGAAGCTTTAATTTTCCTCACGTACAGACCAGCATCGAGAAACTTAAAGAAGACTTTTGAATTGTCGTTTTCACCCAAGAGATAAAACTCTCTCTTTGCTTTCGTAAGTCTTATATGCATGTTTACTCCAGGCAGTAAAAGTTTAGACAGATTGAAAATATCACCGTGTAGTTTAGCTATCATGACTAATACTTTAGAATTCTTAGACTTGTTGTACCTTTCGGTCCAACCGTCGTTTTTAACATTAGGTCCCAACGTTCCGTTTAATGCCACCAATTCTTTAGGTTCTGTCAAACCTTCGATAGCTTTATCGGCATACCAGAAACCGTTTGTCAGATGAGTTTTAGAAGCATCCTCACCGTATGCAAACAATGTTTCAAGGTAAGACCTGTAATTGTACAAGTCCTCCGAAGGGGTGATTGATGTCCCGTTCAAGGAAACGCTGAGATGACTGAAAAGTGAATGAAGCAAGTTGTTTACTCCTGTAACCTTATCGCCTTCACCTATATCTGCCCCGTCGCTTTTAACGAATTTTCCCTCCACCATGAGTTGTACATTTAAATCTGTATAATGTTCGCTGTCTGCAGCAACCACGAATTCGAGAACGCTCTGTTCCACAGGAGTAATAGCTTTACATAATGTAGTAACATTTCCCACCACCGATGTTTGAATAGGGCTCCTCTCGAAAAGGTCGAACTCTGACTTTGTCACGGCGAACATCTCTACACGACTGACTACTTTCTCCTCTTTACATCGCTAAATATATCTCGCATCTTAGGAGACGCCCTTTTTCTCTTTCTACCCCTACCCTTCATTTTATTCACGAGTTTCTGAGTTGATTCGTTTACTCTATTAGCAATAATATCTTTTACCTTATCACCTTCCTTTCTACTAGCTATATCGGTTAAAATATTTGCTCCTGCCGAAAGAGTTTCACGACCTACCGCTTTAGCACCCGAAAAGAGAATTGGTTTTATCATTCTAAATAATCCTCCCAAGAAACTACCTATTCCACTACCGTGTTGAACATAGGGGCTGCCGCTGTAGAAAGGACCAACATTGCCTAGACGCCCTCCCGACTGATTCACGTAGTATGCTGTAAGGTGGTCCATCGCAAACTAACTCATAACACCATCTGCCTTCTCTTTTTAAAATGTAAAACGAGCATCGTAGGTTTAGTGCTATCCGTTATGTTAGCTAGTTCTCCTAGTTTTGTTGTCATTTCTATACCTATCACCTGAAATTCGGAAGATTCGACAGGAACATAATAAACTTCAGGAAAGACATGAGTTGCTGTATTTAAAGGAAACTGAATAATTCTAAGACATTTAACGTACGCATCTCCCACAAGTTGCGGTTTTATTATATTACAGTATATAAAAACAAGTTCTTTCCTATTTAGATTTGTTTTCACAGATTTCGATTCCGATGTTTCATTTGGTGTCGAAGCTTTCGTTTCCGATACATTCCCTTGAGAGTAACTAATTTCGCACAAACCCACATCCCAATGATTCCTCTCCAGCTTTATGCTCTGTGCCAACTGCACCTGAAAACTAGCAAGGGTGTTACTAGGAAATGATTTGTACGATGCATCGCTCAGGAGAGTAACGTAAAATTCTTCTTCTCCCATTACGCTAAATCCTTAGCTTTAACCCAGGAATCAAACTCGGGACCGTAACCTCTCCAGCGAACGAGATGTTCGGTACTACCCCTTACTCTACGACTGCGTAGAATTTTATCTATCTTGTAAACAGTGTCTTTCCCAATAGTTACTGGTGTGAGCTCATAACTGTAAAACTGTCCGAAAATAGGACTGGCCTTGAGATCTTCTAGTTCATATACAGGTTGAGGAGAATGTTTAATGACCTTGACGATTCTGAATATTTCTGTAGAATAGTTTTGCTCGAAACCTTTAGCGAATTTCATTTTCTCTCTACCTATTCTTACCGTTTGCCCTACCGAAAACTTTACAGGTCTCGGTTTCACACGAATCTGTTTCTTTGCCATACGTCGCCATATTTTCAATACATCTTTATCGCTAACCATATTAGGGGCCATTCCTGTTGTATTGTGTACGCTATCGTTATATCCCTTCACAAACATATCCAACACGTCGAGATACTTGTAACTGTTCTTGAAAGTAAAATATTTGTACATTTTAGTTTTTAGAGTCCTATTAAACCTTTCCACGACTGAACATTTAACATCGGGATTCCTACACACTTGAAACTCGATTTCCTCCTTCTTTAACAAGTCTTGAAAAGATTTGTTTAGAAATTCTTTACCCCTATCGGTTCTTACAGCGACAGGATTCCTAGCGGACTTCTCCAACACCTGTTTAAATCCGTCTGTCACATCCTTACCTCTTTTAGATTTTAAAGGTACGACCCATACGTATTTGGAAAACACATCGATAACAACAAGTAAATATCTTGCGTTGTCATTATGTTGTGCAATGCTTTGTACATCGGCTAGATCAAGTTCAAACACGTCGTAAAGGTTATTTACAGAATACGGATTCCTAGGAAACTTTCTCCTGATTGGTTTATGTAAGGAGTAAACATCCTGCTCAACTAACCATTCCTCGATATTTTTATCTGTAATGCTAGAAGCTTGTGAAAGTTTAGCAAGAGTGGAAAAACCCGTAGATGCCTCAGGGTCGTAATACAACTTGTGTAATGTTTCATTCATCATCTCCTTTGTTTATAGGTACTCCACCTAATCTCTCTCGTTGGAAACAATTTTGCAATGACTTGTTTGTATTTAACTGTTTTAGCGGTTTTAATATCGCTCTTGTGTCCTTCGGTCCTAGTTAAAATGTCTTTGTACGTGTCGAGGTCTTCCTGCGTAACAAGATTCATATCCACCTTCTTCCTAGTAAGCAACTCCCATAAACCTGCACTCGCATCGTATTTTATACCGTTAATGATCAAACTATTGTTTAACAATTGAATTTTAAAATTACCTATCATGTACTCTCCCGTCTCTTTCTTTTTATAGATTCCAAACTGTGTGTCTACAAGTTTTGGTGATGTTACATAAGCCGATAAATATTTACCTGCTACATCACCTATAACATTACGTTTAGCTTCGTCCTCGGAGATAGGTTTTTTCTCGGGTGATAAATCTCTAACTCTTTTCCTCGATTCAGCTACTTCCTGTTCAAGTATTCTGTTCTGTTTTCTCTTGAATATAGGATCCTCACTCTCGCGTATTTTAGCCAACTCTTTGTACGGATCCGTAACATCAACTGCCGGGTTTGAACCTTCGACACAACGTTTTAAACGCTTGTACTCTTTAGCACTAACCAGAAACATTTTCTGTAACATTATGTTAAAGATCCCAAGACGGATAACACGGAGGACAAGAGAGGAATTAAAAATCCTCCTTTCTGTACCAAAGTTTTCTTTTTCTCAGACAAGGATACGTTCCTATCTAGAAGATGTCTTAAGGAATGTTTATGTTTAAACAGCTTACGTTTAGAACACGAAGATAATTTACACTGACCGTTCAAAACATTAAGAACACAGTCTATAATAGCAAGTATCAGGTTTTTGTTTGCACTTTTTAGAATAACGTTTCGTACCTTGGGAGTTGCCTTTTTAAGAACTTGTAACATATGGTAATTGGATTTTATCCTTTTCATCCTTTACAGGGACGTAAACCTTTGTAACCTCCGAGGGAAATATTTTAGTTCTAAATCTAAGTAAATCGTTTGTTCTTTGACAAAAGTCTATTAGTAAATAACCGTGAGGTTTTCTTGTTGCGTCTTGGAAAGCTCTGTAGAAAGACCTCCAATCTTCAGGATACACTTGTCTTGCTAGAAAAGTAATTTGATTTTTATCTCTCAGGTTTCTAAACAAGACCATATACTTTGTGTTCAAAGAGATGTCTCTGCTGTGAACAGACTGGTGAAACAGGTTTTGTGTTATGAGAATAACCGAAATGTTTCTATGATGGCAACCTTTTGTAAATATAGAACTCACTTCTGTCGAATAAGCTTTGTCCAGTAAGTCGTCTAGAATAACGAGTCTGGGTTTAGTACATTGTTCTTGTTTAAAGTCAGGAAGACCTTCGTGGTACGTCACGGTAGTATTGAATTTTGTCTGGGGAGGGACAGCGTTACTTTCACTAAAACACCACAGAATACTTTCGTATTTGCTCACGTTACACAAATGGTGTAAATTATTAATAAGTTTTACACAGAAAGTTGTCTTCCCTGAGAATGACGGACCTGATACAATCAAAGAAAAGGGATGGTCAAATTTTATTACAACCATAACAATGTTTAATCATAGGTGGGGGTCCATCAAAGCAATCGTAAGGAGAATCAGGGTAATGTTTTAAGCATCTAAGACACTTTTTTACAAGATCGTTACGTTGCACACTTTCAGGTAATTTATGATACACTAAATATATGCTCTCGGCTCCGCATGTCGTTAAAAGTTCAGGGGACAACACCTCCAACTCTTCACCTGTGTGATGAATAAGCGTTCTAAAATCCAATAATTTTCTAACTGACGCACACTCCAGAGACGACGACGAGTCCATACTGAGATGGTCCTCTCGTCTCGTTTCTATTTATACCCAAACGGGAGGGAATCGAACCCTCCGCCAACTCTGCGTCTTTTTCGAAAACAGAGTCGGTATATCTTATTCTCGGCTTCAGACACGATCTGTGGGCCAGGCTTTCTCTTAATTTTCCTCTCTGTCCTCACAGAGATAGTTGCTGCAGGATCACCATTTAAAACCATGGTCTTAATGGCGTCGAAGTTGACATCCTGCAACGTCTTATAATTAAGAGTAATACCTCTGATTTTACACACAGAGGTATCGACGGTGCTGTTTGAGGGAACGGTAACCCTAAAACCATAGTTCTTAGGGCCCCCGCTAGCAAACTCCGAAATGTACGCGTCCTCCCCGTAGTCTGTAAGTTCACTGGTCATGTCGCCTAAATAGTCACCTAAAGGCACAGTGTACCTTTTAGCGTCGTCAGGCGTCTGTGTATAAATCACACTGTCCGTGTCACAGTAGATGGCTCGACGATCTAGCTTGTCCAGGTAGCCGTAGAGGTTCATTCTACCTCCCGTTGTCACATAAGCACCGTGAACGACACTAGTATGAGGAAGAGAGTCCTGTTCCTCCTCTATAGGGATCCAATTAATCCACACGACTTCATCATTTGCAAAAAGTAGTCTCTGAATTTCAATTCCGGGTGTCGTGAGGAACCTATACAGCTCTTTAGGCTCTGTAATAAGCTTTGTTTTACCCATGTTAGACCTTTGCACTAGCTTTCCCCAGAAGGAATTCAAACAAAGCTTACTAATGGTCCTTTTTCCAGCGTTCTTCACGATTTGTTTGGGGTCTAACTTAACACCTTCGTGTTCGTAAAACAAATCGATATATTCCTGTTTCTGGGCCTCTGTTTTCACCCAACCAGGGTATCCGCTGGATTCTGTCTTAATCTGGAGGAAAAGGTTGATGTAATCCACGAATAACCCTCCCTCACGAGTTTCACGCGAGTATTGCGTGACATCGTATTCTAGAAATTCGTGGATTGCCATCACCCTATAGCCCTTATTTACAGCTAGTCTCACTTCATCAACTACCCATGTACCAGTGAGCACTCTCTCTTCCTCTTTCGCATGTTTGCAGCTACCTTGTTCGACAGTCATAACACAGGTGCGGCAAAGGGGAAACAAGAGCCTACCATTCCACCTGAAAGGTAAAACGGGATGGTAGAGCCCTTGCGGTGGTAGGACAGTACATTTAATGAGGCCTTCTTTCTTCATCATTGAATCTATATCTGTACACTGGTCACTAACGTGAACAGTGGGGTGACCGATAGGAAACTTGTTGTACTTACAGACGGATGGGTATAGGGACATTATATCGCTGTATAGGATTTTCTCTTCTTTCGTCTCATCCGCCTTACGATAAAGCCGCATGGCTTCTGTACGTCCTCCGTAGACAGAGTCCCTAAGGACCAACGGGACATCACAGACCAAGGGGTCGTCTCTCAGTGCGGGGAACTGTTCGAGAATAACATCGAACTTGCATTCCCACATCACATTGACAACATAACCCTTTGATCGGATCTTGTCCAGTCGGCCCATGGTGTTCTCGTACCTCTCGGCATGGGATTCTGAAGAATCCATCATAGGTACATCTCGGTTTGGTTGACAGAGACAGCCATGATAATAACAGCCGAGAAATTCGAAAACCTCTCCTGTTTCATCACAGAAACCGTCCACCTTCCATTGGGGAAGTTCGGGAAGCCGTACTTCACGTCCGTTACCCGCATGACGTATAAATACATTCCTCTCCTTGGCTTCGTGGATAAGCCACATCAACGATTTTTTAGAATGCCTGTCTGCCTTTCTATAGCCACAGGAGGGAGCAATGCCAATGGTCTCAGGTTTAAGGAATAACTGTCTAAATATTCTGTTACAGGCCGATGCAATAGTGATAGACTCTAGGAAAATATCTATATTGGCAATTTGTTTGAAGAGATTTTTAAAGAGAGTGCAGGCTTCTCTCAGTACAGTAACATCGGCCTGGCAATACCTCTCCAGTTCTACACGGGTATTGAACGGCAGATCTTTAACGGTCTCGAACCAAGTCTTGAAAACTTCTCTATCTTTCACAGACATGGTGTCCGGCCCGTAAAGATCTTGGTTCGGGTGCTGTGGGAGAATACTGTTGAGGTTCTGTGCCGTATTCCACAAATGTGGAAAGTAGCCCTTAACAGCGTCTTTTAGGTCAAAGGTTTGAGGGAAACTACGCAGAGGCAGCGGAATGAAGTTCAGACTATCTAGAAAAGTTAGATGCTGCATCTTCATGCAAAGGATCTTGCATCCAGACATAATCAAGTCGGGAGTCCACTGTTGCCTAATAGCATAGTCGAGAATGAATTGGAGATCGAACGCTCGAGCATTGTGAGCAATAACAATGATCCTATCGAACGCTCTATCCATTCTCAGATAGTCCATGAATCCACAGACGGGATCTTCCCAGAAAGAATGACTGCGTTGCCCGCATCTGGCGCACTCTTCGTCTTGCGATGTCTCGCAGAGAGAACAAAACTGCTGTGCACAAATCAGATTGGGGACGTGAAGAAAGGTATTGTCTTTGATACGGGTATTCTGTGTTGTTTCTATGTCGAATATCACATACAATACCTTGTTTGAACGCTTAGTCTCTTTCAGCGGTGCCATGTAACATTCATGTCCTGTCTCTGCTTGAAATTTATTACAAATATTACAAAAAATTTTGAAGCATTCATGTTTAAGCTGAAATGTTGTAAACTTTCCACAGTTTAGACATTTCTGCATAGCCATGCATACAGTGCGCCCTTGAATCTTGGTACGCTTATGATTTTCGAAACATGTCTGTCCACGAAAATATCTATGACAAACATCGCAATTCACCAAGTCCTTGCAAGGGTTGCAAGGAGGTACCGATCTACAACAAAAGCAGACGTAATCGCAGGAATGTTGCGCTCCTCTTCTGAAACCATTATGACACCCTGGGCATATGAAACGTTTAGCCATTGCAGCGGTCAGGTTTGTTATGGTATGGTAATGGAGGGTGTCTCTGTCATAGAGTAGATAAAGTATTTCTTTCCCCACATTACCACCGTCGTACAGTACAGAATCGAGATTAAAGCCGCTGTAAACTACAAGTCTGTATCTATCCTTAATATGGGCCTGAATCTTCTCCAGCTCAGGGATACCTCCACCTCGCGAGAGATCGACACCAGAGTTTCTGATCAGATCGTCAACTTCAGCCTTGAGTTTTTTTGCTTGTCATGTTGTTCTTAATGAATGAAGTATATTTTGCGCGATCTCTTACTCTAGCAATAGCGATGATTATTGCAAATGCTAAACAGTTCACGATTGCCTGTACGAAGACTACGCTTGTCTTCAAATGGGCAAGTACACCAGTCGTACGCCCCTTCATAGCTACACCTCTATCTCGCCCGTTTCCGTTTGGCATATGGACAATGTCCAGAACCAAACGCAAACGGTCGGTGGCATTGAAACGAGCATTCGACTGGCATACTTTACTTACGACGCCTGAAATCACATCTACACTGATCTGATCTTTACGCCTAAAGGAGATACCAATCGGCTTATCGACCTCGTTTTCCTCATTGAAAATCGAGATCCCTACCATGTCATGGTCTCTCGTATCGACTAGGGCATGGTCTATAACGGCTTTAAGAGCCGTCTCAAAGGGGTTGGGTCCTGCATTTTCAGCTGGTTCTTTGAGTCGGACCACTAGCTGCAAGCCGGCAGAGTTGAACTTTTTGTACTCTTTACGAGTACTCTCGACAACTGTAAACAATGGGGAGGGTCGATTCTCTGAATTCGAAGAAGTACCCTCCCCCTCATTGCCAGACATCATATCCAACTCTTCCTCGCTTGAAACTAGCTCATCATCAGATTCATTTGCGTCGTCGGAATCTGATAACGTCACAGTTTCCATTGCGTTATCTGATTCCGAACTAGAAATTGTATAAACATCTGGTTCGGAATCATCTAACGTAATAGTATCGAACTCGTTTTCAGAATCCGATGAAATATTATAAACAGGGGCGGACATTATTATTGTTAGTAGTAATATATATATAATGATATTCAACACAATACAAAAGACTGAATCTGTAACAATTAGAGAAATGCATGTAACAGTATAAAGAACATAACACATGAATGTAACGGAAATAATTAGCACTTGACTGTATGCGTTTTTTAATGCATTACCACTCACCTCTCTGTAACAACAAAGCTGTAAAACTGTTTCTCCTGTGATAAATCTCTAACTCTTTTCCTTGATTCAGCTACTAGTTGTTCGAGTAATCTGTTCTGTTTCACCTTATATGTAGAAAGCGTTGTAGTACACTGAGAAGTGAAAAGTAAGATGCGTCTATTTATACTAGCTGTCGAAATGTTATTTTTAGAAAGTATGAAGCTTTGGAATTTTCCTGTGTTGTAACGTATTTGCTATGTTTGCGTTATCTCTCTCTACTTACTTAAAGATATCTCAAGGTAGCTGTTACTACGTCATCGAAAAGTTATTTAGAAAGCATAACCATGTCATAGTGTTGGTCGGAGAGTTTTGTATAAAAGACATGTATTTACAAGATCTTATCTTAACTTAGGAATGTACGGAAACATGTATCTATACACGTCATCGAAAAGTTATTTAGAAAGCATGACTACATCCTAGTGTTGCTCGGAGAGTTTTGTATAAAAGACATGTATTTACAAGATCTTATCTTAACTTAGGAATGTACGGAAACATGTATCTATACACGTCATCGAAAAGTTATTTAGAAAGCATGACTACATCCTGGTGTTGCTCGGAGATTTTTGTATAAAAGACATGTATTTACAAGATCTTATCTTAACTTAGGAATGTACGGAAACATGTATCTATACACGTCATCGAAAAGTTATTTAGAAAGTGAAGCACACGAAAGGCAGTAGTAGTAGTAGTAAGATCAACTGAAGCATATTCTTTCAGTATAAAGTTTTTTGTACTCTGTTCATAATAGCCTTGCAAATCAACTATGCGACAGTCCCTGATGAAAGCAAAACAATAATTAATTACGTATAGTTATATGGTTTAGGAAACATTACATTCCTCTTTTGATAGTACCTTCAATACATTCAGAGCAAATGACCTAAGTATGCGTGGTGGGATTTTTGCCAAAAGGGCACAACTAGGGCGTCGGGGGGGCGGTGTCGGAACACCATAGGACGAAAGGGCACATCACACGCTTTCATATGACACCCATGACGTCATTTTGCCAAAAGGGCACAACTAGGGCGTCGGGGGGCGGCGTCGGAACACCTTAGGACGAAAGGGCACAACGCGGGCTTTCATATGATAACCATGACGTCATTTTGTCAAAAGGGCACAACTAGGGCGTCGGGGGCGGCGTCGGAACACCTTAGGACGAAAGGGCACAACGCGGGCTTTCATATGATACCCATGACGTCATTTTGTCAAAAGGGCACAACTAGGGCGTCGGGGGCGGCGTCGGAACACCTTAGGACGAAAGGGCACATCTCACGCTTTCATATGACACCCATGACGTCATTTTGCCAAAAGGGCACAACTAGGGCGTCGGGGGGCGGCGTCGGAACACCTTAGGACGAAAGGGCACATCTCACGCTTTCATATGACACCCATGACGTATTTTTGCCAAAAGGGCACAACTAGAGCGTCGGGGCGGCGTCGGAACACCATAGGACGAAAGGGCACATCGCACGCTTTCATATGACACCCATGACGTATTTTTGCCAAAAGGGCACAACTAGGGCGTCGGGGGCGGCGTCGGAACACCTTAGGACGAAAGGGCACATCTCACGCTCTCATATGACACCCATGACGTATTTTTGCCAAAAGGGCACAACTAGAGCGTCGGGGCGGCGTCGGAACACCATAGGACGAAAGGGCACATCGCACGCTTTCATATGACACCCATGACGTATTTTTGCCAAAAGGGCACAACTAGAGCGTCGGGGAGGCGTCGGAACACCATAGGACGAAAGGGCACAACGCGGGCTTTCATATTTGTTTTGTTGTGACACCGAAACTTCTTTAATTCAAACTATCTATATAATTAGGTGGAAACGCACACAATGAACATAATTATATTAGCTTTTATTTTTACTTACAATTTTCATAGCTCTGAACCACAAACATTTTGTACTAAAACTGTTATTATAAAATCCTTGAGTCAATTAATAAAGAGGGGCTTCACTATAAAAGCCCAGCGCAATCATTAAAAAAAAACAATAAACTGTCACCTAATTATTAGTAAATAAAAGAAAATATGATTACTTACCAGAGGATCAGATGGATGACTTCGCAAACACACTATGAGATCACTCTTAACTTAGAACTGTACAGAAACATGTATTTATACAGAAAACTGAAACACTTACATTAATGACGTCAGACCTTTAAAATTCTCTCTCCCCCAAGAGAAAAGATTGTATCACATATTTTTATCTCTAAACAAGCCAAGGGATACATTCCTGAGCTACACTTCCGTGTTCCTGTTGTTTCGCAAAAAAAAAAGATAAGCTGTTGAAAGGAATTCTTTTCCTCTTAGTCAGGATGTTATGTATAGTGCTTAGACGTCACACCTTTAAAATTCTCTCTCCCCTAAGAAAAACTTCCGTGTTCCTGTTGTTTCGCAAAAAAAAAAGATAAGCTGTTAAAAGGAATTCTTTTCCTCTTAGTCATGATGTTATGTATAGTGCTTGTTACAGTAACTCCATCCACATGCTAGATTTGCTAATAGGATATGAACGTTTTTTTCTTAGAACGTATTTGCATAATAACCTACGTCATAGAACAAAGGACCTAAGTATGGGTGGGGGCGGCCGTAGGTATGAACCAGGGAATACAATAACGCATAAGAGCGTATCCTTTTGTTTGAAAAATTCCTATGACGTCATGGAGCAAAGGACCTCGCGTTGGTGCATGTCGTGACATGTTTCAAGGGGGGCGACGTCGCGACGCCGGGGCGGGGTCGGGTGGCGGCCATTTTAGTTTAAACCTCCCCACATACTACTGATATGGTTTCCAAGGAAAGTGATATGGACAGTTCTGTGGAAAAGTTTGAGAACGCAATAACAGCGGCGTCCAAAACATCTTTCAAAACTAGAAAAATTACGTTCAAGCAGCCCGAATATAAATCAGTCCCTTGGTGGTTGCAAGAACTTTCTATACTGAGAAAAAGAAATTGTGCATTAAGAAGGAGATATCAAAGTACTAAAAACGATAACTTACGGGAAAACAGGAAACAGCAGTACTTAGAATGTAAAAGGAAATACGAGTCAACTATTAAGAACGCAAAGTTTGAATCTTGGAAAAGTTACTGCAATATAACTAATTCTTCTACCCCATACAATGCAGCCTACAAAGTGGCATCAGGGACAATTAGAAGAGCATTTACATGGTCCATTCTCCAGAAGCAGGATGGCAGCTATACCAGTACTATGGGAGAAACACTAGACCAGATGGTGGACTCTTTTGCGTCCGTGGACGATGAAAGTGACGACAATGAATACCACAGAGGAATCAGAAACGAGGTAGCGCACCTAATAAATACACCGAATGACAAGCAGCTCACAACTGAATAAATAGGATCAGTACTCAGTTCTATGAATATCGGTAAAGCCCCAGGTGAAAATGGAATAACGGTTGAAATTCTTCGCACAGTTTTTATCTCATTACTTAGGTTGGTTACTGCAATATACAATCGATGTCTTGAGAACAACATGTTTTCCTCTGAGTTGGAAACATGGAGCTATACTGCCAATTATTAAACCAGGAAAAGAAAATTATGATGATGTCACCAAATTTAGACCTATTAGCCTTCTAAATGTAACAGCCAAGGTACTAGAGAAATTAATGATAAACAGGATAATGCACAACATAAAAATCTTATGAATAATCATCAATTAGGATTTACACCTCAGACTAGTGCAGTTGATGCTGTGATGACATTAAAACATTAGTGCAGGAGTACTTAAAACGAGGGTCAGTATATAGCCCTCAACAGCTTAGATGAGAAAGGAACGTTAAATGCAGCGTGGTGGCCCAGTATATTAAAATCCCTTGGAGACCTTAGATTCCCAAACAATCTGTACGCAATCTCAAGGAGCTACTTCCATGTCAGATCTGCGACACTAACTGCAAACAGCAACACAGTTAAAAGAAGGATCAGCAAAGGATGCCCACAAGGATCCTGCTCTGGCCCTAGATATTGGAACATCGGGTACAATTCACTTTTAGGGTTAGAATATAGCCAAAACACACATATAATAGCTTTCGCAAAGGTTTTCCTGATGATAACCAAAGGAGAGAACCCTCTAGCGTTGGAAAATTACACTAATAATGATCTACGAAAAGTGGAAAGATGGGCAGAACACAATAAAATCACATTTTATGTGCAAAAATCAAGATTACTAGTGGTATCTAGAAGGAAAAAGAATGTTAACCGTAGTATCAACATATTTTTTAATAATAAAGTGATACAACAATCTGAAAGCATGAATTACATCGGGATAATCATACATAAAAACTCAATTTTCATCAGCACATATACCACGTCTGTGAAAAATCTTCCAAGCTGATACACGCTCTAGCTAAATCATCAAAAATAAATTAGAGGCTGAACCAGAATGTCATGAATATAATATATAAAGGTGCGGTACTTCCAATAATATCATATGGAGCCCCAGTATGGATTGAAGCCGTTCAGAAACAGCACATTGCAATAAAACTGCGAAGAGTCCAGCGGTTGATCAATACTAAAATAGCGAAAGCCTTCATAACAACGTCATATGAAGCATTGTGTGTGTTAACGAGAAATACTCCAATAGTTATACAGTTTCAAACTCTAGCCTCTTTTTCCCATATCAAAAAAGGAAGCCATACAGAACACAAGGTGGATGCAGTAAGACAATATACGGAGTGGGCATATCTCAGACCTACAGGATGAAAAGCAAGCAAGAAAATGAAGACTACACATTTTCCATATACACAGATGGGAGCAGAGGTGAAACAGGAGTTGGATCAGGAATCTCCATATACTCCCATAGTGAACTAACACATCAATTACAATATAGATTACATGGCCGTTGCTCAAATAACCAAGCAGAACCGCTGGCGATCCTTAAAACATTAGAAATGCTATCATCCTTCACACAGATTCCTCATAGTCAAAGATCAGCAGCCATTCACACCGATAGCAAAATAACTTTAGACTCACTAGATAATGCAGCCAACCGTAGTAATCTAATCGAATCAATAAGAAGAGAAACAAAAAGACTAGAAGGTGACAACTGGAAAATTCACTGCACCTGGATCAAGGCAAATGTAGAGATCATAGGCAACAAAACTGTGGACCGTCTGGCTAAAGAAGTAGCAGGGAAGAGGAATCTGCCAATCAGCTACGACAAGATACCATTCAGTGCGAAGTTATGTGAGCTACAGGAGAACAGCATACAAAAGTGGTAAACTGAGTGGAACATGTCAACAAAAGGGGCAGTGACTAAATTGTTCTTCCCGAGTGTTCAAGGCACGCTAAAAATAAATATACCCTTAACAGCTAATGTAACCGCATTCCTAACTGGCCATGGTCGAATTAACTCCTATTTTTATAAATTTCAAATTAAAGACAGCCCTGAGTGTACATGTGGATTAGGTGACCATACTGTACTGCATCTCTTATTCGAGTGTTCAAAACTGGACCGCAAAGAACATTATTCAAGAATTCAGTGTTAAGGGAGTGCATATTTTCTAAACATTATGAAACCTAATTGGCCTACTAAATTATCTTAGAGGGTATATAAGCATTCATGAACCACAGATTATTGTATCTGTTGGACATTACATGAGAATATTATAGGAGAAAAATTCCTCCGACACTGGGACTTGAACCCAGGACCTTTGGCTATTCGCGCCAATGCTCTACCAACTGAGCTAAGGAAAGAGGTTCCATCTGGCGCTGTGAATTGAGCTCCGGCTTAGCTCAGTTGGTAGAGCATTGGCGCGAATAGCCAAAGGTCCTGGGTTCAAGTCCCAGTGTCGGAGGAATTTTTCTCCTATGATATTCTTATCTTAGAGGGGTTTTATACGTATTTAAAAGGTGTATTCAGTCCATTTTATTGTTTAAGTATGGTGAGCATGTATATTGTACTACATTCATTGTAGAAGAATGACACAGAGAAAAGTTTAGCATTACCACATATCCATGATCACAATATTAGGCTACTATTGTCCTATTACTTCTCTATTAACTCTTAGCAACAGAAGAATACTGTGATTTATTATTCATACAAATATATTGCCCTTAAAATATGCTAACTCTAAACTAAACATACTTGTTACATGTAATTTAAGTTACGACAAAATTCAGCTAAAATAAATAAATAAACGGTTAAGACTTTCTGCAAACCAATTTATTTCGCAAAAGGAAGAACTTTCTTTCACTTCCAACTCTCTCTTTGTTGTGGTAACAACATAGAAACGAAAATCCGATCCTGTTCTAATCTTGTTAATTGAAAAAGCCTACAGTCAACTGTTTTATTACAACACTAAGAACAGGAAGAGGAAGTCTTTCGACAATGCGTATTGTTAAGATTCAGGATTTACCGCTCTTTTGTATCAGTTTGTATAAACTGTTTTAATGATGATCTGTTTCGAGAATAATAGAGCTAGGATATAAAATATTAAGTACGTAAGGAGGAAAAGACACAGAACAAAAGGGATGAGAAGAATGGATGAAAGAGAAACAAAAAAGGGAAGAACAAGGAATAGGTTCTGTAGCCTTGGGCCACTAGGTTAGAAGAACAATACTTCCACCCCGCGTCATTCATGAACTGATACCGTGATAGCATGGTGACGCAGAAAAATGATAAGTTCTGAAAATGTCTAATTTTAACTGCCAACGTCTCCTCGACACATCTTTTACGAAGAAAAAGCTATTTGTTAAAAACGTTCATCTTCTCTTCTATGGATGTGTATTAATGGTTCATTTGTTCGAGTAAAACAAAACAAAACTTCCTCAAACACTTACTTGACTTTCTGAATTCTTACTCTAAACTTTGCTATTTTCTCGCTTCACATAATAAGTGGTTCCACTGCAGGATTATGCATGGAGTTTTCTCAGCCTCACATTAATATCTTCTGCCTGAGAGGAAAAGGTTTGTAAACAGTTCCTTTTTTTATTTTATTTTATTATTTTTTACTTTTTTACTTTTTTTTTTTACTTTTTTTTTTTACTTTTAATTTTATTTTTAATTTTACTTGACCTCAGGGCTCATAGAGGTCCTTTTTCTAACTGGCCTTTGTCAGTTGTTATTCAGTGAATAGATAAATAAATGGTTTAACCTTCTAACTAATACTGCCATATAAATGCGTCGCTTCGAACAATAATTGGTTAAAGCACAGATATAAGACTAACAGAATTATGTTTTGTATGAAATGTGAAGATTTTTATTAACTTATAAAATTAATTATTTATGGAAGTCATTGATTCTACTTAACTTAAAAGAAATTGACTTCAAACTTAAAACCCACTGATGGTTTCATTTGATGACTGCTTATATAACCATACAAATTCACCTCTGAAATCGACTGATCTAAATGTAATAAAAAGCGGAATTTTTCCCAAACGAATACCTTGAGCAATTATTAAAATAACGAACCACGAAATCCTCAATAGGGCCTCTATTATAGCGATTAATTTCATTAATAACAATTATTTTATATTTAAAATAATAGAGTATCTAATCCTAATCTAATTTAAAAATGGAATAGAGTTATGCTCCAATTAGAACCAAATGACAACATGAGATAATATAAATTTACAAGACAGAGCACCTCCAATTATTATAGAACAATTAATTTAATTTCACGATCTCGCCTTAATAATAATGATAATAATAATAATAATAATAATAATAATAATAATAATAATAATAATAATAATAATAATAATAATAATAATAATTGTTATAAGTTTTGTAAAGCAGAAAGCAAAAGGTAACGGGTTCGAATTCCGGTGTCAGAGTGAGTGTGAATGTAACCCTGTGTGTGTGGGAGCACATGTATTGTGAATGACCTTTAGAACAGTGTGGCTATATTTAACATTTCCTGAAAATAATAAAGTGAATTGTTCAAGGGAAAGAGGATGCTGGAGCATGAGGTAGCGGTGTCCCTCAGGGACTTCAGTTGGACCCGCAATCGTGCCCGCTACTGTGGGGCGTGTTGCAGTCAGATCACGAGTGCGGGTGATGATTAGTGGCGAGTAATGATGATTTAACTCAGTAGCAGACGAAGTCACGACGATCACGATGACACGACGGAAAGCTGCCGGTCGATGCAGTGAGGTGGTGTAATCTGTGCCAGTAACACAGATGAAAAACAGAGGATTCGTAGAGAATGCATTTATCAATTTTGTAAAGCAAGATTTTTGTAACACATGTTAATCAGTACAAAAAAAGTGTTCTCTCTTGATGATAAATGAAAATATTTCGCTGATTTCAAATGATAAGAGAAAAAAAACTATCACATCAGACCCAAAGTATTTCCTGAGAGGCGTTGACATGGGAAAGGTAGTACCTAAGTGCCAAAATTTATTTTCGTTTCTTTTTCGTGGATAACGTCGTAAGAACCAAGACCAACACCAAAGAGAAAGTTGTTAGTGTATTGGCAATTAGAACAACTTGAAAACTTTCCCACTAGATGGTTCCTGTGGTAAGTACCGGGTTCAGGGCGCAGATATAATAGGCCTACAGTATATTCAAAATACATCAGCCATTCAAGACCATTTCCAATCTTAAGAGTTTGCACTCCCCCCCCCCCCCCCGAAAGAAGAATAGTCATCAAGGAATGCAGAAAAAGGACTTAATTTCAATGATGGACTTCATGGATGCAAAGTAGCATGCATTTTACAGGGAAATATGGGCCTTACAAAAGAGTTTCATGTAGGAGTGTTGACGACTGTGCTGAAGTTTTTAATTCTATAAACTAATTTACTAACCACACTATGCCTACTTCATAAAATCCAACATTTTGTTGATAATCAGTAGATTGGGATAAATTTAATTTATGTTTAACATATTGCTCGAGCGAATAACCGCTACATTATAGGCCTATTGATTAGTAGTTTGGGATGAATTTAACTTAAGTTTAGTACGTTCTCAAACAAATAACCGTAACACATTACTGATAGTTGAATTCTATTAAAATTAACTTAGGCTTAACATGTTCTGAATTGAATAAGTGCAATAGACCTATGCTATTGTGAAATAAAAGAAATGAGATTCATTTAACTTATGCTTAACATGTTCTGAAGCGAATAAAGCTTGAAATGGAACGCCACAGCTCTGAGAAATGCCTGTACAGAAAGGAATGTTCGTGACTGCTGCAATAAGAATCAGAGTTAATGCTGGTGGTGTGAGGTGTTGTAAAGATATAAATACATTACTAGATATTCCGCGGCTGCAGGCAGTTTATGACGGTCATTACACGGCAGACAGTAGGTGTAACGTTGCCACGGTCGCCTGGGGCAGTACAATAAATTGGGTTGTATCAAATTAAGATCGCGATTCTAGATTTATTGCGTCTAAGAACTGTCTTGTGTTATCATTTCTATATATGCTGCTATGCTGAGGACAAATATCAAAACCTGTATGCCGGCAGCTTCTGTGTGTATTCCATTGGAGGAAATTTAAGCCTGTTAGTAAGTTAATACTGAATTATTTTGGACGTGGGCATCAACATAGGTCCATGAGAGCGACACCTAACTACTAAGCGTTTATACCCTGAAAGTGATTTTTGACCTTAAGAAACAAATTTTGCATAGCAATATTAGCCTGAATTTCGAGAGTTGACTACCACGACTTAAATATGTGGCTGTAAATGCATAAATTAGAAAAAAAATTTAAAAAAAATTTATGAAAATTTGAAACAGCCTATCTCTGCGTTAAAAAATTATAACGTAATATTTGTACTTTTTTCAATTATTTACTTAATATAATTTGTGGTACAAGTTTTAATATAACCGTTATTCGTGAACTAATAGTCTACTGGAATATTATACTGTTCCTTCCATCAAGAACGACTGCCGGCGTGGTCTTGTGGTTAGCTTCGCTGGCTCCGGTCATGGAAACCACTATTAACGGCCGTGGGTGTCGGTATGCTGACCACATATACCCAGTCTTACCGTCTGCCTATGGTAGATGACGCAGCAGTCGGGTTTTTAGGTCTTGTCCCTTCAGGGATGTAGCCCCACGGAGTTTAGAGTTCATCAAGAACAGCAGAAATCGCTAGTGCTTCCTTTATCCCTTGTAAATAGGAGTCGTATGTTTACACTCAGACTATTTTTATATTTATTAATTATATGAGAATTAAGTTTATTATGTTAAACTGTTAAACCTAATACACAATAGTCCGCATGGTTTTAGAAGATGTATGAGTTGAGCCGATGCATGCATTATAATGATGAATTTCCAATAGTATTTTTGGTGTATTAAAAATAGGACATTCTGTAGCTCACACTTTTGCCGTGGGCATCCGAACCAGGCAACAGAACTTCTAAATACTATTGGAAATTAGCCGTTTTAATACGCGCATCACCTGAGCGAATATACCTTTTAAAACGGCGCGGACTTATAGTTAGCATATTCTTTGAGTCTATATTTAACCTTTTATATCCATTTCTTTCAGTTTCTTTTACTTTTCAGTCTCTTGTTGCATAGCTTTTATTTATTTACAAAGTTATTTTCATTTCTGTCTGCATTTATCCCTTCCGATTTCATTAATCTTCTCATGTTAATCGATAGTTAATTGCATATGATTAATTTTTGTCCGCCTTCTCCTCTTCTTTCTATAAGGAAAGTAATGTGTGCTCCAGGCAGCTTGATGACTAGAAAACCCTAAGGTAGGGATTGCTTAGACTGAAACAGAAGTTTTAGTAGGATTAAGAAAATTTCTATACTACAATAAAAATAAAATAGCGAAAAAGCGAAGAAATTGGTTAATTAAAATGCTCTAAAGTTCTTCGAAACGCATTTTCTTCCACCATTACTAAATGTATATGTAAGTAGACATTCACAATTTTTAAAGAGTACGTTCATTTGCGATTTTTCTATGTGCTAATTTTCTAGAGTTTTTAATTAAGATAAAGTTGCTATTTTATTTTATCTTTGAATATTCATCGCTAAATGAAATTTCTCTGAATGCTCGAAATTATATAAGTAAGCAAGTGTTTTTATTATATTAATTAATTTTTACATAACCAATTGCAAACATTCGCACAGATAGGCATGGGCCGTAAGTGCTTATTCAAAACATTGTAAAAAGAAAGAAAACAAATAATGAAATAAATAAAATACAAAATAATGACAAACATACTAAGCCTATTCCTCTTCCTCCACCCCCGCTCTCCAATATGCTGCTTTCTGGAACCTGAGCTATCTCACCATCATTAAACATTTCCCAATTATATAATGAATTTGATAAATTGGCACTTTTCACAAAGATCGCAGATGACTAAGTTATTCTATTTTCAACGTGCAGTATTGAAATGTTTTGTTATTAGGTCAGCGAAAATATTTTAAGTTCACTAAAGAAATGTTATGTATTAGTCAAGAATATATTGATCGAAGAATTAATGGAACTTTTACGAGTCTACAACTAAGGGCTGACGATCTTTATTTTATTTCACCGTTATCCCACAAGGGATTACTATAATCCATTCTTCTTAAATCCGTATGCAACATATGGAAACCGGCATGCTGTAAGTAGAAAAGGGACTCCATTGCAACTCTGCGCTGCATTTGCATAGACCTATTCAGAGGCGCCAACTTATATGGGCCCGTGGAGCTGAAGCCCACCCAATAATTTGCCCTAGGCCTATTTTGTTAAATTATTTATTACCATTACTAAAATATGTTTTCTTGTTGAATCGCTGGAAAGCTAAAATCAGGCTATTGTTGACATACATGGTACTATCTCCTCATGTTCCAATTCACTCACGATTGTCTGAAGTCGTTTCTCAGTTCATTAAATTTGTACGTCTTAATCTGTTAACGCTTGAGAGGCGATGGGCTTACCACTTGCCCCTCTGCTCTCTCTCGGAAAATAAGCGTAACAAAATTAGTATAGGTAATGAAACCTCCACTTGTAGGCCCTATGCACCACCATAGGGGTTACAGTCAATCTGTTAACGCAGTTTCCACATCCACCGCCATATTTTTATGCTTTTTATGCATTCATAAAAAACTTAATCACATTGCTTTTCAAAATATATATAGGCTAAGGAGAGTGCGGAAAAGTTAAATTCAGAAGTTAGATTATGCTTGTGGTGAATGTAATGGGCAAAGCAAGGAATTGTGATACAAGACAAGAGTGTGGAGTACAAGACAATTATTACAAAGTTTGTCTTCAGAAACAATGAAATTATTTCATGTAGGCCTACAGTACTATATTTATACCATAGTCATATCAATATTTTATAAGTACTAGCAGGTGCCCGCGATAATTAATTCAAAAATAAAAAAATAACAGCAAAATAAATAAAACACATTTATTAACACTTACACACGAATCATTCTAAACTAACGATTAATAATTATAATGAAAGAGCTAAAATCCGGCTTTGGAGTGCATTCCCCGATAACTAAATGATTTAAATAAAACATCTAGTAAGTAAATAATCGCGGGCATCTGCTAGTCTGTTTGATGAAACCCGGAGGATCATTGGCGCGGTTACAGCACGCCGTTCAACCCTATTCTGTGCTAACTTCATCCAACCATCCCTCGCAAGTCCTACTTCCCTTAAATCTATTCTACTATTGTCCTCCCACCTACGCCTAGGTCTTCCAAGTGGTATTTTCCCTTCGGACCTCAATTCAAAATAGTTTTGGGATATGTCTTTCCTTCCCCATGTCCAGCCCATTTCATCTTCAGTGATTATATTCCGTGAAGAGTACAAGTTATAAAGATCGTCATTATGCACTTTTCTCCAGTCCCAGTTTTCATCTCCCTTAGGTCTGAATATTTTTCTGAACGCCCTGTTTTCGTACATTCTCAGATTATATTCTTCCCGAAGAGTAAGGGACCATGTCTCACATCCATGTAAAGTTCCAGGCCTCTTTCTTGTATTATTTACACGTTCTCTATTAATTTTAATTTGAGTTTTACATTTAATTAAATTATTCAGGGTTCTTTTTTCTAGTTCTAGGTGAATTTGTAAATTTCTGTCTTTATCTCAAGTTGTTTTGTAAACTAAACACAATTTTTCTTAATAATTACTTACCATATTATTGGCTGTTAATGGTATTTATTTACAATTAATACTGAACGGCACCCACACAAGGGCAAAACTCATTTGGGTGTTAAACATAAATTCTGTATTTTGTGTATCATATATTCGAATAAAGTAATTAGAATACAGTACACGGTTTATCCGCAATGGGTTGTTTAAACAGGCTAGGATCACCAGGTGAACAGATAACTCATACAAAGACGATTCGAATATATATATATATAACTTCTAGGCATACGGAACATTTTAAAAGTTTATGATCAGTCTTCCTCAGTATTAGTATTAGTATTAATACTTATACTGTGGTATTACGTATTTCGGAAAAGTAACAAGGGGAACTAAGAATTCGTGAAAATTTTAGTATTGCTTTGGCAATAGTATAACGACCGGTTGATTTATACATTAATTCGGAGAATTTCGTTCGCGAGTTTTTTTAGTATTATTTTTCTGTAGGTAATTTATTGTTTAAGCAAAGAAAGTTCTACGTTACCAAACATAATGTAACAATTCCCACCACATAACATAATACTTAAATATCTGGAACCGTATCAATAGGCCTGTAATTAACACAGAATTCCAATGAGTGTGTTGTGAAATGAGACGTTTAGAACAGAATGAATTCGTGATCTTTCCCACGCGCTTCCTATTCTGCATTTTATGTGTCTTACATTTCACTAACTTAAAAGGCCCAGCTTCGCTCGGGCTTTGTATTTTGTAATTCGAAATTAACTTATGAAGGACTTTCCATTTTCAAACTCTAGGTCCTTATATAGTCAATTAGAATTTGAAATGAGGAAGAACGACTTATCCCACTCAAACTATTCCCTCAGAAAACGCTAGATGTAGCGTTTTATGGCTCATAGAGGATGTAGAATTTTGCACCCCATTGTTTCTACACACCATGCTTGGACGGGTTTGAAATAAGAAATAGAAATTCCGGTAACATGCAATTTGACGGAATATTTTATTTCTCATACTCATGTTACCATACAACCTTTTTGGGGCTGAAATCAAAAAGAAATTCAATATCACTTTCATACTTTCCTCCCCCAAAACCTAGGACATAATAATATACTGTGCGCATAGGACTAAAAATGTTCCATTTTATTTTGTATCCTTTGACATGCTTAGGGTCTATGATAATCATCCATATTTATCAACTAAAAATACAAAGCCTACAGCTATGAATAACGTATCAATGGATAGAATCTTTTACCGACTTCTGATATGGCATACTCGTTGGCACACCCAGGCTGAGACAACTGAAAATGCTGTCCCTGCAATACGAACTCTTATTGTACAGTACATCAAAATATGAAATGGGAAAATGGTATTCTCTGTGTCCAGAGTAGAGAAAGTTATGTGACTGGATCGCATTATGCATTATTTTCGTGGATTTCAATATTTATTTACATCAATAAATTAATCTAATTAATCTAATTTGTTAAAGTCCCGTATCATGCACTTCCAAAGCTGCCTGCCAACAATACACTGTTGTCATGAGAAGTGTTTGTTCAATGTGACTTGTATTTGATTAGATGTTATAATAAGGTATTTCGGCTCCTCGAAAACATTTGATTTTTGGCATTTAAAATCAAAATTTTGCAAAATCCTTTCTTAGTTTTCACTTAGGCCTATATTATGAAACGAAGGTACTAGCAAAATTCCAAGTCTCTAACTATTATAGTTTAGGCTCTACGTTGATTCTCTGTCATTCATTCATTCGTTCAGTCAGGAGAAACCCGCTTATATATATATTCCATGAACTAATGGACGGGGGGGTATGAGCCCACCCAATGTTTCTAAAAAGTTGGCGCCACTGGACCTATTTGTTTACCAGGTTGTAGAAATGTTGGTATCAGTCATGCATTTTTCGAGTTGCATCTAGATTGAGAAATCGACATGGATCTAGTTGTTTGAAGTGCTGCTCTCTGTGAGCGATGATCTGTATCTCGAACTCAGTCCAGTCCATCACATCGGATCAGATGCAGGAGGAATGCTGCTGTGCTGGTAGGAGATGCACTCCAAAGTACGAATTTTGAAATAAGAACGATGATTTCTTGCCTTCGTAGGCTTCTGGATTTCAGATAGCTGTGTATTAAGGTGCTGCCTCAGTCCTAAATACTGGCCGTGTTTCTTTCACGAAGGCATACAAAAACTGTTTTCCCGTTACAAGTGCCTGAAAACGGCGGTGGCTTTGTGGGGAAAAGTAGTGTAAGGTGTAAGATAATGAATGATAATAAAGTATTTGGAAATTAAAATTACGTTTTTTTTAATTATCTGCACTTACTTTAAAACACGCCTCGTAGATTTCTGACATACTTGAGCCAATAGCATTAAAATCCATGATATAGCACCGCTGAAGTCAATCGATAAAATAAATAAAATATATCATTAAAACCATCAGGTTTAACAACCTTTATTTCAATCTGCCTAGGTTTTCGAAACTCTTATAACATCTTTAGGGCATCTTGCTGTGTTGGCATTGATGTATTACTTATTAAAAATTAAAATGACATTGTCCTGTAATGTTGTCAACGCAGATAAAATAATAAAATCTTCCAATTGTTTCACTAAAAACTAGCACCAACACATTTTAAAATTTCTTGCGTCTTCTTGAGTCTTCCCAAGAAGATTAGTTTTTAACGAAACAATTGCAATTTTTTTAGTATTTTATCAGCATGACAGGATACAAAATAATGTCGTTTTAATTTTTAATAGTTTATATTTCTTCGCCAGCACAGCAAGATAACCTGAAGATTCATAAAGAGTTGCAAGACCTAGTCAGCATGCAATAAAGGTTGTTGAGCTGATGTTTTCAATTATTCATTTTATTTATGGTATTTTATTGACCCACTGTGTCAATTTCCGTTCAACTCCTTGAAATAACATAATGGTATTATTTAAACTTATGTCTTTACATTATGTGTTTATGTCTTTGTCTATAAAAACTTAGAACTCATAATGACTGCTTTCGTTTCTGGAGCTGTATGCCTGTAGGGATTCCAGAAAATACGGTAATCATTAACGTTTAACATGTCCCCATGAATTACTGATCGCTTATTTGGTACTGTCCGCCGCCGTGGCTGAGTTGGTAGCGTGACTGCCAGCCACCTGGGCAGCCCGGGTTCGATTCCCGGCCGGGTCGGGGATTTTTCAGTTCCCGGGTTCAGGACTGGGTGTGTGTGTGTCCTTAGGTTTAAGTAGGTAGGGGACTGGCGCACCCCGGTAACAAATCCGCTGAGAATATCCCCTTACGGGATCACCAGGGGTCGCTCGCGAACCTGAGGAATCACTTTATTTCGTATTATGTTGTACACATGTACGCACGTTAAACCCCAGGAATAAAATTGCATATTGATGGTCCTTTCAAAACAATGCGCAACATTAGTATGGCTTTTCAGTAAAATTAACTCTTTCATCTTTCTTTTTTGTTAAACCATAAGTTATAGCTTTCAATAAAAGGAATATATTTCGAGAAAAAAATTCTCCTTGACCGCCTATTTTAGTGGTGTTCTACCCTTAGGGTTTTCGGGAGATCCTTACCCGCAAGGCTGTTTTTACTTTCGGCGATAGATTGTTTTAGAATGAAGCTTAATCAACCTTCAGCGACGATTCAGTAGGAACCTAAAATATTATTTGGACGTGAAAGGGCCGTTGAATTTGGGTCGGATGATTTAATGCAGGTTAGGAATTCACTACTGACTTCAAAATCAATGCATCCTCTTAAGGTTGTTAGGCTATTTATTTGCATAAATTAGCAATTCTATCCAAATTACCCAACTGAAATTGTCATTGTGCTTAAAAGAATGTCAATAGATATTTTTAAGCCCATGTGTTCTACGACTTATATAAGGCGATTAGCAATGTACAAATATTTTTTTATGTAATTACTGTATACTGACTATTCAACTCATACACCGTGTGTTTGATATTGACCAATGACGTTTAGCAATTCCTCGGATATACACCAATCACGGCAGTTTATCCTGCAATATTCTTGTAGGAATCGCGAGGAAGGTGTTTTATCGTGATAAAACCGTCTGTTCGTTACTGGAGACGCAAGTATAGTGTAGTGTAGTGTAGTGATTAATAGTCACATGCTGCCAGTAAGCGGCACGAAAACAGATCATTTTATACAACATAACTTGTTTGGAAATTGAAATAATAGAAATGTACATTGATTAAGAACACAATTTCGATTCGGTGCAAGCCAGTTCGTGTGCTTTTATTCTGTTCTGCTGTTAGCTTACCTGAATGTAGTTAACTATGTCTTATGAGCACCGTTGGTAGCACTGATTACACCATGGTAGCTCGAATCAATACTATTAATTATTTTTTATACAAAAAGGCACGAAACTTATTATTATTTTTATAATCCGTTACATTTTATTCATGGAATAGTCTTAATAAATCCAACTAGAGTTGACGAGTCTATCGATAGACTCGTCAACTCTCTTGGGATTACCTATGATAACTTCGATGTCACTGATGAAATTTACATTTTTATATTATTTCAAATACTATTTAGCTCATGAATAAAGCGACTTATCCAATATAAGAATATGTGAATTTTAATCACTCACGAGTGTCTATCGTCATAATTTTAATGCTATATTTTTATCACTTTCAATTTATAGCACCTATTTGTTTTTTATGTGAATTCACAAGGACTAAATTTTTTTCGTACCTGTAGCTTCTTTGATAAAAAAAACAATTAGGCACAGCGATTGGGTAACTTATATAAGCTGCATATGAACAAAAGGAGAGATGAAAATAATGTACCATATTTAGTGTGGTGAAGCATTATATATCTAATATTATAGTAAAAACAATATGAATAGCATTAGATATTATTAGTGGCACCATTGCACCGGAGAGTTTAATCTACAAAAATTAAACAGCTAATCTTACAATTAGCGGAAAGTGTTAGTACTAGTAATAACCGCATAGCGCGACCATCGCAATGTATCGATTGGATCACCATCGGCTATCTCACTTACAGTGACAAAACTCACGAAATGATTATTCATTTTGTGGTTTTGAATTATTCATTATATGCTTAATTGTGTAAGTATTCGCTATATAGTCCCAATAAATAAGCTATAACTCGTGGTCCGGATTCTCTTAGATAAATAACATTTGGATGGGGACTGAGTAGTTCTTGGGCAGTCGAGTGATCATCACTAAACTGGAATTTCAGGATCGACTATCACATTTTAGTTTTTCAGACTACAGACCTCTATTGTTTTGAATCTTCTGTTTGTTATATTTTATATTTACTTGTCTGAGTAAAAAAGACGTACTGTTTGTTGAAACATTCGTTTATTACGTTACGGTAACCTCCATTTGTGTGTATGCATGTGCTGTAATTGGGTACGTAAATAGCCAGTCAGTAGCGTGAAGGAAAATATTTGTCCGCTTTGTAACAAGATTTTTCTTTCTTTTGTGAATAAATGTACAATGTAAACCTAGAACTCTATTTACTACCAACAAACATTCTCTTCGCTGTCTAAGAGAAACCGGACGCCTTTCGTTTGTCTACTGATATCCCTGTGTGATCTGATCTATTACTGTCAGAAATGACATAGCGTACTAAAAGACAGGATTACATACTGTAAATGGGAGAATATTCTGTAGCGACCTATCGCTTCTTTGAACGCTAGATTAAATTATAAAGTAGGATAGTTGCCGAACTATTATCCCTATAACAAAATTATTAAGTTAGCTTACAATAATAATGAAAAGCAATAGTAACAAAAATACAGTCAACATGTTTGCAAACCTAAATTATTAACGCGAACTATTACGGGTGGTCAACACTAGTGAAAAGGTTTTTTTTTCTTTTAATTATGCAGATAACAGGATACGTGACATATGAAAACGATAAGATGGACAATATACAGCTAATATAGCTTACAAAATAATTTTTAAAACAATGTATACTTACAATGCGACAAAATATAGCTGCAAAAGGAAAAGTAATCCTTTATTCCAGTCCAAAAAAGGAATTCATGCCGGAAACATTAAAAAATCTCTCTCTTCTGACTCTTCCTAGTATTTTTAATTTATGGACCATTTTATTTGTATCTATAAGTAATAACCAACTCAATGATTTCCAAAATGAAGCTGCACACAATTACAATACAAGAGGAAAAATGAATTCAACAGTGAAAAATGATTTTATTTTGAAAGAAAAAGAAGAAAAAAAAAACGCCGTCTCAAGTTATTTGAAGAACACCCGAGCTACATTGGTATCAGATTTTTCAACAAACTCCCAGTCAGATTTAAGAATATCAAACATCCTAGTAGTTTAAATCTCAATTAACAAAAGATCTTAGCCTATAAATAAAGCGTTTTACTCACTAGATGAATTTATTGAAGCTTCAGAAATAGCTGCTGTCTAGAATATGTAAAAAATTAATACTTTTGTTACATGTAATGTAAAGGCTTTGGTAACTTAAATTATGTAAAAAATTTCACATATGAAATTTGCTTTTTTTACGTACTGATAATATTATTAATGTTCTTTCGTACGTCCTTGTTTATAACTTCCTGTAAAAAGATATACAAATTTGAATTTACCGAGCGAGGTGGCCGAGATGGTAACGTCTTGGACTCGCATTCGGGAGGTCCTAGGTTCAAATCCCGTGGCCGGCCAATTTGACATGGGTTCTTCCATGGATTCCCCAGCCGTAAAGGCAAATGCCGAATTGGATATTTGCATACCATGAATCATCCTCACTATTTCATCCTGTATCGTATCCATTTAAATTAATATCAGTTGAAATTTACTCCATTAAATACACCGACAATAGAAACAATTGACAAGCAATAGTTCCATGGCCTACTCTACTGTACAGATACAGACCTCGAACTCCTGATATAGCCTCGAAGCTAAAATGAGTATAACACAGCTGAAATAATAATAATAATAATAATAATAATTAATGAATTTGAATTTTGTCCTTAGATTATTGCAGTGAGCATTCTATTGATATTCAAAATGTTCCATCAAGATACTTTCTGATTCCTACTCGTTGGAAATCAAGTTAAATAATCTAACCACTTATTTGAGTCTTACTTCAGTACAAATAACACAAAATTTGTAGAATACAGCTAAAATATAAGGAGCATTCTGTATAATATCTTTTCTGCAGTTCAAGTTATTTCTGTTGCAGTTGTAATCATAAGAACGTTTTACTCTTTCTCTATGATAATTGTGTAGGCCATGGTGGCGCAGTCAGTATCGTGCTGGCTTTCTGTGTCCAAGGTTGCGGTTTCGATTTTGGCCCAGGCCTTTGGCATTCATGTATGCATAAATGACAGGCCCGTGTCTCTAGATTTACAGGCATATTAAAAGCTCCTGCGGGGCAAAATACTGGCACACCGGCGATGGTCACAAGCCAAAGTTGCAGTATGCTCCCGTCGTTAAATATCCGTAAGACCAACCTGTACGATAATTGTTTACTGGAATGGAGGCTATCATCAATGCCCTTTTCATTTTTAATTTCATGTGAAAATGAAGTATCTCATTTTGTCTTATAGGTGGAGACTGATTTTTTTTTTCTTCACAGATGCCAAATATTTAAAGGCTAACCAAGATAAAATGTTAAAGTCTCTAGAAGTGCACGAGACATTAAAGTCTTCAAAATGAAGATCTGGAACGTTTAGATACATTTGTAGGTTATTATGTACATATAACAGGCTTCTAGAATTTGTATGAATACTTAATTGCAATCCACAAAACGTATTCAGCAATAGCGAAAGTTCTTTTATACCGGCTATTCGGAAATTCATATTACAAACTTCTAGAGCTATTAGAGGGGACTTAGTAGACAATATTTCGAATAGGAACCCATCTCCGGAAACGTACCGTTTACGTGCTACAGCCATAACAATATATCGCACCCCTGGTGGAAGACTGCCATAAGTAAAAAAAAAATGAATTTTTAGATAACTAGTACTTATAAATGCTTGTCATCATGTCCATGTCCTGGAAAAGTGGCACAACCCAAATCGTAACGATAAGGATTCTACAGCATATAATTGAGTATTCTTCTCACTAGCATCTGATATTTCAAATAGCAGAAAACTGCCACATCTCAGTTTTTTTATCATACGCAAGCCCGTTAAACCGAGATTATGGCAGTGTTCTTGTCCGGAAGTGGCAGCAATTTTGTGTTAAAGTAATATTTACTATTTTTCATATTGAATCAAAATCTTTAAAGGCTCCTCCTGAAAAAATGTTATTTTTGACTTGTGGCAGTCTTTCACCAGGGGTGCGATATGTCGGATTCGCCGGACTTAACGCCATTGGACTATTTCTTCTGGGGTCGTATGAAGAGTGTGGTGTACGAGACTCCTGTAGAGACCGAGGAAAAACTGCTGGTACGAGTGATGGTCGCTGCACAAGAGATTAACGGGACATCAAGTGTGATGGAACGAGTGTACCGGAACATGATTCGTCGGTACAGTGTGTGCAGCGACGTTGGTGGTCGTCACATCGAGCCTCTGTTGTAGTAAGCAGTTTCGGATGGGACACATCCAGTGCAGAATACAGAAACAAATTTGTTTTTTCCACTGTTGGCACTTAGTGTTATTGTGATCAATGAAAGTTTTTTTTTTACTTTGGTATTGTTACCAAAAAAATTGACTTTCGTCTGTAATGAGTCAAACGTCATTTACTTCTGTACCTTACGTCACACCTCATTTCACATGGTGCTCTTCTGACGTCATGTACTGCCTCTCCGGTTGCAAAACAACACCGGCAAATCCGACACATTGTAATGGCTGTAGGACGGAAACGCTACGTTTCCGGACAAGGGTTCCTATTCGAAATATTGTCTACCAAGACACCCCTCTGCTAGCCCTAGAAGTTTGTGATATGAATTTCCGAACACCCGTTATAGGAAATTAAGAGCGTGGTCACCCCTGCCGCCTGATCCTAATTATGCTGACAGGAACACAGATTCACGTCTTCTGCATGTGTTGGGCTCGCAGCAGGGCGTCCAGTTGAAAGAAAGGGAATTTATATATGACGGCTTCCTTTAAAACTATCACAAGCTTGCAGTTCCGAGCAAAGATTTAAAATAAGCAATATCTATCTATTGCAGACGGGTTTTCTGTGTGGATATACATAGTTTATTATCTAATCTCCACTTATTTTTCAGAGTTTTTTCTTGACTGAAAGTGAATTCTTTTAAAATGAAGTCGGATAATAAATATGCTTGCGTGATAATATTAAAACAGTGTTTCAACTAAATCTTCAACTTTCTTTATAGATTCAATCATGCAAGGATTCTGAAGAACAGCTATTAGTAGGTCATTAACATATTCGAAGGTCACAGATGCTGAAGTGAAGAAGGGGACATTTTGAAAACTATAGCTAGTGATACAAACTTTTGCAAAATGTATCATAGCTTATGAAACAAATTATTAAGTTGCAACATCGGCAATTTTATTTTCGATTTACTGGCAGTTTTTATTCAAGAGATTATATTCATGAAAATTTGCCCAGGCAGAAATCTAATTAGGATTTATAGCACGGTACGATGACGCCAAGCGCACTTCGCTTTCCAGGAAAGTAGGCCTACCCAATCCCATTCGAACAAAGCTGAAATCTTGGTTTGATCTTCGTCCAGGATAAATTGAAAAGATTGGTTCTCAACCAATGGTACCGATAATACAGTATTGTTGGTACCCGAGTTAAGGGTAGGGGGTACTTAACTTATAATGTATTTAAAATATGGTCTACCTATTTTCAAAGTGTAAAACAAAAGAGTAAGACAAATTATTTATATTATTTCATTTTAATTGAAGATTATTTCATGTATGTGTTAATTTCTGCCTTTACAACCTCGGTAATCTTTCTTGGCACCTTACTATGCATAGTCGTATGCTATTGGTACCCCTTTTCACGAAGTTAAAAACTTGTGGTATACAGTATTGATATATAACAACAGTATAAGTATTAATACTTATACTGTGATATAACCCTAAAACATGACGTATTATTTTAAAAATGATCTTAATAAATGTTTATAAAAGTCATTGAGGTTAAAATATTAAGTGTCATGAATTGTGTTGGGTATCAACGTTAAATTTAAAATAATTTTAAGAACCTCGATTGAGTATTCAAACTTTGATATGTGGCCGGTTCCTTTTTATTCTGATGTTCTACATGAAGGAGTCGGCCACAATAAAAGGCCAATTTCAACGACGTTCCGGGGAAGTTCCAAGAAGATGCAGGAAGTTGGAAGATGTGCCAGTGCTAGTTTTAGTAAAACTTTTTTAAATATTTAATTTTTTTATCTTCATGACAAAATTACAAGACAATGCCATTTTAATTTTTAATAATTAATGCATTTATATCAGCATAGCAGGAAAACCGAGAGATGACATAATAGTGTTGAAAGGCCTATGCAGCATAAATTAAAGGTTGTTGAGCTGATGGTTTTAATTAAACATTTTATTTTATTTTATTTCCGGTACATATTAAACTAAGTGGTGATGCTTTCGTCAGATATTTTCGCAAAATATATTAAATAGTATATTAAACCTTCGCTTTTCTGCTTTTATATTTATATTCTGGATTCTACGTTACTTAGTTTGACTGACACCGTTTTCCCACTCAGGGGTAGACTTTATAATTTTGTACGCTGTCCATTTTTAGGAGAACTTAACAGATATTGCTTGAGTGAAGTAGAGTCCCGATAATCCGAGTTAATTGGGGCTGTTGGTACCTCGGATTACAAAAAACTCGGACTACACGGGAAAAAGGAAAATAACGGAATTTTCAACTACATA
This sequence comes from Ectobius pallidus, assembly GCA_964059195.1. NCBI lineage: Eukaryota > Metazoa > Arthropoda > Insecta > Blattodea > Ectobiidae > Ectobius > Ectobius pallidus. The sequence continues at coordinate 46,979,529 of CAXKWD010000009.1, read as the reverse complement.
CATATTTACATAAAACAAAGTCAACCTACGGGACGTTGCCAACCCGCATCCCTCCCATCTTCCAATTCGAACTGCACCTTCCCCAAGCCTCCTTTGTATGTTGTCAACGATAACGGTACTTTATTTTTTTTAAATCTCCCTCCGCCTTTATATATGGACTTTTTTTTTATTTCCTGTTTTTTTCTGTCTTGGATTGCACGGAATCTCGGATTATCGAGGCTAGGATTATCGCGACTCTACTGTATTAAAATCCTGATATGTGGGCAGATACTTAATATTCTTATGTTCTATATTAGGCCTACTTAAGGAGTTCGGCCACGTTATTGGGGCAATTTCAAAGACATACGATTCAAATTAAATTGGGTGGATATGCTTTCGCCAGTCCTTTCGCGAAATATATGAAACAATATACTACACCTTCGCTTTTCTCTTTTTGCACTTCAATTTTAGATTCTAATTTACTTAATTTGACTGACGCCGTGTTCCCCCTCAGGAGTAAACTAAATTTTTTAGAACTAAGAATTAGCTCCGCCTACGATATCCGTTCGTTTCAGCTTTCTTTTAACAGCTTAAATGCTACTACTTTGCAGACTGCATTAAAGATAGAGACGTTACTCTTCTCTTTATAATGTGTGCATTTCGTTTAGCATCTGTGTGCTAGAGTCTGAGTGGAGGACATACATATTTATGCTGGATAAAATAAATAGCACACTCTATTCAAATGTAAATGTGAAGAGACTTCTCTATGCATTCTGAATATTGCAATATGAAGGTGTTAAATGCCACATGTATTCCAAACGGATGCTTATGTTACATAATGCTATTCAGTTCTGAGAACTTGTACATTATAATTTAGAAGCTATTTTTAAATAGGAGCTATTTCTATAAAATCTGAAATTATACATCGTATATTGTATCAGTGAGAAAACAAAATTAATCACAGGTTCAATAATTCGGACACAGAATTTATTGTCCTAGATAAAAGGAATATCCTTTTTTACCTCTTAGGCTATTTATAAGCCCAGAGCTGTTTCTTTCGCCACAATTTACTGATGCATATTAAGCCGTTTCGCGATACCCTATAAGAGAGAGGAAATCTCACAATTTCGGGTTGTTAACTGCAGAAGCGAGGACCTACAGATTACCGTAGAATCAGTACCACGCTGGCCAACTGTAGTCTTCACTTCAGGTGGAAGTTTGATCTTTTTTGGTAAAAAATTAGAAATGGTTTAAATATTTTTATTTATTACTAAGGGCGTAATGAAGATGTTAATAGCTAGGGCGACGGTGTTACAGCCTGTAACAGACTATGGCCTCTGACCCGAGGGTATGCCGCTCGAGGTTTGGCTTTTCACTGCTGTTGTGTAAATGCATCGCCTGCAAAACTGCATAAAACCTGAAATATAAGACTAAGAAGTAATTCATGTTAAAATTTGAGAATGTTTATCCACATGCTATGATTTTCTATTCATGGAATCAGCAACTCCAATTATTATTTCTTTTGTTGACTTAAAGTTAATGCCCACTGACGATTTTACATGAAGACTGTCTTATTATCAGCATATAAAGTGAGTTGTGAAAGGGTTAAACATCAAGCTATGGCTTCGATACATGCTTAATTTTATTGCGAACTAATTCCTTATTCATTAAATAAACATTTAAGGGAAGAATTTTTAGTTTGAAAATATTTCGTCTTCCCGAATCCCGAGTTTATTTTATTTCTTTGTAAGCGGTAGCTACGGACTCAGAAATAAATACATTCATAAACGAAGTCTTCTTATATCGGAGACAATGGATAGATCCCTTGAAGTTCCTTTAAATGTTATTGAAAAAAAAAAAGTTTTGAAAAACGGTTGAGAGAAATCTCGATAATAGTAGCCTATAAATGAAAATAGTACTTCTTTCCTATTTCCAAGTTTTGGCTACAATTTTTTTTATAACTTATCGTCTTTGATAGATGGAAATCTCTCATAGCTGAATAAGGTCTTAGGATCCTGACTGAATATTTTGTTATACAACGTCGAAGAGGACACAATATAATAATATATTATGAGCCTATAATGTAATTAAGAACAATGATTTTCATACGCGTATCTTAATATCAAGTTGCATACGACTGTTTTTATTTCACCATAATTAAATGTCTGTGTTTTTATTTCACCATAATTAAATGTCTGAGTTTTGGGTTTTTAGAATAGCCTGTAATTTATAAAGTAATGACTTTCGGCGATCAGCTGTTAGTAGTTCTCGCCTTTAGCGATAGATGGGAGGCGAAAAGGCATGCAGAACGCAGTTCTACCCTCAAAAAACATATATTAGAACATACGAAATGAACTCCATTTAGTATAATATTAAAATAAACATGAATAGAATTTATTTTATTTTAAATACAGGTTGTTTATTGTGCAGTTTGTATTGCTGCTTTCAAAGCTTGAATATGTTTCCGTGTACGATATTAATCGATAGTTAGGCAACAGTGTTAGAATGAAATTCTGTACTTTAACGGATAGGCTATCATTATCATGCCGATAATTCACATATAATAAGTGGATTATAGTATGGTCTAACAAAAATTTGTTTAATAAGGTCTTATAGGTCATTCTTTTTTCTTAATAAAATGAGTGAGCAATTCATTTACCTGAAGTTTATAAGACTGGTGATCTTGGAATTATTTAAATGCATAATTCTTTTTTCTTATTAATTTGAGTGACCAATTTATTTACCTGAAGTTTATAAGATAGGTGATCTTGGAATTATTTAAATGTATCGTTCCTTTTTCTTATTAAAATGAGTGACCAATCCATTTACCTGAAGTTTATACGACAGGTGATCTTGGAATTATTTAAATGTATTACGTAGGCAATCATATAATATTACTGTAAATACAACATGACACTGCACAATTTAATATTACATTAAGTTATTGTTGTAGTCTATTACGTTTTTGAGTAGGACGCTATCAAATAAGGCATTTCCAATTTAAGATAGCGGATACAAATTGTCACTTAGGAGCTACACTACAAATCACCAGGTATTGTTGTGTGTTTCTAAAGTGGTTTTCAAGCAGTTTGCACAATAGAAAATCCATGTCGACGCCCTTGGGGTCAGTCCGCATTCTCTACTGCGATCCAGACGTCCGTGGAATATTGACAAACAACATGTGATTGACTCACCTCAGAACATTTGAAAGTTCGCAAACTGTGGTGTACGGATCGCTGGTCTAAGCTGTAAGCAAAATAGCCCATCTGTTTAACTTAAAATTAGGAAATAAAACAAAATGGAATTGATACCATCATCTTAATAATCTTCATTTTAAGCCTAATCCTTTCGATACTTTTGTCTCATCTTCAGGGCATCTTGTTATGCTGCGTTGATGTATTAATATTTAAAAATTAAAATGGCATCGTCTTCTAGTCTTCCCATTATGATAAACTAATAATACAATTAAACCGCTTTAATAGCTATTTAAACACCTGTTTAACTTATCTTGTTTTAAGTAATAATATTTATTATTGTTTATTGCAAAATGGATTGTACATATTTTAAAAGCTTGATCCTTTGGTAGAAATTTAAAAAAATAGTCATGTGAACATTGAAACTAACACTTGATTTTCAACTGGTTTTTCTTGGGATCTGTCTTGATTTTGAATAAACAAATTTTACCACAAGATCGCTCTTCTAATAGAGTATGTAAATACCGCATAGGCCTACATGGAAAAGCTAATTTTTGGACTTGTCCGGTTTTTGTAAAAAAAAAAAAAAACCTCAATTAGTTTTTGGTAAATAGAACATCCACCAGATCCTCTGTGCGTGGAGATTCGATTCACTTCGATTTATTATTCATTTCATATTCCTAACATGTACATCGTCTTCAAAACCAGTAATATGTGTTCCTTTATGGATGGTACCGAAAATTATACTTAATGATTTAGAATTTAGGAACATTAAACTGGTACAGGTCCAATAGGTTTCTCAGATGTATGGGTATGGTGACCATATTTCTGTTAGTGGAAATCGGAATACTTTATCTCCAAAACTCCCAATTCTCTTTTGCTATGAAAACATTATTATTATTAAACTGGAACCAGATTTTTTCACATGGTAGTAGTAAGTAAAAACAAGGTCGTTTTTCCTCTTTTTAATGATCCAAGAAGACGTATATTGCAATAACTGAAGGTCAGAGTTAAAATAAAAGAAGAAAAAACATTAGATTAGATTAGTTCATAATATATTATGTCTACTCTCATTTCTATTTTTCAGTGTTTATAGAAAAAGATGGTTTCGGATTTGTTCACTCATATTTCTGTAACGAAGCCAGATCTTTTAAAAGGTTCTTGTATTTCTTGGTTTTCACGTACATTTCTGTTTGAAAACAGTTCATTTGCAATACTAAAATTGGTTTTACGCAATCAATAGACATCGTGGACTTTTCAGCACCCCAAAAGTTGTTTGGCAATGAAAATTCCCACTAGACCAAAGAATTGGTTCCCGGCAAGCAAAGAACGAACTCAGCAAACTTCTTAAGATTAGGAACAATTATCTTCTCTTTTTTAGAGTATTGTAACACGGCCAACCATCTTTATTCTGACGAAAGCTTCTGATTTGTCCATTCTTCCAAAGTAATATCTGATAACTTAGAAATGAATCCAAGTTTTTGCTTCCCTCTTTGATTTTTTTATATAAAACCATTTTTTATTTTCTGTTTGATGATTTCTGTTCTTCCAAAATAAACATTTATTCGGGACATTCTGTTTTTATTCGGGACGCCGAGACGATATCACTAAATCGGGACTGTCCCGATTTTCCCGGGACGTAAGGTCACCGTATGTATAGCACGCATAGCGATATCTATAGTCGATGTTTTCTAACACGCTAACACAATATTTGAAACACAATAATAAGACAACATTGGGAATAACAAAATCTTAGTGTCACTTAGCGCTTTATGAATGAGACGACACAAAACTGTCGGGAAGCCTTGCATATTTATCTCGACGAGTTTCTATTGTTTAAACCTCAGAAACATTCCTCCAGACGCCGCTTCTAAAAGGGTTTAGATGGAACTCGTTGATCCTATCTGCAAACAAGGACACTCTTCTGCTAATAATACCATCACTGGCAGCTATTCACTTTACAATGTGCTATTAATTTTGAACCACTTCTCATTTAAGAAACCACTAAATACAAGTTTATTCTGTGAAAGAACTGTTCAGCTGACGTGTTCGTGTTGTGAAATGTAGGTTATTCAAATGAGGGAGTTTAAATCAAAATTTCCTCAATGAATGATGTTCTTTGACCTCTTCACTATGTAATAAAGTACTGTATCTGATATCATCGCCATGTAATAATAGGCACGGCGCCAGGGTTGCCAGATCAGAAACGTAAAACAGTCGTACCAACAATTGAAAATAGTCGTACGCTAGTTAAAATCGTCGTACACTTTGCGAATGGTCAGGATGAGGATGATGATGATGATTATGTTGATAATGATAATGATAATAATAATAATTGCCAAGTGAGGTAGCCTACTCTATACAGAAATTTTTTCTATAAATGCAAGCTTGGTGGTTAAAATGTGCTTTTAAATGTTCTATAACGTGCCATTGCTCCACTCACGCATGCTGACTTTGCTGTTCACCGCTACTACTCGGAGTTTCTGTTTCTTCTTATTTCAATCCCTCCCAGGCATGGTGTGTAGAAGCAACGGAATGGAACATTCGACATCCTCTATGAGCCATAAGAAAACTATATCTAGCCTTTTCTGAGGGAATAGTTTGAGTGTGATAAGTTGTTCTTCCTCATTTCAAGTTATATGTAGGCCTACATATTACAGGGCCCTAGAGTTTGAAAATCGAAAGTCCTTCAGATTACAAAATAAAAACCCGTGCGACGCCGGGCCTTTTAAGGTAGTAATAAAATATTAATAAATTACAAACCATAAGAAAGTAAGATTTCTAAATATTATTTAAAGAAAAGTATACGGTCACTTTTGATATGCACATGTCAACATATAGGCCTAAGTTACTATTAATAATAACAATGATAATATGATCATTATGTTTTGTCAAAATAAAACAAAAACAATAACACCAGCTGGTCTTTATCGGTACAATTTCTTTAGAGGTTTGAATTGCTTCGTTTTGCACACGTGCGGCTAAAATATAAAATGTTTGGAGAAGAATAATGAGAGGAGTAGCAACAACAATACAACGATGCAACTTAAGCGAGATGCGGCACCGGCCCGTAAAGGCCTGTAAGAAATAAAGGGACTTAGTTTTATCTTATACTTTGACAATGGCTATTATAACATTCCGCCATGCATGTAGGCAACAACGAAAAATAAAAAACTTAATTTTTATCCAAACTGAAAGTTCTACAGTAGATTGCTAAAAAATATACAGAAAATGATAGTATAAAATTATATTAAAATAGTCGTATGAATAGGCATACGACACATGGTTGCGTCGCACGTCGTACAAATCTATGAAATAGTCGTATGTGTACGACTATAGTCGTACGTATGGCAACACTGCACGGCGGTAAGCACATAATTTCATTGCAATGTTAAAATTCCAGAGCTGAATTTATATTAATATAGGCATTCATCAAGTGATATCAGCGGGTTTATAAGTTTGAAATCATTGTAGAAAATTTTATTGGAATTGATGGTTTTCATGAACGACAAACCTAACGCATGCATAAATTCCTAATATTTTAACATAAATAATTTCCCTATTAATTACCTTTCTGTTCGCCACCTAGAGTAAGGGCCGCAATATGGGAGTGCATAGTCAGCTGTCTCGGTCCCATGAAAAGCCGAGGTAGAATAAATAATCAGTTTGTGGAAGACAAGTTTCAGGTTATAGTTCAAACAGTTAATGTACAGAATCTAAACAAACTCGTTAAGGCAGTTTTAACCGGGAATAAGAATAATATATCAGGTAACTGATAAAACAAAGTGCCAAATGGAGTTAATAGGCCAATAGTTTTAGGTCACGGTTTCTTGAGAAAGTTTGATCAGCATATGTGAAGTATTCCTGGATAACTAGAGTATTAACAGAATGAATTTAAAACAAATTCCTCACGTCTAAAATGTTCCTTTATTTTGCTGTAACAATTCAAGGTATACAAATACACAGTCAAAACATTTAAAAGTTTTTTTTTAGAATAAAAAATTATACAGTTTAATAGTTTGGAATTTTCCCATGGGTTATAGACTAGAAGCTATACTTTTACCAGATTTCAAGTTTTTAGTGCATTAGGAAGTGAGTTTTCTACTTTAAAGAGTGGACGCTCTAGACTGTCATACATGGAAATAACATCACTGCTATCCAGCATACTTAAACGTCAACTAGCAATGTCAGTTTGATGTGCCAATATTTCTGCAAAATTTCAGGATTCCAACTGCCCTGTAAGTGTGTCAAACTTTACATAATGCGAGGAAAATGTATGAAATTGACTTGAAGTAAAAATTAAAAAAATCGAACTCTATCTAACGTATTACCAATGAAGATCCGACTAAAAGTCAAAGGACCAAACTTGTAGATCTCTCAAATTCCGCTACTGCTGGAGCAATAGTTTTTTTATACAACTTTCCGTTTAGCTAATATAAGCCTACAAAGAAGATCTAAAGATACGATAAAGCTGCTCCGCCATTTTGAATGTTTTTCGAGTTAAAAGATTACAAATCGGAACATTTTGGAGTATTCCCGTCGGTTACAGGCTATAAACTAATGCAAAATTTCAAGTTTCTGGCTCATCTGGAAGTGGGCAAACAATTATGTAATTGAGTGAGTTAGCAACACGGCTAAATTTCTCATACAGGTACTATTAATTCGTAGCGAGGCAAAACAGACAGCCCGAGTTTGTAGAAGACATCACGCTCGTTTATCTCGTAACATGTTTGCAAGAATCGTAAGGAAGCAATTTATATATGATAGCTCGTTACTGGATACGTCAATGCAGTGATTGGTACGTCACATATCTGTATTATTGTCAGTGAAGAGGATAAAAATCACATTATCTACTCTTATACAATTCAACGGCCCAAAATAGCGTGCTTGCTCGCCCGCTTCGTGAGACATCGGGTATACTCGGCGATGTTCGTCTCTCGCAGTCTAAACTTTCATGACGACTACAAAATTAGGAAGGAAAACCGTTTCTTTATTATATAAGGCCTAAGTGAAATGAGCACAATGAACAAATATTCTAATTTTATTTTTACTTACAATTTTCATAGCTCTGAACCACAAACATTTTTAATAATCTACCAGTGTAATTTTCTTAAAAATCCTGGAGTCAATGAATAATGGCGGGCGAAGCCGGGGGCAACAGCTGTAAAAGATTGATGGTTTTATCTCTTGAAATATCGCTGATAATAATAATCCAAACAAACCATTCCTTCCCTTGAAACATTATATAATTTCTGAAAATTACACTGAATTGATAAAATAAAATTCACATCATATTCATGTCAATAAACAGCTGAGAAACAATACGTATTGTATGTTCACAGGTTCTTTGGAACTGCATAATCGATTCTGATATAGTTTTCCCAGGGGGCGCTTTCATGTCGTGGAATGTACTCTAAAGCAGGAATTTTAGCTGTTTCATTAATTTATTAATGGCTTAGTTTATGAATGATTCGCGTGCAAGTGTTAATAAATATAATGCTTTAATAATTATTATACTCTTAATTTTTAATTTTTAAAAGAATTATCGTGGCGAAGCCACGGGCACCTCCTAGTTTTATACAATATAACTTAGACTATTTGGAAATTGAGACAATTTAAATGTGCATTGATTAAAAACATAATTTCGAGTCTTTGCAAGCCATTTGTGTGTTTTAATCCTGTTCTGAATTTAGGTTATTTCAATTAGGTTAACTACAGGTAGTTCTCATTCCCACTGTTGGTTAGCCTGGTATTCATTCTTTTAGTATGCCATGATCCGACAGCTGACAGAATACCGATTTGTTTTTAAACAACAAAATAAGAAAGTAATTATGATTTATATAACCTGATATATTTAAATCGTTGAATAGTCTTAATACATCCCACACGAGATTACGAGTTTTATCAGATAAATTCGCTCGTATTTCGCACTCTCGAGTATATCAATAAACTCCTAATTTCTTGTGAGATTATCATAGGTAATCCCAAGAAAGATTACGAGTTTATCGATATATTTTCAAGAACGAAGTTCGAGCAAATTTATGTGATGTAACTCTAAATCTCGTGTAGGATTTATTAAGACTATTCCATGAATAAAATGTAACGGATTTTATAAATAATAATTATTTTCTTACTTTGTTGTCAATATGTTGTCCCTCTTTGAGATCAAGGGATGTTAAATGAATGAATAGTCCATATGAATTGATTCGAGTTCCCAATGCTAACAATTGTGCGTTACCACAAGATGGAGTGCGTCAGCATCAGAACGCCATAAATGCACACAAACTGGTTTGCACCTAATCGAAATTTTGTTTTTAATCAATACACATTTAGATTATTTCAATTTATAAACAAGTTATGTTGTACAATATAATGTGTTTTCATTCTGTTCACTGTCAGCATGTGACTTATTAATCACCGCACGAAGATACCTTACATGTCCAGTAACAAGCTGATGTTATATCATATAAAATTTCATCTTTGCGGCCCCAGGAAGCATATTATAAGATAAACGAACGTGATTGTTCTATATCCGAGGAATTGTTAAACGTTATTGGCCAATATCCAATACGCGGCATATGAATGGAATAGTCTATGAAAGATTGTTCTATAAATTTTTCTCTAAAAATGTTCAAAATGCTCGTAAGATCCAAATATTAAATGACCTCAGCCAAAAACTACGTAAAATTTACTGACAATTTAATGTAGGCTATTTTTTGACCTGCCGTTTGATAATTATTTCCTGCAGGTTCTGAACTTGTTTCTTTTTCCTTTCTTGTTGACATTTGTCTAATGCATCCTTTTTATTTCAGGTAAGTGATGTGCGAAACTGCATACTCAGTTGTTAATTACGCCAGCCTGTGTAAGAGGGAGTTGTCATGCAGTTAAGTCCCGGAATTCATGATGGTGAGTAGAACACGACCAGTTGCACTAATTCACGGGACTTCCTGTTCCGCCGTGGATTTATTGCAGAGGGCAGCGTCCCGTCCTGTTTGTCCCACAGACAGTATTATGTGCACTCTACTGAAAGGGCGGTCCTCCATGTTCAAGTGGTCACTAAAACACATCCAAAATCGTATCCCTTAGAGTCAATTTTCTTGTATTGAACTATACTAGCAGCTGGTCGCGGCTTCGCCTGCGATCATTTACTGAACTAGTAGATTTTACAGAAAAATAATTAAAACAATGTAATATTAAAACACTGACATTTTCACATAACTTTCATGAATTGTGTAATTTTATTCTTTAATTATATTGTTTTACATAATCTAAAAGCCCGGCTTCGAGGCGTATTTCACGATTAAAGTGCGCCGCCCGGGCTCAAATTCTAGTTTCCAAGTCCCCTCCCCCCCAAAAAAAAACCGCATAGCGAATTTCATCCAATTCATTCAATGTTTTCCCATTTAGGCCTGCATTCATGATCCCCTTCTGCCCATCTATGTAAAATATACTGAGTGTTAATGAATAACAGCGAAATATTTTACGTATGTATAGAAGAGACATAGACAAGCAACTTTTATTAGGAGAGTTTTGCTCGATGACGTAAAATGTGTATGCTACATGGCATTAAAGTCATTACAGTTTCGTGCTCATAAGTCAATAATAAAACGAAATAGTGTTAAAATTTTCATTAAATTGATTTCATTCCTTCTTAATGATCGACAAAACATGATTCTTCATCATTCATCAACAGCTTATCATAATTTAGTGTTTCCATAAACACTATATATATTGCAAATTAGGACACAGATGCTTGTGCGCATTTATTCATTATTTAAAAATGTCTTTATTGACATTTCTAGTATAAGTTGTATTTAAGAGTTGAATGCCGGGTAGGCCTATACTTTTCTTCCACAAATACATTTTGAGGAAGTAATAATTATTCGTTAAGAAGGCACTTTTTTCATATTTAATAATTGTTTTTTTTAAATAGACATATACTTACATGTACGTGTTTACCCGAATGAGCAAACGGGATTAGTTACACAAATAAATAAATAAATAAATAATATATTATAATCTTTCACATCCCTAAGCCTTTCTCTGATTTTGAATGTTATATGCATAATGTTTTAGATGATCTCTTCAATATAAAAGAAAAATAAAACACAATACTTTACTATCTTTTCATTGTGAATAAATTTTAAACCTAATTACTGTTTGAAAATGTATTTACCAGAATTATAATATATTATTGCTTCCGTTGCGAAGTAGGCCTAATAATAAGATCATCAAGCTGTAGAAACATAGTTGAAATGTCTATACTCAAGAGGATGTGAGTTTAAAAAAAATGTCGTGCACTTTTTGCATATTTCTATTAGTTGGAGATACAGTTAGTTTTGACTCAATAAAGAAGAATCATGCAAAACAGTCATGTGATTATCTCTTAAATTGTAAGTAATTTTCTTTACTTGAATCTTTCTGATATGTATATTTTCCTCCAAAACTACTACATTATTATTTATATTATTATTTGTTTTTTCTTATTATGTTCCCTTGTGTAATTGTCATATTGTTTGTGTTTCTGGTTTTCTTTTCTGTGTGTTTTTTTTCTTATTGTTATAGCATTAGCTTAATTATTTTGAATATCACGTTAAATATTTAATTTTAGAATCTGGTGTATTAATATAAGCGAGAATATTGTAATTGGGCATTAGCCTGTAATATTCTTAGTACAATAAATAAATAAGAGTAAGTAAGTGGAAAATATGCCTATGATACAAACAGCTTTGAAGAATACAGTATTCAGAATATTATATACAAATTAAATAGATTCGTTAATTATTGTTGACCTCAAATGTCATTTTATTGTAAAACTTAGTCACTTTTATAGAAATTGAAAAAAATATTTCACAGATAAAAGTATGTACGAGTACGTATCATTAAACTAACTAATGTTATGTAGGCCTATTCCACGAAATAAGGTCAGGTAAACCGTAAAAGCATATATGTACAAGCATTGAAAGTTTCTATCACTTTGGTTAGCAAAATTTAAAAAAAATGCAAAGTGGGCTACCACATTCACAAAATTAATGCTATGGCGGCTTGGGATCAGAAGAACTGGGTGCCTGCAACTAATTCCCTTTAATCTATCTTAGATCAGCGGAAACGTGTTGTTCTAAATATAGGACATTAGAGCGAAACAATGGGCAATTTGAAGAAGTTGCCAATGTGTCACACTCAATAGGGGGGCCCGCAAACTCTGCATGCCAGCGGTAGCCAATCCTATTAACAGATCATAACGATTTTAATTGAATAACTTTACATTAGATTTATAGGAACTTCAGGATACTGTAACCAGCATGTCCAGTATGTTTGCAATGTAAGATGTAGTCTATACTGTTTCATTTACATTCATAAGATGTTAAAATGCGACTGACTTCCTTCTTTACGAGTCGTTTAGATAACTTAGCCTATATGGTCTAGGAGTCGGCCGCGGTGGTCTAGAGGTAGCGTGCCCGCCTCTGGATCCGCAGGGCGCGGGATCAAACCCGGCCGCGGTGGTCGATGGATTTTTCAGGACTTAAAAATCCTGGGCACGGAGTCCTCCGGGAGGGACTTTAAGCTGGGGGTCCCATGTCGTAGATTTACGGCACGTAAAAGAACTCCAAGCCTAAATTAGAGCCTCTGGACACAATTTCTCGGCCCTTTCACGTCCAAGAAATACTTAGTTTCCAGAGGAGGGTTGCGAGGCGATGGGCTTACCACCTGTCCCCCTACCCTCTCTCGGAAAATAAGCATATCAAAATTAGTATAGGTAATGAAACCTCCATTGGAGGCCCCTTCGCCCCACCTGGGGATCATAGGGTACCAGATACAGATACAGATATGGTCTAGGAAGGATAACAACCCATGGGCCCCGTTGGACAGGTTGGTAGGGTGAATCTAACGCAGTCAATTGCGGTTCTTTTTTACTGTGTGGATTTCCCTTTTCTCTATTCATTTTTATCTCAATTACTTTAATTTTTTTAAAATTATAATTTCCATGCTTACTGGCAAACATAGGGCCTAAGCGTAACCAGGCCGACCAAAAGGGGGGGGTATAACATCTGGAGAGGGGGGTTCCGGGGTCCTCCCCCGGCAAATTTTTAAAATTAAGATGCACAATAACGAGTTTTAAGCTATTAACGCATATTAAGTAATTTATAAGCAGATTTTTTAAAAAGGTGATATATCACAATAATGAAATAAATAGTACAATTTTCCCTTTTTTAATCAATGGGGGGGGGTTTCAAACCCCTAAACCCCCCCTCCCCTCGTTACGCCTCTGCTGGCAAGATAATACCGAGACAAGAATGCAAGAGTTCTAATCTTTAATATACCTAGAAAGTGTGCATGTCTCGCAAGCAGCCTTACGGCTATTTCGAACAGAAGAACAACCCACCCCCAGCTGTTGCAAACAGAAGAAAAACAATAAATTTAAAGACATCAGCATCGATCACCTACCATTGGGTTAAAAGACACGCAGGAGTTCGAGGAAACGAAAGGGCAGATTACCTAGCTAAAATAGTTGCCATCTATATTACCACCATAGCGTACACACAGCTTCCACTCTAACGTGGGAAACAGATACTGGAACAATATTACATGAAGATCTGGATTGCAACATACACCTCCTCAAAATCCGCACCCATACCAAACTATTCACTCCCGACATTTTCCATAGACTCTCCTTATCTCTTGGGCCTAACTTCATTCTCACACAGTTCCTCACAAATCATGGAAAATTCCGCTCCTATCTGCACAGAATGAATATATCTCCCTCACCAATCTCCACCTGTCCAGAAAAGGAAGTTCAAACGGCTAGTCATCTCCTGACGGAATGTACACTCTCCGAACGTGATCGACCAGCCGTTCTACGGACTTTTCCTCTGCCTCAAGTATTGAAACTCCACATCCACACTGTCAGCGTCATAAACTTCATACGTACTGTCTACTTCACACTTCAGGATTAAGAAAATTAAAATGACATACAAAGCATTGTAAATATCCCCTGATATACCTACAAGTAAAACACGGGTTGTATTATAACATGTAAATTTAAAAAATAAAATAAAAAAGGTGTGCACGTCTCATGAAATAATAAATCATATTTTTGTTGTTGGAAATTTTGCAAATATTAAAACTTACGTAAATAGCCGTATGTATGATATTTTATAATCAGCACTGCATTTCAATTTTTATTTCCCACCTTTCTTATAAGCCTCTCCAACGATTAATTCTATATGAAAAAATTATAACCTAAAATATTCATTGAGAATTTATACATTCGGTTTGAGACAATATCAGACAGGGAAACAGAAAGATGTGAATCTGAAAATGCCACACATATGTGTGGAAAGCATCTTTAAAAGATTCCACAGATGAAAAGAATCAGGTAATACTAAAATACATTTACATAAAATCATCAGAGCTACCGTCCGAAAATTCCAACCCCAAATAATAAGTTATATGTTCATGCATGAGACGTTTTGATTTTGAACCATGATATTCATTTCAGACAGACAGATATATATACCTTTTCTTATTCATTTTGCATCCAGGCACCATAGATATATATTAGGGATGAGTTCTCGATACTTTCGGTACCTCGATATTCTCGATACTTGCATGGTATCGGCATCGAGCGATACTTCAGAAAACTCGCTTGGTACTTTTTTGACAATTTGGCAATTCTGCAATTTAAGGAAATGCGGTGTCTCTTTCTGCTTTTAGTACTCTACTAAATATAGTAAATACTTCTATTTCTCCTGGAAATGGATAAAAGCCACTCTGAGACTTTTGTCTAGTCATAAATAAAGACTTTCCGACTATTAAAATTCAAACAGAAGAGATTCTTAATTGTTTCTTTTCCTGTCAAACGTTTCAATAACAACCAACAAGGAAGCTGATTGTCCAAACCCCATTGTAATTTTTGAACAAAAACTTGTAAGTAGACTGTTTCAAAAACTAATTTTAGTTTTAATGTAGAGTTTAAAAATAATAATAGGCTATTAATGATATTACATTTTGTCTAATTAAATATGCACACTTAATTAATTTAGTTGGTATTACACAGTTCTCTCAACTTTTAAATTGTAATGTAGGCCTACCTATTTATTGAAACTGGAAATGTTGACGGTATCGAATATCCAAGTATCGAGTATCGAGGAAAAAATCATGCATCGGTGTCGAGTATCGAGGAAGAAATCATGTATCCGTATCGAAAAAATCTAATATATATAATATATATATATATTAGAATTTTTACTCTTGTGCCATTTTCCTTGTTTCCTTGTTAAAAAATATTCAGTACCGATAGTATGAAATCTTAATTGTATAATCTAAGATAAAATTATAGAGATCTTACAGATTACCGTACTCCTTCAGACTCGTATATTTGACATAATTAAAGTCAAGTTACTTTAATGCTCTAGCCGATACGGAATAAACTCTTGTTTTTATTATTTAGCAACTGAACTGCTTCAGGAATCAGGTATGCAAATATGTACAACAGGATGTTATAAAATATTATTTTTACTGGTAAGTAGAAAACAAAAAAATATTGTACAAACACTATTTGCATTATTTGTTCATTGGTTATATGGAAATATCCTTGAAACAGAAATTCGCTTTTTGTGATATAACGTAGTGTTCGATGTTGTTTTAAGACTAGTTAGGTTGTTCTCTTGTTGGTTAGTTGTTCTGTACACAAATGCGAAAGAAAATGCGAATGCATTTAAAAATCAGGCGTAATTATATTGGATGTGGAGTTATGTTCCATGCCAATGTTACGGAGGGCACACTATGTTTCTTTCCAATATTAAAATAAGTATGAGAAAAATGTTAGTACACTTCTATTTGACAGGTTGTTCATTTGTGAAGAGCGTTATTCTAAATACGGAATTGAATTTAGCTCCGTGTCTAGTATTTACTTCTCTTTAATAAAATGTGTACCATTTCTGTGCCCCTCTGATGCATATAGACAATCAGCACTTCTGAAAAAGTGACAATATTTCGATAATGATTAAATAGTGATTAGCTAGATACTGTATTTTTTATAATATTTTTTACGAACCTTCTGTTTTCCAAGTGAACCCCAAGCCCCATGCAACAAAAATTCACTTCTAAAACGCATTTGCAATTGAATAGACCTTGTACAAAATAATTAGTCTTCCTGGCTTGTTTTAAATGTACAATGTAAAACGGCTCACTACTTATGACTGAAAATATTTAAACTTGCTGAAGGATATCTAGTTACTCAGGAATTTCAAGAATAGAGCAATTGCCTACAACGTACGAAATTAACATAGCACTTAATATGGGGCATAAGTCATGGCAACTTTTTTAATTCTTTGAAATGTGTGATCATTTTGATAATTTGAAATGTACAAACGAAAAGGCAGGAGCAGATTTTCATAAGCATGCACACTCGACGCATCGTGCCACTCCACTGTATTGCATACTCGCATAGCCCAACCAGTAAATTCCTCGAAGTTCGGTACGGAATGTCCTCATTCCCAAACCTTCCGGCAGTTTCCTGTGGCATTCCGACACTTTCGCTTTAAGAACAAGCTATTCTGACCTAAGAACGCTGTTCTCATCATGTCGCATCCATTCTTCATAGCGACTGACACACAACTAATCCATCTGTGCGTATAAAAATGCCACCAAATTATGTGTCTCTTCTCTTTATGCTGCTTATCTGCCCCTTTCTCAATCTCTTGCTCCGTATTCCTTATATTGTTAAGATACTTGTGTAATTTTCATTTTATATTACTTTGTCGTAGCTTACTTTACTATAAATGATTAACAGATTTTGTTTCTGTACAAATTGCAGGAAAGGTTATCGAACTTTAATTGAAATTAAAAAATAGTGACCATAAGGAGAACCTAGAATTAGTTTGTAAATGGGCAGATGCTCTTTTGTTTTGTACGAAGTTCGTGACGTTGAGATTAAACAGGCCAAGTCGATTGTTTCCAGAAGATATCACTGGTGGGAAATCGAATGCCAAGATGTAGGCGTATTAACTTAATTCTCCATTTCCTCCTGACTCTTATTGTTCCGATCTGATACCTGTACTTGCAATATAATTCACGCTAGCTTTTCTGGTTGCATTGAGTTCACCAGGTTCTCATTAAAAAAGATTGTGTGCCTCCTTCACTTTCTTTTCCTCAATCCCAGTTCGCTTTGATGTTAACTTTTAAAACTTTCTTACCCCTTACAAGAGTTATAATATGCTTATCATATTGTTTAAAAAATGCACAAAATGACAAAAAAATCACGAACCTATACCCTTAACTTAGCCTATCTGGGTCCAGTTCACACTTCAGCAATCATAAGAAGAAGTATAGCACATATATAAATACATTGAATACATAAGATGTATTTCTATAGCTTTCCCAACTTAACAACTAAACAATGATAATATAAAGTAGCAAATTTATTAACAGTTCAACAATCCAATACAATCACTTCATAACACGAACTAAGAGCAGATACATACAAACTTTAAGTTTTCATAAGCTAAGAAGGATGTGTGGCATATAAATGGTTTCTCAAGATATTAATACAACATTTAAGTGTTTCTAAGCCTATGTAAAATTTAAACTGTTTAACAGGCCACATCTCCTACAAAAAATTGACAAATTAATTAGTGATGGTACTCTAATACCCATCATGAGCCCTATCACTTCAAAGCCTGACACTTTGTATTGTGTGCTGTCACAATCTTTAAAAGAATCACCTATTTATGAAACTGTTTGTTGTAAGTTTTGTTCTTCTACGAAGGATCCCAGATGTGTCATATTTTGAGAAGCATTTCGGCACATAAGGTATACCATCATTCCTTTCGAACAGTTACCAAGATAATCCTCTCACTAACACCTGAATAATGAAACCGGGAAAATGAAATTAATTATTACTTAACATTAGTTTATTTAAAATTAAATGAAAGTATGACACAGTTAATTAAAGAACGTTATTAACTTCTTCATTTAGCGAGTAAAAGTTTTCGGCCATAATGCAATATTTAAATTAAATGTAAAAGGTTAACTTATATAACATACCTAAGTATTGTAAATATATTATAATATACTGTTATACTCATATAATACTATAAATTACCAAGCGAGGTGGCCGAGATGAACTTGGACTCAAATTCGGGAGGTCCCAGATTCAAATGCCGTGGCCGGCCAATTTGACGGGTTTTTCCATGGTTTCCCCAGTCGTAAAGGCAAATGACGAATTGGATATTTACATGCCATGAATCATCCTCACCATTTCATCTTGTATCATATCCATTTAAATTAATATCAGTTGAAATTTACTCCATAAAATACACAAATAATAGAAACAATTAACAATCAATAGTTCCATGACCTACCCTACTGTGTAGACACACATCCCGAACTCCTGATTTAGCCTCGCAGCTCAAAAAAAAAGTTGATGTATATTGTTTTGGAGAAAGGTTTTATATTGACCTTGTCTATGACTGTATAAGTCCAATAATAATAATAATAATAAATAATTATTATTTAACATATTATATAACATACATTATTATTATTATTATTATACAAAACCACGAATGAGCAAATTACCCTATCCGATTCCCGCCGGGGTTAAGTTTTCCTGTACTGAAAAAAAGCTAATCTCTTCAGTAAGATAAAACTGAAAATATTATATTGACTATTCCAGTCATACGCCGCGTGTTTGATATTGGCCAATGGCGTTTATCATTTCCTCGGATATAGACCAATCTCGATCGTTTATCTTATAAAATGCTTGATATTAATACGAGGATGCGATTTTATCTAATGAAACCTCAGGTCGTTATTGGAAATGTAGGTATCGATTTGCAGTGACTAATACGTCGCATGCTGTAAGTGAACACAATAAATACACATTATTTTATACAACATAACTTGTTTGTCCACCGCTGTGGCTCAGGGGATGCGTTCAATCCTCTCACGCAGCGGGCCCGCGTTCGATTCCTGGTCGGGACAAGTTACCTAGGTGGGGTTTTTTCTGGGGTTTTTCCTCACCTTTGAGACAAATGTCGGGTAACTTTAGGCCCTTGTGGTCCCAGATATCATCTGGCCGTCATTATCATCTTCATCCCATCCTCGCCTTGTTTGGAATGAGTGTGCGTGTGAATGGTGTGTCTCGTCCTATGTGTTCGTGTTGTCTCGGAGGTGGCCCCGGCATTGGGCTGATCACTCATCCGGGGAGGCCCTCCATGTCCTTGTCTGGTCAAAAAAGTATGTATGTGATCCAAAGATAATCCCTCTCCCGACAGGTCGCGGCCCTGTACGGCCCGGGCGGCTTGGGTCGCTTAAATCCTAAAAAAGGGAGAGGTTAAACTTCGAGAAAGAAAGAAAGAAAGAAATAACTTGTTTGGAAATTGAAATAATATACATTTACATTTATTAAAAACACAATTTCAATTCTCTGCAGGCCAGTTCGTGTGCTTTTATTCTGTTCTGCTGTTAGCTTTTACCTGAATTAGTTTAACTATGGCTTATTTGCACCATTGGCATTATTGGTTACAACATGGTAACTCGAATCGATTCATCCTACGCAGTTGCGAAACTATCGATAAACTCGTAAACTCTCGTGGAGTTACCTTTGATAAACTAGTTATTTTTTACAATCACCGTGAAATTAAATGACTTGTTTAAGACACTTTTTTTCATAAATTACTTTCATCATCACTAGCTTCAAGTTAGATTTGTTGAGTGCTTGATTTCTTATAAATTCAGTCGTAGAAAGAAAGTAAAATATTTTCTGGAAACACGATTATTTACTTAGAAAAATCATGTCACGTCTTTATCTTAATGTCAGAATCTATAAAGCTAGGCATTCAAATGACATACGGTTCTCTACATAGTTTCTAAAGAATGGTGAACAATCTTATCACGCGAGTAAATGATCTCACTTTTTATTTATTTCTTTATCAACACATCATTCTTCCTGGAAGTAAATTTCTTTCAGAATGGAAGGCGGCATTCCCTTGGTTAAGTAACAAAACTGCCGAGTCAATTTTTACGTGTTGTGAGCTTTTTATACCAACCTCCCAGGGATTATATATTAATATATTAAGACTGCGTAAAGATTTTTTATAATTTCGTACGGAATTTTTCACGTCATAGAATCATGTGCCAGTGGGTAAGTTATTTTGTTCTTTTGGATTGCCGCCTTTTGTGTTTGAAATTTGTGTATCTTTAAGGCAAGACAAAATATATTATTACTGTAGAAAGTTTTCTTAGAACATATCACAGCAGTTTGGGTAATGGAAGAATGAGTATTTTCCTTAACGAGAAATAATTCCCACGGCATATTATGCGATAACCACACGGATTTTTAAAAGTTTAATGTTTGTATGAATATACCTAGTGACGTATATTTGTTTTAACTATTACTATGGTAACATTCTACAAAATAACATCATAGTAATAGTTAATAAATACTTTACTAAGCATCATACTTAGCTGCTATGACTTAAATCCTAAGTGAATATTGAGAAATTAATAAGAAGTAAAGACACAGTAAGATTGAAGTGGTAAATCTGATTATATTCGATGTCTCCAATTATAAATATATCAAAAGTTACAGGGTTTGATATAACGGGGTACATACGTGCTGCAAAGAAAGTAAAAGATGCGGGCAGATTTGGTTAACTGTAGTCTGTACTGGGTGCAGGAAGTTCTAGTTTCTACCATGGAAATAATGGCTTTCTATGAAAATACTATACAAATTTCTTTAGCGTTTTATTTTTAATACATTTTACTAGTTACTGTTGAAACATTTCTGTAGTACGATTAATATCCAGTAAGGTTTACATATTAATGATTTCTTCACAGGCTGTTAGCCGATTCGATGTTTTGTATAATAATAATAATAATAATAATAACAATAACAATAATAATAATTTTAAAACTTTTATTCAGGCTTATTTATATGTCTTACCTTCCGTATTTCCATAGAAATTATACACTTAAAAGAACTTGTAAGGATATAAGATTAACTTCTGTTTATTGTGAAACATTAGACCTAACGGTATTTAATAATATGTCTCAATTTCAAATAGTTACGAGAAAATCTATCATTCATTGAATCTACACGATCTTTAAATACTATTTAATAAAATACCTGATATCATGTCGAATTACTATTAGATAAAAATGCCATAAATATTTCTGATACCGTATTTTCCAATAACTATTACAAGTTCTTAATATAAAACCTAAGTGATGATCTTAAGTAGAATGGTAGAAATGTTAGTTGTCTATAAAACGTTACTGGATGTGTTCATGATTTATTTATAAGCAGAGCAATCCAAAAGCATAATAAACATAAAAAACAGAACAAAGTTTTAGACATGTGGTTGCTAACCAGAACATGATTTTGGGATTCGAAAAGTCTGGATAGAGTAAGTTTTAAAAGCACGATAAAGCATAATTTTAAAGAATAGACATTAAAGCACAATATGTAATTTAAAGCATAATTCTTGGAAAATTACTTGCCTGTTCAAAACATAACAATAGATTCAAGGCAAAATTAACAATATTTATAGCAAAAACGAACATATCATATGTAAAATTCAACTGCTTTATGGCCAGTACACATTCTGAATCAGAGCAGTTCACATCTATTGAACACCAGTACGCCAAAAATTGCTGGAAATGCAATTCAAAGTGTTCGTGAGTTACCACAGATTATTTTGTGGCTGAAAAGGGGCAACTTTTATGTTCCATTGTCCATTGTGCAAAAGCCCGTGGAAAGTTTTCAACATAGGACTCGGGAACAGAATGATGGATAAGTTCCAACTTCAGGCGGTCCTAGCAGCATACATACCAGTACTATACCTCAAGTCCACAGCTTATGGAAGGTTCAAAGGAAAATATTAATTCGCCTAAAACTTGCAATTAATCAATTTCAAGAGTATGGTACAGAAACTCAGAGTGACATATGTTCATTGTTCAGCATTATTCTCTTATTGCAGTGTGTTCCTGAGTAACTGAATACGTATTATTTTTGTAAGTCAAGCCTACTTTACTGTCACTAAAAATTCATTTAAGATACTAAAGTTTAACTGTATAAAAGAAATAGGTTATAAATAATAAAGCATAATAAATCATAATTATCAAAAAGATAAAGCAATATTATTTAAAAATAAAGCCTTATGTGGGTTGCCTATTTATAAGAAGAAAGAAGTATAAACTACTTCATTATCTTAATGTAGTACTAAAATGCACGGCTCGTACTCATAAATCCTCTAGAAGCTTGAATAGATAACCGTTTAAATGGAGAAAAGATTTGAATCCCGTGGTGTTTTAAAAAACTAAAGCTAATCGAAAATGTTATTACAAAGGTAGCTATTTACATTACATATACCGGCACTGTATATACATTGTAGGCTATGAGAACTCAGCGCATTGCTCATACCAGCGTCAAGGCGCTTTAATTGCGTGGAAATATTGCGTGTGCTCAAGAGGTAATAGACTTGGTAATATCTCGAAACATTAAATGCATGTAGTGGAGTTACTTCAGGGAATT
This sequence comes from Ectobius pallidus, assembly GCA_964059195.1. Classification (NCBI taxonomy): domain Eukaryota; kingdom Metazoa; phylum Arthropoda; class Insecta; order Blattodea; family Ectobiidae; genus Ectobius; species Ectobius pallidus. The sequence continues at coordinate 46,956,816 of CAXKWD010000009.1, read as the reverse complement.
TAATTGTTCGTAAAGTCGCCTCACTCACAATTATACAGGTTTCCAAGGCAACCTGACGTCACATAGCATTCTGTGTAGCTTCTTAAGTGTATTTCCATGTGAAAATTCAAACAAACTTTTATTTAGAACCTACCTTCTCCAGGGATGGACATAGTTTGTAACAGTTTATAGTCCTCTTATTACTTTCTCTACCCGTACTATTTTCTATAGGTAGAGAAAGTATTGCGTTCAAAAACTGAAATTCGATATTACTTCTATATAAAAATTCTTATATATAAATAGAGTTTCGAGATCACCTGAATCCAGAAATAAACTTTTCAGAAAAATGTCTGCGTATCTGTCGATAATATTTATGAATTGCGTGCTTGAGAAGGCGAACGTTTCCGAATTGCTTGTCAATGCTGTCTATGAGCTATCCGAGTTTCGTGCCAAAGCTTTCTAGGAGGTATCCGAGTTGCATGCCTTTTGAAAATGAAGTTTGATACCATCAGTGACGGATGATTTTCTTTCTTACTCATCATAAGAGTAGCTACAGTTGATTCCATCATCCAATAGTGCGTAGATTGAATCCATCAAAATACAAAACGTTTCTTTAGGTACTGTGAGTCTAAATAAATCTTATTTTCGGTAAACTGTTGAAAATACAATACTTAATGTTAACTAAGTTTAATTTGCTGTCACGATCTAATCATTTACTTGAAATTTTTAATTGATAACAACATAATGTATAATATAGCCCACATTTTGTATTAAAATAAATGCCTCTTTTAGGCTTGGTCAAAGTTACGTAAAATATATTGTGTTACTGCATACTGCACTGCTTGGAATTTAATTTAATATATGAAAAACTCTAAAAATAAATTATAATTACACTCAATGTAATAGCTATATAGGGTAATTGCTGAATTTTATACTTACTTACTTACTGTTTATGTCACTTTGTTCTCTTGCAATGTAAAAGAGACCAGAGCGTGATTCGCAACCTGGTTCTTACTCTACTATTAAGCGACGTCCAAGGGCACTGCAGCATGCAATTCAAGTATGCGTTTACAAATCCCCGCATGCAAATAAATGTTTACTTTTCTGCCTGCACTGAACGCGCATATGTCATTCGAGTTCTCCGTCTGTCGAGAACGAAAAACCATACAAAAACAAGCTTTTTGTAACCGAGTTAGATATTTTCTGGAGGTATGATCTGAAGATTGGCGATGACTTCTTCTTACTTTTACTACCACATTATATAAAGGGAATTTAAGTTTTTCGCGTTATTCTGGAAAACGGCTCTAACGATTTTGTTAAAATTTTTACACGAAGTGCCTATACTAAGGACTAAAATATTTATTTGAAACCTTTTTTCCCGTAAAAATTATCTGAAAGCCAGTCACCTTTTTACAAATAGATACTGGCCTTAATTCGTTCTGAAAATTACTCGGAACTTTGTCTTGAAGAGGTGTAAAAATAACTAGTGGACGTCAGATTAATCTATTATTTTCGTTCATTAAATCTGCCTCTTATTAATTTCTTCATATATTCAGATCGGTTGTTCTCTCACGTCTTAAACAACTTAGATTATATGTGACTGTAGTTTATATTCAAACAATGGCTTGCAGCCATTGGATTTCTTCACAGGAATTGGCCTTAAACATTCTTCAAGAATCGCTCCAAGTTGCCCATAACAATTTGTATTCAGAATTTTTTTAATAAATAGAAAGAAAGTCCTTTATTGATAGCTGTTTTTAAAAATGTAATATAAATAATATATGAATATTGAAAATTATGGAAAAAAATTCTCAAGTTTAAATAAAATATAGTTCTTGGAATTGTTTTGATTTGTCTTTGTGCAATTGACACCCTTAATTTAAGGCAACTATCGTAAAAGGATTTGCTCCTAAAGTTCAATCAAACTTAATTTTAAAAACGGGCTGTTATCTCTACCAAATAGTTCTCAATTTGGTATAAAAGCGCAATGAATTGTACGAATATTTTAAATTCCTTTTCGTTTTAATTCTGACTTCGGGTGTGCCAACTTCATTATTATACAGATAAACAATTTAATCTCTTTGACCTCCCTTTGTCAGATTTTTCATCTCTCTCCCTTCTACAATAAATACAATTTCTGCAGTGAAGTTCATTAACACGAAGAAAATGTGAATTTTTTTTGGGTAAACCCTGTTCGGTAAAAATTTGAGGTGTAATTCTTTTGTTCATATTAATGAAAGTGTTGTGTATACTTTTTCTCATCAAGATGAGTTATGTTACACATTTTCTTAATATCAAAATTGTCGGGTTGCTGCTTTTGCAAGTACATAGTAATTTATGTGCTAATATTCTCATGAGGCTAATTCGTGTTTGAGCTTATACTGAATTAAGACATCAACGAACCTGATAATTTTTGTTAATTAGTGTAATCAAGTTGACTTGATAGAGGCGTCGCTTCATCTTATTCTTCCCCGCCTTAAAGAACAGTTGATGAACTGACCACCTATATAGAATTCCTCGGACCTGAGAATTACTTTTTGTGTAGCTACGAGAACGCGGCATGTACAGCCTGTGCATTTAGACGTGAGCACTTGCATGCACCGCAGAGATAGGGCGGGACGGAAGGGGAGTGTGTTGCTAGTATGAATCACGTGATGACTGATACCACTGCGCATTGTGTTTACAGTGCTCTCGTCTAAATGCACGGACAGTACCGTACAGCCTGTTTCAAGTAAACTGCTTGAAATTGGGGATTCTAAAATATGTTTACTTAATTAATGACAATGTTGCATGTAGCAGCCAAATGTGTATGATTAAGTTACATTACAAGTATACTAAGTGACACAGCAGTAATTCTTTCCCGGCGAAAAACAATATCAGAAGATGCGATTCCAAAGGGGGATCATACCACCGCTATTGTGTAAAGACAACATTTAATTAAAACAGTGATACATTCTATATTATTCAATGAATTTATATGAAATTTTGTACAATAATAGGCCTAGTTTAATTCATTCTCTTTAATGTGTTGTACAAGAAATTTAAATGTGTGTTGTATTAAACCTAGTAGTAAGGGAATATGCTTTTCACTTTTTTTAAACAAATGATACCACAAAATACATTATTTCTTAAAAACGATTAAGGTAATACGCTTCAATTCTTTTGTCCTAGTATCCAAGACTTTAGGCTATAAGTTAAACCACACTCAAACTTTGTACATGCAATCAGATAACTTTAAAATGTTTTGAACTTAAATTAACAAAAAATAAAAATGAAATAAAAATTGTACTGCTTTCACGGCCAAAAATGCAGTCCCTATTGTATGATGGATTTTTGGTGAGTTAATGACCAACATTTTTCGTAAATCTAAAATTAAAATTGTTATACCTCATACTGAATGTTATAGTCTTCAGTAAACCGCGATTAAAAATGAAGGATTTAGTCTTATTTTAACATTCATTTTCATGAGGTGGAATGTAATGTAACGTACAATCACGTAGAATGAAATGTATTGTTGCTGGTTGTTATGGGTGATTGTATCAATCAAATGGAATTGAATTGTGGAATAATTAATAGCTATTTATGTACCAAGTACACAAAATAACGCTTTAGCGGACGAATCTAGTATAGCGGCCGAGACCGAATTGCTGGATGAGTCCGATAAAGTTTTTGAGTACGTGGTACATACAATTTTTTTTTTGTAAAAGCCCTCTAAATTATAAGAAATGAAATAAAATACCGTATAATTAATTATAATGAAAGTTATAGTCAGCCATTTGTTAGCGTCATATTCTCACAGCCGCCTGAAAAACAATGAACCGTACCAATACGAAATGCGGTAATATAGATGCCTATTATATGAATCATACGAACTAGTATTTATGAAATGGTTATGAAAATATGAATGATAATCCCAAGGAAATTTCAATCCAAGCTAGATACATTCAATTGGAGCTGCTGCCAGTAAAATGTCGGCAGCAGTAGACTGTAAGAAGGAATATAATATTGCAAGGAACTTCTGGTGCATCCATGGTAAGCAATGTTCCTCTTGTGAACCAAGATGTGAAAAGTTGTTGGCTTATATATTTTGTTGTTACATGATGAAGTAGGTTACCGTGTTTTTCGAAAACCCTGGTAAAGTTTCTGATTATCACAAAGATACATGCTGGCTTAAATTTGTTGTTTTATGACCAAATATATGCTTAAATCCATGTTAATGTTGGTGTGACTGGTCAATGCCATCTGGATTTTGTTAAAAGATTGTCATGACGACTTTAGCGTCCTAGGCTGATAAAACAGCATTTTAAATGCAGTTGTAAGCAATTTTAGCGGTTGCTAAAATGCAATTTTTCGGGGTGTTACTAGTCCGACAAGCAGCTGTTGAGCGTGTTTTAAAAAGAACATTAATGTTGCTTGGGAGTTTTCTGCTGAGCTAAGTAAAAGACCTGTAGTCTTTTTGACACCATATGGGATTCAGAGAAGTACAGTATCTTCTTTATTATCATCTTTTGTTTTCTTTGAGGATATTTTCTTCATACTTCTATGCTTCAATTCCCACAAACTATAATCTATATTTTAGAGTATTTTGTGCTCCTTTTGTACTTAAGTATGTAATTCTTATCGTAATTTCACATCATAGGAAAAATGCTTTTTTATTATTCTTCTTTATGGAATATAATGCACATACTCGAATCGCATACCCTCTTAACCATTCACGTACTTTTCTGGTCCTAATTAACTAGACGTACAGTTTAAAAACACCGCGTTTTAAGTCTTAAGTCTTTCTCTAAAAACATTACTCTTGTAGCAATTAGTTTTAAGCTAAACTCAGTTACACATTGAGCAGGTGAAATATTTTCGTGTTATCTGAAACTGATCAAAGATGAACCACCTGCTTTTAAATAACAATATCTCTTGATCACAAGGTAACTATGGAAACCGCACAGCCGCATTGTGGAATTCATCAGTAATTATTGTTCCGAAACTGATTTATGTTCAATCCGTGCTTAATTTAGATCCCTAACTAATCATTTAATCATGGAACATGAAATCGGTGTTCCTGTCTACAGATGGGTAAGATAATAAATTGATATTACATAAAAAATGTTTAGGCAAAGTCAGGTAGCTACTCATACAAAGCGAAGTTCATTAATCGTCGAATTAGAAATAAAATCTTTTATCAGTTATTGTTCATCGTTTTCGGACATCGAATAGGGATGGTTATACATTTGAAGTTCGCCGCTGCAGTTCTGAGTTCGAATTAAGCAAGGCCGGGATATATTTCCTTCTCGTTAGGAAATGGATATAGCCTACATCTGTTGCTCTCAGTTGTGTAGTCTTCCTGTAAGAAAAATCGTAAGACGGTGTAAAACTGGTCTTCTTCTGTAAACTAGAAATGTAAGAGTTGGTGGATCTTATTAAATTTATAGAGCCTTCATTATATTATATTCTTGTATAATTTTTCATCAAGAAGGACATACATTCAGTCCCCAGCTGTATTAGCATAAAAATTACAGTAAAGTCCCCCTAGTCCGGACCCCGCTCTTCCGGAAATCCGGTTAATCTGGACTGATTTTTTGTAACGAACAATCAATAAATATTGAATATTAATCACAAAGATGTTTTTTTGTTAATCCTACATCAGTTCGTAGATTAAAACCTTAGGTCTAGGTATACAGCAATATTAAAACCAATTAAGTTGTAGGAAAAGTTATATTTACGAAAAAATCTACTTTTATAGTTTTGGCCATCTAAAATTTCTATTACAGTACAGTACGTGCGTTTTAAGGCAAATTCCGTTTAATCAGGAATTTTGGTGAACCGGACAGAGTCCGGTCCCATCTAGTCCGGATTAACGGGACTCTGCTGTATAGCGTCTTCGGCTGCTACTTTCAAGAGTGGTATAGGAGCGATTACTTTCATTAAAAAAAAAAACATTAATATTCAATAAAAAAAATTCTGTGCTTTAGTGCCAATTTATACATGCTAACCTTCTTTCCGCAGAGTTAGGCTAAGAAGAAGAATTACATTGGCATAAGCTATTAGGAGTTTCTCTTAGTGCGATAGGATGTCCTTGTTAAGTTTGCAATGGCAGACGACCGGGTTTGATTGAAGCTTTACTTTTACTTTTAAACATCTTCCTACAATTTCATCTTGCTCGTTGTTGTCAGAACATTTGTAAAGGAAATCGTTAGTGAACAGAAATCCCCGGTTTGTTTAGAAGAAAATTAAAGGCATTCTTAAAACGCTTACCCTTGCAGTTCGTTCATAGTATTATTTTCTGTTCCAACAAGACGCCGAAAGTAAAGTGTTGGTTGGTTAATTGAAAAAGAGAAAGACGTTAAAATAATTGTAAATAAAAATGAAATAAATTAATGTATTTGTTTCAATGTGTTTATTGTACTTATTGGAGCGAAACACAAGAAAAAAGCTTTTCAGAAAATGGTAAAATACTAAAATAAAACTATTTAATATGTTGAACCCTAGAGCAGTGTATTTTATACACAGGATTTACAATTTGCCCTCAACCGAAAAAATTCCAAATGTTATAGACATCTAAAAGTCGATACCTTTCACGTTATTGTTAAGCTTCAGTTTAATTGTGGTAGAGCGATCGTAGCGTCAACAGATCAAGAGTTACAATACTTTTTCTTGGAATTGCAGCAGCGGTGTATTGTTTACACCGCGCGGTCGGTTATGTAGTATTCTGGTAGTGACAAACAAACAGAATGGAGTAAAATTGATAATATGTATAAAAAAATTCCTTGCATCATCAAAAAAATGTTATCAAGATCTTTTGTTTGCAAAAATCACTCCCCTAACAACAGTCTTTTGTGAAAAATAAAAAATCACTCCCCAACAGCAGTCTTTTGCAAAAAATGCAGCGGGCTTTCACATGAGGTCGAAATTGAATAATTTGCAATTTATAACCAATTAGTATTTATAAATGATTTACGAAACTATTGTTACTCGTAATTTATTAATGGTGTAATGTAAATTAAAGCAAAGGAATGACAAACCGTTGTATTATTAAAATATAAAGCATTGCTGAACATGCCTTGCACAAAAGAAATAGACTACTTCAGATAAAACCAATTATTTTCGGTACTTCACTACATGTGTTTATACAATCAGCCGAAAAACACTGCTCCGAAATTTGGGTTTGGTTTTGTGACATAATATTTATTTATTTATTGTGTCAACTACAGCAATACATCCCAATTACAGTTGGCGTAGTTTTGCCAATAAGTGTTGTGCAATATAAAAATACAATACAATAAATGAATGTGTGAGGATAAAGAAGAAGATACATGAATGATTTGTAATAAATACAATTAATTTAACAAGACAAACTAAAAACTAAGCCAAAATCGTAAGGAATATATAACATTTCATTTCTATGTTGATTTAATGATAAGTCAAAATCCAGAAGAGCATTTTGAAGTGATAGATAATTATATTGATCACACATTTGAATTAAAGATGAACACAAAAACATTTTTGACTTAATGGTAGGAATATAACAATTCCCTATTTCTTCAATTTAATTGTACTACATTAAAATTTAATACGTTTTAAAAGTTTATTGCTATCAATTATACCATTGACAATTTTATATAAGAATAACCATTGCGCTACAAAACTTTTACCAATTAGAGTTACAAAATTAAATTCATTTTATTAAAGTATTATAAAAAATTGTACAGATTTACCATACTTTTTTAAAATACATAGCCTATATCGAGGAAAACTCTTCTGAATTTTTTTATACATCATTAACATGAGTTTTATACAATGGTGACCATATAACTCATGCATATTCTAACTATTATAAAGTTTATGTACCAAAGCCAATTAGCGTATTGAAGATGTCGGTTGCTATGATATCTAATGTGGAAATTTCTTTTTAATGCAAATATGTTGTTTTCTTTCCGAGCAATTAACATTCCACAACAACTTGCATAACTTATTTACATTTGTCTAGCTGAATTTTCTTGTTAGTATGGAGTAATTAAGTTTAACTAATTACACTGGTAAACAAAAATCAACTTTTTTTGTGACATGGATAAAACAAGGCATACCTTATGTAAAATTTCACCAGAAAACAGAAAATGACCTTGGATTTTCTCTATCACCCACTATTTTTTTGCTACGAAGTGTTTTGTGTTATACTGAAATATGTTAATTTCGGTATGTTCTTAATATTATATTTAATTCAAAATTTTATTACAAAATGTCCAGCAGTCATCAGCAAGCAAACTAGGACTCCATTTGCCTTGGTATCGCTTTTCCATAGTTGCAACAATGTCCTGGTGGAATTGTTCCCCATGTTCGTTGCTTACGGTTCCCAAATTTTCAGGAATGAAATCGAGGTGAGCATCCAGGAAGTGAATTTTTAATGACATGTTGCATCCCATTTCGCTGTAGGCACTAAGTAATTCAGTCACAAGGTCACAGTCAGCTTTGACATATCCAATGAATCAAATAAGTTGTCAACAGCCATGCAGTAGCCTACACCAAAATCCCTTCTTGAGCGAAATAATGTATAAGTCCTCGAGGAGATTCCAATCCTTTTAATCTGGATGCTAGGAGTTCTGACTGTGATTTTGCTAGTTTTAAATCTCGAACTAAATCATTCAGTTCAGCTTTTGAAATCAGATGTGGTTTTGTTGAGCATTTTGATGCTTGAAAGTCTGGATCATTGTCGATTTCCTGTGCGAATTGCACAACATCAGGTGGATCACTAGCACATTCTTCTTCGTCCGAACTCCATGATTCTGGTGGGTTTGGGATAGGAAGTTCTTCACTATGTTTGACGTGCCGGGTTGATGGTAAATTGGGATATTGCACAACATACTTGGAATTCAGTCCGATGGTAGTGAGGTAAAAGTAACAATCTGTTGGATGGTTTTTTGGTTCTCTCCACACCATTGGTACTGCAAATCGCATATTACGTTTTTTCACCTTTCAATCAACCTGTTAACAATGTTACACAAGTCTTGCAACATATGTGAGGGGCCCATGACTTATCTTGTTCTCCTGCTTTAACTCCGAAATAAAATTCGTAAGCTCTTCGCACAAGTTGGGTGAAATCACGTTTTTGCGATTTAAAAGATATTTCTTCTCACACATAACAAAAACTGTTGACATTATTTACACACTGCCTAGGCATTGCATTGACTTGTTAATTCGCAGTCAATCACAGTACAATAATAAAAATAAACCAAGTAAGTAGAACACAAGCACGTTAGTAAAGACAACATAGTAAATGCAGTAACTTTATACGCGGGTAAATGCCTACTAATGCACAATCTCATTTGGGTGCGTAGGCCTACTTCTTACATGTAATAGGCTATACTGGAAGGAACTTGTCTTAACACACTGCTTCACTGCTGATACATGCATTACACGAAGTGGTACAATATACATACAGCGACTCACAAAACTGTTGCAATGATTGCTGTTTTGTTGTTGTTATATTTTTAAAAAATTCAGTAAAATATTATTTAAAAAATAATGAATGGTGGGGTAGGGTGGAGAAGAATGTCTTGTTTTATTCTATGGAAGCAACAAATGTATTATTCAGAGTTTATTTTAAATTTCTTTTCATTGTTATTGCAACGGTTTTGTGAGTCAAATGTTGCATACTTGCAGAATATAAACGCTTGTTACTAAAAATCCGTGGGTGATAGGCAATTTCTGTTTTTAAATTTGTTATTAGGGTGCCCCAATACATCGGAAACACCTAAAAATTTCCATGTCACAAAATGTGTGTTTAACAGTGTTATTTATAGATTAATATTGTAAGAAATTAATAATTTCCATAAATTATTATTTCATGCAGTATTGTGGATACTTTTTATTACATTATGTGATACCACATAGATCTACCACATAAGTGGTGTTAAGTGAACCGAGTAAGTATGCTCGGCATCATCTTTTTTTTCTTTTTGTTTGCCTGCTTATTTTATTTTTCTTTCTTTCATTTAGATAATAGGGAGCATGAGATAATTGATGAACATTAATTTTTTAATGTCTGTAATTTGTTATCGGACAGGTATGTGGAATAATCAATATGAATATATCTAGTCCTCTTAGGGAAACTCTATCAAGGCACACCTTTGATAGGATAGTGCTGTTGAACTGCGGTTAATGGAAATTTAGCCAAAATTGCATTCTTTACGTATAAGCCTATTTCACTAAGGATCTCCAAGGATTGTATTTGGCATTTTCACATTCTTATCAGTTCAAGAGACTTTAAGTTACACTATGAAAATAATAAATTTTGATTACCTTGATTTGATTTGATTTGATTACATTTCCAGACATTCGAGAAAGATAATTTGATATGGTCAAATATTGTGGTGATCAGTTTATCGCTACAGTAACATGTCTGCAAATGTAGGGCTAAAAATTTCTGATATTTCATTCCTGGGAATGATAGAGAATCAAAATCTATAGTTTAATATTCATTAATCAGTGATAGGAAAATATAGAAGCGATCTGTATTCTGAAGACACTAACTTACTGTAAATGGTGAAATCAAGTTTATAAAATGCAACCGTTCCTGTTTGCAAATCTAGTAACAATTAGAACGACACATCCCATTAAGAGACTGAAATGACACCTTAAAAGGATGAAGTCTTGAGCATAACTTAAAAGGTTAATGTTTATCATCAGTCGAAAATATAAAAACGAAGACAATAGGACTACTTTGTATACTGACGATAACGAAGTACGTAATTGCTGCATCTACTTTGGTTAATTTTTTTCGCAAAAATCTTTAATTTCTATGATTGAATTTGCTGCATGGATATAATTACGTCGAAAGTAAAATCATCAGGATACAAATTAATTCATGAATTGGCCTATATTTTTTTTTTGAACTTATGTAGCCTATAAATTATATGCATTAGATGTGCTGGAGAGAAGATTCCTTAGGCCTAGTTACCGGAGTAATGATGTCACCTAATATATTTTTTTTAATATACAATTTTGTTTTCTTACCAGAAAATGTTCCACGTATGAATTTTGATACAATAGCACCTATGAGAGACATTTAAATCGAGTACTGCTCCACTTTAGTTTACCAACATGTGATAATACTTTGTAGTAATTTATTTACAGCTTTGTAGCAAACACATTTACCCTTAAATATGTACCGAGGTCTGTGAGACCGCAGCAAAACATTTTAACCTATGCTGCTTTCTGGACATCGTCTTCACAAGTGAGTTATTTACGCTACCTTCCCTTCTCGAGTTCCCTTATCAATTATCACCACATTATGCATCACTTACCCATCAGTGTTAATGGAGCCGTGCCAAGAAATTTCATTTTTTTTAAATCTTGTGAATAACAATGACCATAAAAAATGTTAGGCCGAAAATTTTAAGACCATGTGATGACAGAATTAATTATTTCGGTGAAATTTCACAGTGAATGTTTTGAGGCAGAAAGACTGCTTTCTAGGATGCAAGTTAAGTTACTGCAATTTTGAACACAACCATTTATTATGGTGACCTGTGATTTATATCTAGTTTAGAGTGATGTGAATGTCGACACTAAACACATTTATTTAGTATTTTATTTATTCATTTGAAAAATGTTAACTTATCTTCGAAACTATGCAATTCATCGCATTTGCGGTGCAGCGACTCAAATATATGCCATAAAATCTGTGGTTTGGTTCTAAAAGGGCCAATGTCAATTTCTTGCAAAAATGAGGTTTATGCATTATTGAGCTCGGCTAGTCTTTATCTTTCGTATATTAAACGTACCAATGTCTGTTGCTATTAATATACATAATACAGAAACCTTAGAGGCCAATGTCGGAAGTTCTCAGCAAAAAATGCTACTTCTATTATTGGCTTCAACGTCAGTTATCTCAAAAGCAAGTTTTATGATATTGTCCCTTTAAGAACGAAGCCAGAGAAATGATTGCGTAAGAATAATGCTCTCTTAGTTAGGAGTCAGTTTGATTGAATTATAACTAACATTCATATTTTGTAAGTTTCTTTAGTGTTAAAAGCCCTTTAACTCTGAGCGGTCACTCAGACTTCATGTCCATGATAGTGTAACAGAATAATTATGTCCTTGGTTAAGGGTTAATGGAAATGCTTTTAGCGTTATAAAAACTGATTCAGGAATTTTCGCTTAGCCACCCTCTTTAAAAGTTGATACCCATTGTCATTTTCCTTAATAACATTCCACCCGCCTATCACTGGATTGCTAGAATGTCTAGCATGCGAAGGCTGTGATTTATCATTATCTTGCCATGGGAGTTAGCTGATATCTGAATAGTGCTACATATAAATGCTCTCTGTGAGGAATGCAGATAATGGCATGTATATTAGCGATTTCATGGCGAATTGTGCATCTCCACAGATTACAATGGCGGCTCAACGCTGCTCCAGCGCAACCGTACAAAATCACACTCACTGTTGCTACTTACAGTTAAATTTGCAATCGGGTCTTCCGTATGGCATTAAGTGATTGCCTTTAATGTACACTAGATATTTTCACACCATTTACGTAAATATTTTTTTCGGGATTAACATAATCGGATTTCCATCCCGTATTGCAGCCTTCTGATTGCAATTTTCAGGTTCATTATGCATATTGTGAGATAAGAGATTTGCATGAGTGAAAGATGTGATTTGAAAGGTGGAGAGGGATTTTATGGAATTCTTTTGATTCTGTTGTTCTTTATTTAAATTAGCTGAAATATGGGTCCATAAAATGTATTATTCTCGTACACTAAAGTAATGGTAATAGCAGATTGTTCTCAAGACATCTCGACTGAGCAAAATGGGTAGTCATTACTGCCTAGCCTTAATGAAAAAATGTTAATTTTTATTCTTATTTTAGCATACTGCATACATATGAGTGGTTTCTATGACAACCCAAAGGTAGGCTACGTTGAAAACATTACAGATTTTCTCAGTTTGTAATTTATATCTCCGCTATGAAAGTTTCACATCTATATAATTTTTCCTAATTAACTTATTCATTTTTAACGTGTAACAAAATATGTTACACTTTCACATAATACAATATTCAGTATCGTAATAATTATTAAATTTGAAGAAATATTTCGAATTTTAATTTCGCAACCTATTCTCTTCGTCTGAGTTAATTTTTTTTTTTTTTTTTTTTTTTTTATTTTTATTTTTTTTTTTTTTTATTTTTTTTATTTATTTATTACAAGAGATATTACAAGAGGTATTACATTTAGTAATACACCCGAATGAGCAAGACTGCTCGTGCTCGGGTGTCGTTTCAAAAATATCAAAGTGAAGAAAGAGGAGAGACAAAGAAATAGAGTGTATAATGTGCTTAACTAAAAAAGAAAGTAAAACAAAAACATTAAACATAAAAACATAAATACATAAAAGGAGTGAAACAAAAATTACTTAAAAGCTAAAAAATTACAAAAAATTCTTTACATATCTATTAAATTTAACAGTGGAGTATGCTGAGAGATCAGGATTTTTTCTGATAATTGAGTTATAGAAGCGCGGTCCAAAATTAATGCTATGCTTTAATCCTGCCGATGTGAGACATTTGGGTTCTAATAGGAGTAAATTAGTATTTCGTCTAGTTTTGTAGATATGATCACTGGAAGAGTATTTTATACGATGTTTGTGAAAATATTATATTAAATTAAATATTAAATATTAAATATTAAATTAAAATATATTTGATCTTCTTATTTGCGAAAGACTCTAATTGTTGTAGGGATTTAGTTGCATACTTTGAATCAAGAATAGAAACCTGTAGAAAAATCTATGACTCTTTCTGGTGTTATTTTAGAAAAATATATAATTAAATTCGAAAAAATCTTATTTAAGGTAAAGAAGTTTCATTTCTGCGTCACTTCGAACAATTGTTTAAAGCAGAGATATATGTCTAATAAAGCAATGATTTTAGCAGAATGTGAGGATTTTGTCCGCGTATTACTGTTATTATTAACGGAATTCTGCTATCCTGCTAATTTTCTTAAGTGATTTCAAACTTAAAACCCGCTTATGATTTTGCTTATACAGGATATAACCATACATAAATCAGATATGAAAGGGGAATCAAGTAACTTTATCTTGAGCTAAACACTCCATAATGCTGAAAACAGTCCATATGAAGAAGGCCTCGCTCCAAAAAATTATGATCGCGGTCCGTTCCCAGTAGCCTACTGCCATACACAAAACACTTTTCGTAGCGGCATTCTTAACTACAGTCTACGTTTTTTTTTTTATCTGTTTACAACATGTTATTCTGAAAATGGCAGAATTAAATCCTGGGACATTAGAAGTACAGTACTGGTGTTGTGGAAATGGTCGCTATAAGTGACAAAGTTAATAGTGAAGATTCTTTAAACCAAGAAGTGTCGGACATTAGCGAATAAACAATGAACCCAATAAATGAAATTTAAGGAAAAGCAATTTAATGTGTTTTAAGCTGAATCTGTCGTTGGAGAAACGAACAAGTCAGTTTTGATTATTTTGCTAGAAATATGTATTAACTAATTACCTGCAGACTCTCGTGAAAGAAATTGTTACGCCTATATCGTTTTAATTCAGCCATTTGAAAGTGCGTATTCAAGTACATGTATAATGCTACGATTTTTAAACCGATTTTTTATATTCTGAAGACTGGTAGAAAGATTGTCTAAACAAATTCATTTCTCCAGCGATATATTCTACTATAATATCTGCATCAATAAAACATCTTTTAGTTTAGTAGCGAGAGTTGAAATTGCTACGAACTACAGTTAGTTCCATTCTGTACCAGCATAAAACTACACACCTTATATTTTATGGAAGTTAGAAACTCTTCAGAAATGACGTAATTTCAACTCACCGCCTTCTGCAATAGCCATTCTCTTACACTGCATGCAATATCAGCTCCCCTCACCCCCGCATTTTTTCAGCTCAAGATAAAGTGTGTAGTCATACCAAGAATTAAAATAGGCTTGCTAGATGCTTTTGGTCAAAACTAGTCATTATATTAATAAAAAGTTGCCATTTTAGCCACTTATATATATAAAGTTTTTCATTTTACTTTTTTTAATTAATTGTAGGCCCTACTAAAGAAGTACTGGTACTAGACTTCATGTACTTTGCGTTACTAAATTATGTTTATTGAAAATTAAAATAGAAGAGTTACGTAGTTTGCACAATATTTCACTTTTTTAATGTCAGTGATACTGAATGATAATTTCTATTCGTGATGGGTAAGCAGGTAATAAACAATTAAAAAAATATAAGTAAAATAAAACAAAGAGACGGGCCGCAATATACGCAGTACAGATACACGTATAATACAACAAGTAGTCTATCAAACTGACCGAAAGTGTTACGCCACAAAAGCGGGCAATGAACTGAATCACGCATATTTACCATGTTTAGTTTTATCTTCTGCAATATTTTTATACTATATATAATGATAAATTCATCAGGTTAGTAATTTAGCCATGATTAGCCAAAAACAGCAGGCTAATTTTCCGGAAATATTTTTAACCTCATTGCACGCAAATTAGCCACACTGGCTAAAAATAGCCACATCTGGGAACCCTACAAGAAAGTTAGGTTTCTTGGAATAAATAGATGTTATTTCGAAATATTCGGCATTAACCAGCATTAAAATATGAAAGAATAAATTGTTATGAAGAATAAGATTAAACAAATTTGTCGTTATAGCAATAGCTGATATTTTATGTTATTTCGACAGAAAATGGCAATAATTAGAAACGATATTCCGAGATGACGAGGACAAAAGGAGTACCGTGTGCACCAATGAAATGCAATTATACTTACTTACTTACTTACTCACTCAATGGCAATAGACAATTCCTCAGCAAGCTAAAGGAATATTATCTATTTTATGGAGCCCGAAGGTTCATTGCCGCGCTTACCTGAGCCCGCCATTCAACCCTATTCTGTGCTAGCTCTACGCAATCATCCCTCGAAAATTCCACTTTCTAATATTGTCCTTCCACCTTTGTCTGCATAGCTCGAGAACGAAAAATCGTATAAAAACAAAATTTTTAATCGAGCTTAGGTATCTTTTGGGGATGTGTCACGAAGATTGGCCATTTTACACAAAGAAAAGTTAGGTTTTCCCAACATTCTCGAAAACGGGTGAAACGATTTTGTTTAAATTTTGTATTTGAGGTGTTTATGCTAAGGACTAAACTTTTATTTGATTTTTTTTTTTTTTTTTTTTTTATTTTTTTTTTTTTTGCAAAAACTCACTGACGGGTAGTTACAAGGCAGGCATCGTTCATAGAAACTCGATTTTGCCTGGTGAACGATAAAGCTTTGCATCAATCTAATACAACTGAATACCTATTCTCTGCAACACGGCCCCTTATTCTATATCAGAATTTGAAGAAAGGTGTATTGCCACCCTTAGGTGATACAAAAGTTTGCGAATGCATTTATTAAGATTTTATTTGGATTGCATCCTTCAGGGATGCGGCACGAGGTAGGCCTACGGCAACGACTTTCTTTTCATTTTTACAAACACTTTATTTGAAGAAAATTTCATTTTTCTTAATTTTCTCGAAATAGGTTTAAGGATGTTATAGGCTCATTTGTAGGCCTACTATAATATATTATACTAAGTACTTTTATTTGAAAAACTTCTCCAATATAAATTTTCTGAAGGCTAGTTATAAGCCATTCATTTAAACATAGACTTGGATTTTTTGGTCTTGCCTGGCTAATAATGCGACTTGGAAACGAGGCTGATACAAGTGAATGCGCACTACTGCAATTCAGCCATGTACTCTACACTGGAATAGGCTATGTTTAGGGTAGAGGGAGTTATATGAATGTTTCATATCACATTTTAAAAATACTAATTATATTTAATGTTGTAATTATGTTATAGTGAATTTTTGTTAAACTAATTTAGGCTAATCCTAAAGTATTATGGAAATAAATATTTTCATTTATTATATTACTTCACTTAAAGTTTCAAGTGAATACTTGTATTATAAGGTAGTGATTATTATTGTAAAGTTCTAAAAACTAATTCTTGCATATTACGAAAATAATTATCTCGTTTATATTGTACTGTTGAAATTTTCTGATTGATGGGTTTGCTTCATGTTCTATTATTTCCTGGAATTATTTCTTCCACTTATTCAAAACTTGGGTTTGTTCCCAGTTTTCTCCATGAGTGTTTTATTTTGTTATCCTGGTTTTCACGATTTGTACTTTTTGTACTTAGACTTCCCTGAAACTGAAGCCTAATTTCGAATTTATATATGTAAGAACTACTTTCATTGCTGCTTCCCTTTTCAATCGAACTACTAGCAATTATTGGGATTTTGAAATAAAAAAAACAAAGAAAGTATTATGTTTTAAAACTTTAGCGAGATAGAATTATTTATCCTCCTCTTTATGCTGATGTGGCTGTGATTTAAATGCCCTGCTCTATGAACACTCTTGTTTGTTTTCTTAGGTTTGTTTATGCAGGTGCATGTTCCGCCTGGGTTGCCGAAGTATGTACTTTCTGCTCTGAGTAGGTAGTATTCTGTCGCAACGATTCTTTATGCATATGACTTGTGAGTGACTACACTTCTCAGCAAGAAGATGCTCTTACTTTATGCTTGCTTTTTTTGCATATCCCCCAATGGCTCTGCTGTGAATATTTCACTTTCTACACTTTGGACATTTCCATGTAGGTTTAATCATTGATTAAAGAAATGTTTCCACACATTTAAAGTATTGTTCGATGTCGCGAGTATACTGCCATCCTTGTCCATAATTATGTTTATTCTAGGTTAAAAACCTTTCTTGAACTCGTGTATTCACTTGTAGAGATCCCTAACATTTTTGGCTTTACTATTTTCTTCTAATTAATTTACTTTGTCTTTGAGATAGTTTATTTTCTTTGTTCTAATAGTTCTAGAGGTTACTCGTTTAGCATTGTTGAGATTTTCGACTGTAGTATTTTCGGATTCTACCACTGTAGTTTTGCCTGCTTTTTTGCATTTACGAATCACACGTAGTCATCATCGAACCACGGTTTATTTGGTTTCAGTTCAAGCGGACCAAATTTTTCTTTCGCGGCTACTTTAAAAATATTGTCTTTAATGCAATCCCAGGATTTATCGATACTCATATCATCCCTAGCTTCTTGTTCGGCAGTGTTTTCTAGGCCTGCAAATGTATTTGAAATCTCGACTTGGTGAGCATTCCTACTTCCGTCTTTACATAGCTTTTTTCAGATTGAATCTCTCTACATCGAAATTTTGCTTAGTTCCTTTGTTTAATGAAAGTTTCTCCCAAACAGCCGCAACTGCCAGGTAGTGATCCAAATTGCAATCAGCACCCCTAAAAGTTCGAACGTCGATTATACTAGACTGCCTCCTTTACATCTATTAGCACGTGATCGACTTGATTATGAGTCTTTTCATCTGGCAAGATCCATGTGCATTTATGAATATCACGATGTGGGAATTTTGTTCTCTTTACGCTTAAATTTTTAGCGGTGGCAAAATTCACTAGTCTAACCCCAGTGTCATTGCTCTGCAAGTGGAGACTTTCGTTCCCACTTGAAAATATCCTGCCTTCCTACTTTCGCATTGACATTTCCTAGCACAATTTTTGTGTGCTATGCCGGAAACCGATCAAATGTTCTTTCTATTTCCTCATAAAAACTGTCCTTGTCATCATCTTATTTATACTCTGTTGGTGCATGGACAAACGCAATAATAGATTAATTAAGATATAATAATATAGGCCTATACAAAGTGGAAGTAATATAACTGTGCAGATTTTAAGAGGGTGATCCTTCGGTGTAAACAAACAAAAAAAAATCAAATTTCATGTTTGTCTCAAAGTAAGTAATTTTCTCAGAAAGAAAACCACATTGTCCCTAAACTTTAACCGTGATTTACTTCATAACTGTTATCGAAAATGTTCTAATTTTTTTACGTCTCCAGAGGAAAGAATAATGAATAAATTTCCCCTTTGCAGTTTTCAACCTCGAGCTCTGGTCAGAAATCTTAGTAATGCAGTAGACTCGATTTAACACATTCGGACTTCTAGCCCGACCTACCTATCCGCTTAATAAGTTTGGAAATACGGACTATCTAAAGTTTTTCTTTAGGTTTGAAAGATATCCGTGCATACTTCAACTTATTTTAAATTTGGTCCATATTTAAATATATTTTTTGTTCGTAACATGTTTCAGTCGTCTCGGCAGCGTCGGTGTAGACGTAGCGTGCTTATCTCTAGATCCGAAGGTCGCGGGATCAAACCCGGCCGCAATCGGTGGATTTTTCAGAAACGTAAAAATCCTGGGCACGGGATCCTTCGGGAGGTTCATTAAGCTGGGGGGGGGGCCATGTCGTAGATTTATGGCACTTAAAAGAACCCCATTCCTAAATTTAGAGCCCCTGGACAACATTCCTCGACTCTTTCATGTCCGAGTAATACCTTTGTTTTCGAAGGGGGGTTTGTGAAGTGATGGGAATACCACTTGTCCCTCTGTCCTCTCTCTCGGAAAATAAAGGTAACAAAATTAATCTAGGTACTGAAACCTCCAATTGAAGGCCCTAAGCCCCACCACGGGAGTTAAAGGAAAAAATATAATAAAGAAAGTCAACATATTTCAATCATTGCAGTAAATTCATCTTTTTTTTCGCATTTAACTTTGTAATATGCTCATTTATAAAGGTTTGTTAGGGCTGACACAAACAGCAGAAATACATTACTTCATTAAATATTTATTTATACTCAATAAACCTTGTTTAAATGCTATGGTACATTTGAGCACTGAATGGTAGCACTGTCAAAAAAGTTTGAAACCCAAAGCAATAGCGTGAAACAGCATAAAGATGGGTGGCAATAAATAGCTGATTACGTAGGAACTGTTTATTAGGGCCACCTACTGTAAAATTACATACCTGGAAATATTATTCGTGGACTGATTTACTTCAAATGTCTAACATTATTCTCTCGTTTTGCATATGCATTTAGCCTTGTGTGCTATTATAGTTTAATATCTATTTAAATTATGCTAAATAGCTATGTAGAGGATTAGGAATAGATCCTTGAAATACTTACATAGGCCTATGCTTGCTGCTATACGATAATTTTTACTTGTTTTTGCAACCTGCAAGTTCTTGAACTTAAACTAATTACATAAATTATTACTTACTAGTTGTTCTGGTAGAATTTTAATCTAATCCCTTTTTCCGCGGTGTAATTTTGAATATTGCCAATGCAAAATAAGAATCTTCTACGTGGTATGAGTATAAATCAATTAAAATTTTTGTCAGGACCTCCAAGAGTATAGAATAAAACGACTAAACGTTTTTATTGCTTGTAGATAATGATCGGGCAGTAGCTGCCGATCGTTTAAGTTAAAAAGCTTCAACAGACCATTTAAATTGCAAACGGGAGGTGCAGAAACATCTCTGTAGGGAGGCAGCTTGTTGAAGCTTTTAAAGTTACCTCGTACATTCTTACTTAAATATGTGTGGTCCAAAATGTTATATTTGTGGAGCTCAAAACACAGAATTCTACTTCTACAACTGCGCGTAAGTTACATTTAACCTGGCAAAGAGCACATTAGAACTACGGTAATTTCATTGTGTTTAGGGCGTTTCGTGAATGCAGGGACGTGTTATCGTGTGTTGTTCCTTATTATAAAAATCCAAAGTTAATTTTTACGGGTAGAGTGATATTAATTAATATTTTGCCACGAATCATTTGAGTGTAAAATTGTTGCCTTTCGGTCTTTTAAAACTTTTATAGTTAACGCATTTCTTACATTCAATTATTTAGATCATACTGTCTAATCGTAGGCTTTTATTTCTCCATTATTCTTTCTTCCAGAGTGAGCTCCAGTCGTCAATTTCTCAATATAACCACTCGGGAATATTTTATTCTTTTCTTTTCTTTTCTTGGCTTACTTAGTCATTCCCAACATATTTTCTTTGCATCTCATATCTACTATCGGGGTGCTTAAAGCAGGATGAAAAATGCAGTAAAGTTGATGTTTTAAATCCTACCTCTGTAAGGGTATAACACGGAATAAAGCAAGCCTCCCACTAACCGCGTTACATCAGGCTTCTACTATGTGTACATAATTAATGTGAAGCTATTTATTAGACCTAATTATTAGCAAAGTATGTTCAACACAATACATAACTTGTAAGAGAGTTATTTGCCGATAGTTAATATTTAAAGTCATGGAAAAATTCCTTTTCTTTAATCACATGAACAGGAACGATTAGTACACAGAATCTTCTCAGTGTTTTAATAATTAATAATACTGAGAAGATTCTGGGTAATTTAAACTACCTCCCTGCATTCACAATCCAGTTATTTTCCCAGAATGCAAATTATAAACAAATTAAACTGTTTTGCTGGCAACGGAGTTTAATTCGATTTTAACATGAGTGCTGGTACTCAACTGGATAAGATAATGACATAATTACATATTCGCATAATGATAGTTGATTATGTTTACTCGATTATTGTGTAACATGTAGGCCCTAGTCCCGTTTTCTCACTTGCTTTACTAAAGACTAAATTTTAGTTAAATTGTAGTTTATTCAAATGATAGGGGACTTTCAATAATCTATAGACTTTTAGTTTCTTTAACCGTACCTTAAATACTACAGTATATGTAGTATATGCACCTGTATATGTATATTGCATTCGACACTGCATTTCTGTGTAGAGTTTTAAACATTATTTATTACACTTTTGATGTCCCCTGAGTTTCAAAATGCTATTTTCGGAAACTGTATGTGTATATGACTGCCTGCCTAAATTTTATATGTGGTTTGAGTACCTTTAAGGAAGAAGGTACCGTACTTTGCCTATTCTTTTTCTGGATAGTATTTACTTTAAGTGCTATTTGTAAAACAGTATAAAGGGTATTGATCTCAGATTTTACACGTTAGCCTGGATGTTTTTAGAATTATGTATGTACATTAGACAAAACAAAGGAAGAATAACACGTAAAAAGTATGGGAAACTATTTTAGACAGAGACTTAACACTTTCCATGACTTCCTTCGAGTACTAACTCCTGTGACATAATTTTATGAATCCATTTTCATTGATCCAGTTGAAAAAAATAACATATGCATAAAAACCTTCACACTGGCCATCACGAGGCAATCACACTGGAAGGGAAGAATCTAAAAATAGTGAACAATTTTAAATATTTAAGACTGATACTTCAAACTCTTGACAATGTATTTACCATGAACGTAAAGAAGAAAGTGACGTCCGCGGTGATGAACGAGGTGAAGAATATCGGGAAACTATCAATTATCTCGTGAATGGAGCATTTCAAGCTAAAAGTTGCACCAGTTGTGACGTACTTAAGGAGTCGTCTGCAGAAAAAAGGTTTTAAGGCAATAGAACATATCAAAGCGAGGTATCTAAAGGAGATCATGAATCTTTCCAAATTTACGACCTCACGGCTTGTATATATTTTGGCCAGACAAGAATATTTCAAAGAAGAACTTCGCACCCAGCTGCTGCTGCCCTCTACAGAGGCCTGCCAGGAACTAATACAAGAGCTACAGCATGGCACACTTTACTCAGGCGGGAAGGTTGGTGGAAGGGGGTGTGACGTCACTGGGCCTTCCCTTCTTACTCCACGTGCTTTAAACTGCATGGGCTATGGGTTCTAGCAGTGTTATGTTTAAATCGTGTTAGTTAAAATGCCTAAAAAAATTTGTGCACGAGTAATTACACAATAAGGGGTGTTAAGAGTGATTACATAACATTGCAGATCCACTTACCATATGCATAAATGATGTGTTAATTAACGGTATATACCCTGAATCAATGAAAATTTCTAAAATTATCCCTATCTATAAGAAGGGTGACAAACTAGATATCTCTAACTACAGACCAATTTCCAACATCCCCGTTTTATCAAAAGTTATTGGACTAATCATGAAGAAACAACTTTGTAATTATTTAGAGTCAAACAATTTGTGTTACCATAATCAACATGGCTTTAGAACCGACCACAATCCTTCTGGCGCTGTAAAGCTGCGTCTCCATTGATATGCATTTAACACCAACATGTCAATATTAACATGTTGATATTGACATGTATATTGCAATTTCGCGTTCCAATTGACTTGACATGCAAACCCAGCATGTTGCACTTAACATTTTCAGATGTTAATTTGTTTTCCGGAGAAAATGGACAACATGTTAAGTCAATTGACTAGTCGGTCGATATCGACTTTGCTTCGGGAATTTCCGGGAAACAAAAAGCGATCGCCAGCTTAATCGGCTTTGGTTCGGGAATTTCCGTGTACACAAAAAGCAGTCGACAGCTTCCTCAATATTGCCGGCATCCATTTTGTATTATGTGAGTATTTGGTATATCAGTGTTCTCAATAGTATTGCATCTACTTTTAAAGTTATTTTTTATGGCATACTCTATTGTTGAAAAATATGATAGTTATTTTGTAAAGATCAAGGCATCTATACAAAATTAGTATTTAAGAAAGTCATAGACAGTTAACAAGAAGATAATAACGAGTATATAAAATTACTCTCATTTTGTAATGTTGGCTGCCCTCTTCAGAGGCGTTTTCTTTTTGAATGTTATTTATCCTTCATTAATTTCTGTTCATAACCGCACCAACACATGTTAACCTATAACATTGTACTGGAGACAGTTGTTAATTGGCAGACCATTTGACTTGTATACGTCAACAAGTTGATGTTAAACATTAAACATATGTTAACTGGAACATGTTGGTGCTAAATGTATATCAATGGAGACGCAGCTTAAGAAGTCTTGTTCACAATGTAATTGACGCCTTTGAAAATAACATGGCACTCCTTGCCACTTTTTGTGATCTTAGTAAGGCTTTCGACTGTGTCGAGCATGATATCTTAATTTAAAAACTTAAATATTTAGGCATTGTAGACAAGGAACTCATGACTTTTTCAATTTATTTATCGAACCGCAAACAGTGTGTCAAATTGGATGGTCGTACGTCAAATATTGAAAGTTTACATTATGGTGTAACTCAAGGTTCTGTTCTGGGGCCTATTTTATTTCTTGTGTCAACAAATGATTTTGCCAGCAGCCTTATGACTGAATCTATATTATACGCCGATGATACCACTATCATTAATACAAATAACGACTTAAATAGCTTGCTGATCGAATCTGAGATAACATTAAGTGATGCTAAAAGGTGGTTTAATTCTAACGGCTTTCTACTGAATGAAGCTAAAACCGAAACGTTATTATTTTCTTTAAAGGAATACAACTTCAAAGCTATCAATTTTCTTGGAATAAATATTGACACTCGACTTACTTGGGAAGGTCATATCAATCACATAAGCGTCAAATTGTCGAAAGCACTTGTTCTTCTTCTTAGAATTAAGTCAATTGTACCTACACATTATATCAGGGTTATCTATTTTGCATATTTTCAAAGCATATTAAAGTACGGCATAGCCCTATGGGGTAATAGCACACATGTAAAAAGAGTTTTTATTCTTCAGAAAAGAGCTGTTAGAATAATCACAAATTCGGCTGTAAGAGATCATTGTAAACCACTGTTTATCAAGAACAAAATACTGACACTTACTTCGTTGTACATTATTGAAATACTGTTATATATAAAAGACAATATTCATAAAATTGAGTTAAGAAGAGATCAGCATTCTCATTCCACAAGACAACAACACATGTTCCATATGCCACTATGTAGACTTTCAGTAACCATGTCCAACTTTGAGGTCATGTCTATCAAGATTGGTAACAAATTACCACATCATTTATATCACTTAAGCAGGCCGCATTTCAAGACACTTATATCTGATTGTCTGATTGATATGGCTTTTTACAACATTAATGAATATTTTAATTGTAATGTGCCAAATTTTATGATTTAAATTATTTAATGTAATTTTTATGTACTTCTATGACCTTGTCACAAACATTGTTTCATGGCAGGTAACAAAACAATATACAACAATGTTTCAGTTTTCCAAAAGAACAGGAATTACACAAAGAGTGGGTAAAAAATATTCCTAGAAAGGACTGGATTTTCTCAGCCTGGAGTGTAAAGGCAACCCTAAAATATAAATTCTTGAGTCATGGTAGTTTCTTTTCATTTCTTCTGTACAGTGAAAGAGGACACCGTTTTGTTCTGTTATATTTTTATTAGCCTGTAAATTCCGAAATGACCGGATGGTTGCTTAATTTGAGAAGAAACATGACCTTGAAAATCACCCCAAACTGAATGACTTTATTTTCTGGAAGCATGCAATATTTCACTTTCTCAAGTGAACAAGATTCCTGTATGATAAAGGATTTTAAAAAAGTAGTGTACAGGCCTTTCAAGAGTTCAGTGTTTCGAAATAGTTCCAAAATTATACAATACATTCTTTAAGCTTAATTTATACGTGTATCAACTGACGAAATTTTTATGATATAAGATGAAATAGAACGATGAGTCACGGTAAGTAAATATCCAAACTGCCCTTTTGACAGAAGAAACCACAAATAAAAAAATAAAAAAACCGGTGATGGAAATTAAACCCTGGACCTCCCGAATGCGAGCCCAGGACGCTACCATCTAGCTTAGAAAACTAATTTTGTGAGCTTAAAATAATTTAAAATCTAATTGACAACGTAATTTGAAATCAAATTAACAACAAAATTGCATGTGCTACCCTTGAATATGCAAATCAGTTTTCATTTTAGCCTCCTGGACCAAATAACAATAATAAGCATAATTTTATAAAATGTTGCATTTTAACATTTAAAACAATGTTCTGTATACCTTTTACAGCAGTACACGCGGAGATTTAAATGTACCATAATTTAGAACATTTTACAGAACTATGGATTAATCTTGTTTATAAAACTTGGGCGCCTATTCAAATCTTGTTTTAGGTCCTTTTTTTTACAAAACGCCTCTGTTATGATATTTCACCTTTACTACAATCTTATGGAATTTAGCAAACGATAATCTTTAGTCACTTCTGCTCTTAAATCTCGCGATTCTTTGTTACCACTTTGAATTTGTTAGCTGTACACAGAAGCAGATCATTGTGTAATCATACTTTTGGGTCAATAATGCAGTCCATATTAATTATTATTGTTTAAGTTGAAAAAGAAGGAATTTTTATCTCGCTTACATGATTAAGAACCGATAAAAGCATTTGAGCTCTGTGCAAAAGCGAAGCCCCCTGACGTCAGCAGAACTCTGAGGAGTGGGGGTAGTATTCCCGCCTGAATAAAGTGCGCCGTGGCTACAGTAAAAGAGGTTTCCTATGGGAAGATTTCTATGGCACAGACGCCATGATTTCAAATGAATGGATGGACTTAAATTATGAGCTGAGACATTTAGTCACCCGCTTTACAGTTCAGGGGTTTCGTCATAAAATTTGTTCAGTGAAGAATTATCATGAACCGGACCTACAAAGTCAGTGTAAATTATATGGGAGACACTGTGACAGATATCATGTGATGAACTGTGACCGACGGGGATTCTCGCTAATAAATTCTGCGAAGATTAGACAATCAATTCACATCGTGCGATATACGAGTACCATTATTATTATTATTATTATTATTATTATTATTATTATTATTATTATAAAAACGTCACATAAGAAATAGTGAAATTTACAACATAAAAATTTCACTAAATCTTATAATAAACATGGTGTCAAAGTAATTCTGCTACCAGTTTTTTTCCGTACGTTAAAAAAGTGTGTGGAATATTAGCACTCCAGCTTTAGTACATTTTGAGATGGGGGACAATTAATGTATATGAAAATTTAGTTTTGAGATATTTGCATTTAAAAAAATTAGAAATTCACTGACATCATTGTATTTCATGATCATAATCATTATAATCTTCATTCTCTATCTCCTTCGTCCTATTACATTGCCTTCTCTTGGTCCTAGCTTCTTTTGTACTTGCCTGAGCAGCTCTTTGTCCATGTTGGATGCTGGATCCTTAGAAATGCCAAGTTCGTGCTTGTAGTATTATGGGTGGCTTTGCCAAGTTCGTACTCCGGCTTTTAATATTGTGGGTGGCTTTGCCAAGTTCGTGCTTCCTCTTGTAATATTGTGGATGGCTTTGCCAAGTTCGTGCTTGTAATATTGTGGATGGCTTTGCCAAGTTCGTGCTCCGTCTTGTAATATTGTGGATGGCCTTGCCAAGTTTGTGCTCCGTCTTGTAATGTTGTGGATGACTTTGCCAAGTTCGTGCTTCGGCTTGTAATAATTTGGGTGGCTTTGCCAAGTTCTGGCTCCCTCTTGTAATGATTGTGAATGGCTTTGCCAAGTTCGTGCTTCGGCTTGTAATATTGTGGGTGGCTTTGCCAAGTTCGTGCTCCGACTTGTAATAAACTAATTGAAGGTGACTTTGTCTAGTTCATGGTTTGTCTTTTAGTAATTGCATATGGCTTCGACAAGTTCATTCTCCAACTCGTAATAATTGTAGGTGGCTAATTTGAGAGTTAAATAAGCCACACTATTCGAGAGATTTACAAATGAAGTGGACCAAGAAAGGAAAATATTTATCACTTTTATATTACTTAAGGGTAGGCTGCTGGAATATCCGTTCATGGCATAACAGAGATCAAGAAATTATATTAGAACTAAAGAATAATCTTATTGACATATGTGCATTGTCAGAAACAAAAAAGAAAGGCAAAGGAATTTTAAAAGTTCAGGATTTTATTTATATTTTTAGCGGTGTTCCAAAACATAATAGAGCACAAAGTGGAATAGGAATGTTAATACACCAGAAATACGAAGACACGATTGAAGATTATAAGTTCATCACAGAGAGGATATTATCAGTAAAACTTAAAACTAAATCAAATGGAAACCTGAATTTATTCAGTATCTATGCACCAGAAGATTGCAAACCTAGAGAAGAAAGAGAACAATTTTATGATATATTAGATAACTGCCTGAATGATGTCCCGAATAATGAACCTGTAATCATTTTAGGAGATTTCAATGCTAGAGTTGGAAACCAAATTATACCAGGAGTGAAACAAAGGTTTAATGAAGACGTGACTAATAACAATGGAGAATTGCTGATACACTTTTGCACTAACAATAACCTAAGGATCAATAATACTTTTTTTGATCACAAAATGCAATATAAGTACACATTCCAGAATACAAGAGGCCAACACTCGACAATAGACTATGCTATAACGAGCAGGCATATTACACCATCTCAAGTGCTAGATGTGAAAACGTTGAACTCCTTAAATATAGGAAGCGATCATAACTTCCTTTTAACAAAAATTAGACTAAAATTACCTTATCAGAGAAGAAGACGACCAGTTTATGAAACTCGATTAAATAAAGAATTACTAGAAGATAAGAGCATACAGTATCTGTATCAAAAAAGACTAGAAATAGCAATAGCAGGCAACAAGGTAGATAGTGAAAACACTATTGAAAAGAACTGGGACATAATAAAATCTAACATCTATCAAGCAAGTTATGAAGCATTAGGTACCCGAAAAGTCAATGTAAACAATCACAAGCCGAATAGCACTCCTTGGTTCTGTGATGAAATCAAAGATCTATCAAAGAAGAAAAAAGATGCATTTTTGAAATACAAGGAACATAATACAGAGGCAGAATATAATAATTATAAAGAAATAAGAAATTATGTAAACTCAAAAATTAGACAGATAAAAGAAGACTATTGGGAAGCATATATGAGTAACCTTCAGAGAGATTTCTATGGGCTACAGAAACAGATGTGGAGAATGATTCGAAACCAAAAGAAGGAAATACAAGAATATATTTCCACTTCCAAAATAAAGCAAGACACTTGGATACAGTATTTGACACTCCTATACTCATCTGAGCTTGAAAATACATACAATAATACGGACAGTATCAGAATAACAGTTGATGTCAGTGACGAAGAGATTAGTGACACAATAGCAAAACTAAAAAATAGGAAATCTCCAGGGGAGGATGCAATAACAAATGAAATGGTAAAATATGGTGGAAATGCACTAGAAACAGAAATTAGTAAGCTTATAAGACAAATATTTAACAACTCACGGATTCCACAAGACTGGAAAACAAGTATTCTCGTGCCAATTTTTAAAAAGGGAGAAAAACTAAACCCCGAAAACTATAGAGGCATAAATTTACTCTCAACATTGTTAAAATTAACCACAAAAATTATAGCAGAGAAACTCACTGATATTATATCTCTAAGTGATGAACAGCAAGGTTTTAGAAGAGGACGCTCATGTACAGATGCCATTTTTATCTTAAGACAAATTACTGAAAAATCAATTGAATATAATAAACCAGCTTTTATATGTTTTATTGACCTGGAAAAAGCATTTGACAGGCTTGAACTAAAAACAGTTTTAGAAATTTTAGAAAAGAGGAATGTACCAAATGGTCTTATTGCTCTAATACATGACATATACTCCAACAATTTCTCAAGGATAAAATATAATGGCCAACTCTTAGAGAAGATTAAAATGAACAGAGGAGTCAGACAAGGGGACTCTCTCAGCCCATTACTCTTCAACATCGTTATTGATGAAATACTTAAAAGTATTAGAAAAATGAAAGGATATAAGATGGGCAATAAAGAAATAAATGCTGTCTGCTATGCTGATGACATAGTTCTAATCAGTGATTCCGAAGATAATTTGCAACGCTTACTATATCGATTTATGATTGAGAGCCAAAAATACAATATGAAAATTTCTACTAAAAAATCCAAATGTTTAGTAGTATCTAAAGAACCTCGCCGGTGCAAATTAGAAGTTGAAAGAAACATTATAGATCAGACCATGACACTTACGTACTTAGGCATAACATTTAACAGTAATGGCATGTTACAAACAGAGGTCACGAATCAAGCAAACAAAGCTGCAAGAATCTCCGGATCATTAAATGACTTAGTATGGAAGAATAAATATCTAAGAACAGAAACAAAAGTAAGGATTTACAAATCGGTAGTAAGACCAGTACTCACATATGCTGCGGAAACAAGAGCAGACACATCCAAAACTAAGCAAACACTGGAAACTCAGGAAATGACTACATTAAGGAAAATAGTGAGAAAAACAAGACACGATAGAATAAGGAATGAGCATATTCGAGAGATGTGTGATATCCAGCCAATAGGTAATTGGGTAATAAGAAGGAGACAAGAATGGCATGACCACATATCAAGAATGGATGAAGGCAGACTACCTAAAATCGTACGAGATAACGTTCCAACAGGCAAGAGATCTCCTGGGAGACCCCGAAAAAGATGGCACGACTCACTTCCCAACAGGCTAGAAGCCTAGGATTATGAGAAGAAGAAGAAGAAGAAGAAGATATTACACTGTGTGATTAGCTTCCGTTGCACCTGCACCGTGTTCTAATTTTTCAAGGGAAGACATTCAAATTCCTTCTCGTCATGAAGAAAATTCCTCTTGTTATCTTCCATCTTATTACGTACATACAACAAAGACAAACATTGCTTTTAAAATTAAAGCCATTTCCAGCCTACACACTGCAATCAAAACTGATAACGAGGAGATCAAAGGCAGTTTGTTCGTAATGCATTCTTCGGCTACATCAAAGCTTTTCTTGTTTGTATTTAGAAAGAGAAAAGACTACTTAATCTGAATCTGAATTTTTATGCAGTTTTAATTGTACTTCGAATTTATTTTCTAATTCTGTGCTATTTCTACTGCTTATAAAATGATAGGCCTATTAAAATATCAGTTATTGTTATTACAGTTATTATTACTGTAATCATTGTTACTGCTATCATCACTTTCATCGACATTAAAGAAATATGTAGGTCGATGACGCTTCATTTTACCTGTTAGTAATATCACGTCATGGAATGTTGAAACCATAGAAATTGGATATTTACTAAAAGGCACTGCCTTCTAAACTGTATTAATCATATTCAATGTCTTCTCGCTGGTAGGGTAATATTTTGTTAGATCCATGATATCCTGTTAAATTCACATGAAGTATTTATGTTCCTTCGTTTGTTATTTGAACTATTCATTACAGTAAGTATGCCAAAAAACTAATGCAGAATAAATAATTTTTTTTAAGTTCGATTTCTTCTCTCAGTTGAATATTCTTCTAGGTTTATTTTGAATAGTGTACAGGTAAAGGCCATCTTAAGGCGTAGTAGTCTGTACACATATAGGCCTAATTATTATGCTCAATACTAGTTGTAAGAACGTCCAAGTCATATGTCGTAACACCTCCTTATATAAGTGGGGTTAATATGGGTTTGACCAGTTGTACATATCTGCCAAGAAATTTGATCAATTCCAATGAAATTTTGACTAGTTGACAACAGGTAATAACTGCACTTGTTTGTGTAGTTTGTGAATGAAGTTGATTATATTTTATAATGGCTGCCATTTTGATTTCAAATGAAAATCACGCGTATCAATAAATATAGTTTTCTTTTTCTCAAAACATATAGCAGTGATTGATATGAAACGTTGACAGTTTGAAGTCAAGACTATTAAACAAATGAACTGAACTAAAAATATTGGGAACATAGCCTCTTTATTTTTAAAGAAAGAAAAAAAAAAAAACTAAATTTTCAGAATTGATTTTTTTTTCTGTGAGAAAACCAATGACGATAGATGCAAAATTTTAAGTTCAGATGTTAAGTGTATTGTTCAACAGTATTCACAAAAGTTTCCTGTAAATTCATTGAATAGTGTCTTTTTAGAAAAAAAAAAAATTGAAAATGTAATTTGTGAGAAAAGGCTATTTACCTGCAACATATATACTGAAGGTTTTTAAATGTCTCTCCCAGTTCGAAACCAATAACTTCAAAATGTCCGTAACTCCGGTTATAGCCGACATATTCACATGAAACAGCTTTTGTTATGAAAGTTACTTATTTTCTTGTTAGAAATGTCTTAAAACAAAGCAATGATTTTTTCAATCCAACCTTCTGGTAACCCCGCTTTAAATGAAGTTATAGTACATATATTGAAACACTGTATACATGATGACCCGTCGGAGGTAACCCTACAGAAGGTCACCGATGGGTAAAACGATTAAATTCGTTATAGGCTATTTCTGAAAGCTCTCAAATTCAGACCGGCCAATAGTAGATGTAATCATCACCTATGCTGAACATACAAGTCAAAAGTAGTAAGGAGTAATGTACTAATGTTTTTGAATGAGCAAGTCATTTGGTGTAACCATCAAAGTTACAGTGTTTCATAATCTCTACTTTTATTATACTTACATCCTCTCTCTCAAGTAAAATCTTACTTAGAGGATTACAGCATTTGGTCAGAACACCTTTGAAGTGTTGATCTGAGAAAAGGCGTAGCTTGAGCATAATTATTTTTCCGGGGAAGGGGGTGCACACATTATAATTTGTGTTCATGACCCAGAACCATTTTTGAAAAAATGGAGACATTGATCATGGTGTGCACACTTCAAAGTGAAAGCAAATAAAGCTTTGTAATAAAGTGCTTGAATGGCCTGAGTAACAACAATATTATTTTGTTCAGTGTATCATTTTTAAATCCAACTTTATTTATACTCCTTTGAGCATCGAAGCCATTTCAGGAATTCAGGATCTGTGTGTGTACCAGTAGGCCATGCAACTATTGATGCTCAACTATTTTCTATTGTTGGTGTTTAATGGAGTCAGTCATTTTCAAGTGATATTAATTTCAATGATTATGATACAGGATGAAATAGCGAGTAAGAGTCACGGTAAGTAAATGTCCATTTCGGCATTTGCCTTTACGTCTGGGGAAACCATAAAAACCCCATGTAAAATTGGCCAGCCATAGGATTTGAAGCCGGGTTCTCCCGAATTCGAGGCCATCTTTGCCACCTCGCTCGGTTGTTGAGTGTATTGTTGAATAAAATTAAATGAGAGTCATAACTTGTATTTCTCACTACATTGTTATAACCTTTAAATAAATTTATGGTTTCAAGTATGGTGCACCAATACCTGGAAAGCCTATTTGTAGATGTTATTGTCTCTTCTTTACTGATGATTATGCTTTAAGGGAGACACTGGTGAAATTTTATATTAATATATGTGCTGATCCTACTTTTTTTTACCACAGTAGATTGCTATCATGAGATGCTTAAGTCCTTCAAGTTTCAAGTAAATATAATATACAACAATATAAAAATTATTATACAGTTTTATATATAAGAATAAGCCCATCTAAAAACAATATTTCTACAAATTCCTAGGAGTCCAAGGATGTTTTTATGATTAAGATATAGATAATGCCCTTCTCTTGGAACCTATGTTTTATTATTTTGTTCCGGACATTATGTTGTATTGGTGCGTAGTGAATACATTATAATACCTTCTTTGTATCTCCGCCGTGTTAAATTTGTCAGTTTCAATGTACCTCTTCTCAAGAACTGTAAATAGTAGACAAATGAAAAGTTTTCCGATCACATTTACACTCCGTACCAACAAAATTACATTTTTAGAGAAGTATCTAAAAAATGTAATAAGTAGAATTTTGAAAATGATTACTCTTATTTTTGAAAATATTAGAAATGAAAAATATAATTTGTCTTAATACTGGCACAAGAAAGTTTAAAAAAAATCAAATCCTGCTAATAGTGGGTATAACATATAAATAGACTGAAAATGAAATTAATAATTTCGGAGAAAAGGTACGTAATTCTAGAAAAAGTAAAAATTGCATTATCTAACCTATTCTCAATAGCTAAATTATGTTTGTTATGAGATACATAAGAAACAATAGAAAATTACATATAATACAGAATAGAACAAAACAGGCTTATATTAAAGATATAAGTTAATATAAGTAGATTATAGGCCTATAAATAGTCTACCATATAAGCTGTCACTTAGGACATTTAAAAAGCTTCGTGGTTCAAAATAAATTTATATTTTCATAAGGCACACTTCAAAGTATGAAAATTAAGCAATAAAATAAAAATTGATACCGTCTTCCCTTAAGTGTAGGGGGAAATCTGAAGAGTTGTCATACCGAATGTTATTACGCGAGAGAGTTAGGCTAACTTGGGGCAGATCTTAACGAGAGTTGAACTATGTTTTTTCCTCTTTCGCTCTAACGGCCAGCAGAAGTCACTTGTTTTACCGGTTTTTCAAAATACTCGCGAGGTCGGTCGTTCTCCCGCGTCCACCGAACTGATGCCAGACGCCAGCAAAATCACTCAATCTGAAATATTTGAGCAGAGGTGGAATTGGAGGAATCCGCACGCATAGAAACAAGTATTCGTATTGCTTAAAAATAATATTCCATTTAAATAACATAATGAAATGAAAAATAATTTAATATTTATTTATTACAATTCATGTAATAATTCTGTAGACATGGTCAGTATTAGGAGGCATTAAAATATATGCCTACATACTGAACGCTGATAATAATTTTGTGATGCTGTTGTCTCTCACAATGATATTTCCCTGATGGTAATACATTCGGTTAGTAAAATTAGTAAAATAGTAAAATAGAAAATGCAGAAAATAGCTTTATTTATGAATATTTCTTTAAGTTTTTCTTAAATAGCATGATTAATTTATTATTTTTAGACATTTGAGAAAGTTGTTTAATAATATTTTTCCTGTATTACAGATCGATTTTCATATTTTCTGAGGCTGTGTGTATCGGTACAGAAATGTAGGTCTATTGCTTATATTGTAGTTATGATAATCTTAATTTGTTTAAATGTTTCTTATTTTTAGATTAAAATTTATCATTATATACAAGGAAGGACAAAAATAACGAATTTTCTAAAGTAATGTTTACAAAAAAATTCCACTCCTTAGTTGAATTTTTTTCTGAACCTCATTTGAATGACGAAGACTTTTACGCTTAATGAATCACCCCCTCCCTCCCTAATAGTACCATAACTGAGATAAGGATTTAGTAATAATTGATAAATGTTAATTAAAGACCTCTGCCTAATTTTTAAAATCATTATATCAGAGCAAACCCAACAGCACTTTAATCTTTCTTGCACTAATATTAATATGATCATTGAAATATTAATTAGTCAATATAAACAAACCTATTTTATGCAGATTGAATTGTCTGAAATGCTAACTTTACTATACATCCATTGCAATTGGAAAACCAATGATAACGTAGCATTAACAGATCTCTTAATCCCGTTATACATAATGATTATATTCTATAATAACTAGACATCATCTGGACTATGTGGTCCCTTAACAAGAAATAATATGTTTTAAATGTAAATGTCTCAAATTTAACGGCGACACAAATTTTGACACAAAGGAGTTATGGCCATTTTTTAAAGTACAGCGACACGAAATTCGCATTTTCATGAACTTGAAAAGCCATAACGCGTTGCAGTTGAATATTTCACTCAATGAGCATTTTCGATATTTGAGCCTAACATATAGACTAAAGGGCATTTAAGGCATTTGATGATACCGTACTGTACTGCCCTACCTATATGAACGTCTCAATTTACCTCTGCTTATCATTCAAATAAATAAACCGTAAACTGGCTTTTGATTTCGCAGATAGTGTCCGGTGTATTTTGACGCCGCAGTCGAATACACCCGAAACAATTAATCACAGTGTTGAAGGCTACTCATGTTATACAACTGATACAAGATACGGACTTTCAGGTTTGCTTATGATGAATTACACATCGATACATCCTGTACTAGATATGAGCCTTGTCATAAGTTAATGTTTCTTGTATACCTCAGGGTATTATATAATATAAGGACACTCAACCCATGTAAAAACACTGAACGTTTTACGGGAGTAACGACGGATACTGCGACATTTTCAAGGGGGCGAAAGACAACACAGGTCTTTCCACTGAGAAGCACAGAGAACAATATCAATGAAAAAGAACTGCATTGATCTGTGCGAAGATTTCATGCTTAAGAGTTAAATTCGGCAAAAGAACTGAAACCATTTTTACACTCTCTTTCTCTCTCATTCTTTCTTTTTCTCTCTATTTCTTTCTTTCTTCCTCTCGTTCTCTCTCATTCTTTCTCCCTTCCTTCCTTGCTTTCTCTCTCTTTGTCTCTTTTCTATTAAGGAGATAAGAAGCCGGATCTTCATTTTGTACCAGTGCCCATACTCTAAATTGAAAAATAAATTATAGGCTACTTACTGAAGTATATGAAGTAAATTTGATCTCAAATACTGCTATTATAATCGGCGTTCGGACAGGCAAGAAAGTAAAATGTCAATTTGTGATAACAGAAATAGTATACAGTGCTATGTGCGAATAGCTTACAGCAGTTAGACTACAGTAAAATGTTTAGGCCTGGCTCTGCTCAGATAGATGCT
The DNA here is from genome assembly GCA_964059195.1 of Ectobius pallidus. Taxonomy (NCBI): domain Eukaryota; kingdom Metazoa; phylum Arthropoda; class Insecta; order Blattodea; family Ectobiidae; genus Ectobius; species Ectobius pallidus. The sequence continues at coordinate 46,920,506 of CAXKWD010000009.1, read as the reverse complement.
CAGTAGCCTGGTTGTGTCTATTAGCCTATCGCAATATTGTCGTTTGAAGATATGACTCCCTGGTAGGCTGACGTAGGAATAAGCCTTCGTCCCTTCAGATGATATTATTTCGATAATAGATTCGTCCAAGCTACTGAACATCTATCTGAGCAGCGCCAGGTCTAAAAAGAGTTACTGTACACTACATGATTGAATAGTGTAGGCGGAAAACAAGTGCACTGCCTTTCATTAAATAATGTGCCTAAAAATTTAATAAATGTGCAAAACCAAAGCGTATAAAAGTGTTGAATATAACTGATCCAAGAGAGAAGCTAATCAAATACTTTAACCGTTGTGAAATGTATAAAGTCATCGCACAATATCTCGTGGAGGACAATGAAAGGTAGAGCAATAGACTTTACTAACAAGTTATCATGCACATCTATTAGTATGACGAAACAAAGTAACCCAGAAGCAGATCTAAGTGTTTTTGCATGTTCAGGTTGAATTGAAATGCGAAGTCGTTATCAGAATGTGATTCATCTGCGGCCCCCGTCTACATTAGTGGAATGTCAATCGGACGATTAGTTAGTCAGATAACGCTCATTTTCTCAATAGAAAACAGGATTCTGTATGCATCTGTTGAATTGTAAATCAATGTTCCCATTGCGACATCACGTTTTGGCCTATTCCTTCTCATTGCTTTTTCAGAACAGTCCAATATAAATCAGAGGATTCTTAGAGAAACCAGGTACTTTTGTTATATCCTTATATTTCCATGTGATAACTGGGTTTAGCGTTTTAGCAAGTAGAAGATGAATGATTTTGAGTCGTAAACGACGTAAGTAGCTTCGATTCACCCGAAGCTTGTCTTCTGCCCAGAAATCTAAAAATAAAAATTTACATGACAATTATCCCGCTGGTAGTATCATGGGGATGTGACACATGGCCCCTTCCCTTCGAGAAGAACATAATTTCAGAGTGTTCGAAAACAGGGTGCATAGGAAAAAGTATTCGGACCTAAGAGAGATGAAAACAGGCACTGGATAAAACTGCATAATGAGAGCTTCATAACCTGTAATCTTCACCTAATATAATAATAAGGGTAATTAAATCACGGAGGCTGAAATGAGCTGGACATGTTGCGCGCATGTGGATGAAAGAAATCTCTAAAAAATATTGACTGGGAGAGCCGAAGGGAGAAGACCACTTGGAAGACCTAGACTTAGGTGGGAGGAAAATATTGGAATAGAGTTAAGGGAAGTAGGATTTGCAAGGGATGGTTGGATGGAGTCAGGTCAGACTAGGGTTGAATGGTAGTGTCATGTAAGCGCGGGAATAATAATAATAATATTAATAATTATCGTCTGTTTGAGCATAAAGCCATAAGACTTGTCACTATATCTAAGATTAAATATAAATTATACATTACCCACATTTACTTCATTAATACTGTATGGACACAATTGAATTAAAACCTTTCTGATACGTCTTTTAAAAACTTTCAGGTCATTAATGACTATAATGCTAACAGGCAGATAATTGTACATCTTCAAACCATACACCATGATGGATTTGTCGAAACTGTTTAAATTATGTTGAGGAATGCTAAACTTATTTCTATTTCGAGTATTGTAAGAATGAAAATCACTATTGCACCTCCGGGTTCCATAAAATAGATACTATTCCTTTAGCTTGATTGGGAAATGTTTATTGCCATTGAGTAAGTAAATGACGCAAGTAAAATTGCAAATGCCTTTTTCAACAAAAAATTTGAATCAAATCATATCGGCTATAGGAATTATAAAATTTGGCTACTTATTGATTATCATCTTAACGATCAACCGGTTTGCAGCTGTTTATATTTTGATTTAAGAGGGGATATAAAATCGATAAGTGTATCGCACTGAAGTAATATTAATATTGTTGAAGGTTGAAATAGATTCCTGGACATTTCCATGCATTTTTTTAGTTAAAGAATGTGTAATACTGTCGCTAAAATTAATTTTTAAATTCATAGTAAAAATGAATTGAACGTATTTGCCATTGATACTCTAGAAATGAATTTTTATTCTACCTTAAATTCTTCCGTCTGCTAGCTTATTGGTTCAACCAACTGCAAAAAGAACTTTCCCATTATAGCATGTAGTTGGGACTCAGCTAAGTAAGTGAAATTCCAAAAATACGTTACCACAATTGATACAGTGAATTAATAGTTCGATGTTTTGCTCTGAAGTTTGTCTGCTGCAGTACAGTCACTTATGCAGTCCTGAAAACTCCACTGTAGGTTACTTCCAGGAAATATTTCAGGTTGAGGGAGGTATTGATCTTCTTAACATGGTCCACACGTAACGATTGAACAATGAGTTTTACAAGCACGGAAATTATTGTCCTTGCAAGGACTATGAGACGCACCTCGAAACAATAATGTTCAGGGGTTACCAGAAGGTCGATGGCAAGTAAAGGTATGACAAGGTTCACAATTCGTATTCTAATATAAATTTCCCCAGAGATAAAGGTACACCAAACCTACTTATTGATTCTTTAAGATATAATTAATACCTTGGAACTTACATTTACAACTTTAATAAACGAACGAGTTGGATGACATGGTAGTATCTTAGACTCGCATTCGAGAGGTCCTGGTTTGAAACCCCCATGACCAGTCAATTTGACTTGGGTTTTTTCATGGTTTCGCCAGTCGTAAAGGCAAATGCCGAATTGGATATTTACTTACCATGACCTATCGTCGCAATTTCATCATATTCTTTCAAATTAAATATCAGTTGATATTAACAAAATCAATAACTCATCAACTTTAGAATACATCATTGTTTTCATGGCCTATTGGCATACACACAGAACCTGACTCGTGGTATGACCATCATATCCAAACTAGTATAAACAAAGCTAAATAAAAAGAACATAACTAAGGACGTAAGTTGTTTAGTCATCCTCAAGTGGAAAAAAAATCTGATGTGAAAGTCACATAACTTCCTCTGCCCAAATAAAAGTTTGCAGCATTTACGCTAATTATGCTATAAATTATCTTATATTCCTTCTTTGAATGTTGCGACTAAAAACGCAGGCTATGGGGGAAAAAAAAACAAGTGACTGCAAACGTTTATTGAACTTTCCGCTTTTAAGAATAATTTCCGAAATTTTTCAAATATTCCCCTCAGATATTTCTTTACTGTAAGCAGGACCAACAGTACATTTTTTTAATTCACGTGCTTATATAGAATAAAATGCCTTAAATGTCCGCGTATTGAGTTGTACACCAGGCAAGTTGGTAGGTTAGAACCACCCTTCAGAGAATGTTTTTGAAATGGTATAAGCAATCCATGTACAAAATTTAAAGGAAATTGTTAGAGCCGTTTATGAGAAAATAGCAAAAAACAAAATATTCTTCATGTAAAGTCCCATTAAATATAAGAAAAGGTTGTCGCCAATCTTCACAGCCTCAGAAGGTACCTAACCCAAATACAAAATTTTGTTTTCGTACGATTTACAAGAAGCCGTATTGCAAAAAGCACGCATTCACAGTGGGTTGCTTATAACTACCCTTCAGAGAATTTGTTCGAAAAAATGTTTCAAATAAAAGTTTTAGCTCTTAGTACAAGCAATCCATGCGCAAAATTTAAAGAAAATCGTTAGAGCCGTTTTCGAGAAAATCGCGAAAAACGAAAATTTCTTCATGTAAAGTCCCCTTAAAAATAAGGGAAATTTGTCGCCAATCTTCGAATTACATCTTCAGAAGGTACCTGACCCAAATACGAAATTTTGTTTTCATACGATTCTCCGTTTCGGAGCTTGCCTGTTCACAAACTTCCACACAGACAGACACACACACAGACACACAGACACACACACAGACATGTTTCCAAAAATAGTATTTTTGGATTCAGGGGGCCTTGAAACGTGTATATATGCTAAAAACTCAACTTCGAATTTTAGGGTTGAAAACAATAGCCTACTTCCTCTACCTATAGTACCCTACCTATGGTACGGGCAGAGGAAGTAATAAAGTAATTCATACTTTCATTTACAATTTTAAAATAAATAATTTCATCAACAGCCCAGAAATTACTGCCTTTAGAATTAACTGATTAAGACAACAGTATCTTATAAATTTTTGAAAGCTAAGTTTTTACAAGCCTCTAAGTACAGTATTCTGTATTTCTATATAAACCAAATAATAATTATTAAACTACGGTCAGATATCTTATGTAATTCGAAGAAATGGGTGGTGTGTCCTTCGAAGTTAGGTATAATATCCCCGAGCTCCTTGTGGGCTACGTAAATCAGTCAGTGAAGTGTTGTAATGGCCCTCTCACTGCAGAACGATGTCAGCTGCCTTTGTTACCGAAAAAAGGATTGTGCTATAAACTAAAGACTAAAGCATCCATCTTTTCCAACTCACATTTAATTGAATAATTCTTTTTCGCACAGTTCAGTGGATTAGCGAATTTTCCCGTTAATCCCTTAACTTATTAAAACCTTCTACATCCAGTGGCATTGCATTTTGGTTTTTACTAGTGATTATATCGTCGGCGTACATTGGCAATCAATGCCAGAAGTTAATACTACTTTTTATAGGCCTATTCTTTGTTAAAGTAGAAAAAGTTTCAGAGTGGGAGATATAAGAGGAAAAAAGGAATGAGGACTAGTCAATAAGAACCCGTGTACATTTATTTAAGCAGCAAAGGCCTTGTAATAAGTTATTTTTCAACGTACTTCCCATGCTTTTCGAGTCCTGAGTAGCAAGCCATCCATACACCGCCGCAATTTTTATAATTTATTCAAACAGCAGAATAGGATTTACGATTGTAATATTCTAACATAGTCCCTATGAATTTCAATACACTATTCGAGGATTCCATTAGCTTTTACTGTAGAATCTCGTTGTTATGTAATAATCTTTTAAACTCCATTACATAGGTATAAAGGAATTTATTAAAATTCACTTATATTTTAACAATGTTTAATGTAATTCTACAATCTTATTTTTAATGTGACTTTATTTTACCTACTTTATCTTTCCTGTTACTTTTTAACAGCAGTTGATTAAAACAATAATGACAACTGTAATAAATTAATTTCAAAATTTAACCCAATAGGAATTTTTCAGTGAGACATGATCCCTTACTCTTCAGAAAGAACACGATCTGAGTATGTCCGAAAACAGGATACTTAGGAAAATATTCGGACCTCAGAGAGATGAAAACGGGGACAGAAGAAAACTGCATAATGACGAGCTTCATAACCTGTACTCTTCACCGAATGTAATAAAGGTAATTAAATTATTAACATTATAAAATCAATACACTCACAAAACAAATACCGAATAATGATGGGTTTAAAATTATCAGAAGAATTTTATACACCAAAAGGACATTTACAAGGATGTTGCTTATCTCCGACATTGTTAAAAATATGTATTGATATGGCTCCTCAAAACTGGACTAGGAAATGTCGATTTAGCCTATGGGTATTCAAATTCATCCAGATTACTACTTGCATAATCTACTTTTCGCGGATGATCAAGTAATAATTACTGAGGATACAGATGATGCGTGATATATGCTCAAAAAGTTGGTAGAAGAGTACAGGATATGGGGATTAAAAATAAATTTCAATAAAACTGAATATTTGTCAATGGGTTTGGGAGAAAAGTTAATATGTAATACAGAAGAAATTGCACATGTCGAATATTTTAAATATCTAGGATCTATTTATACAAAAGGATGCAACAACAAATTTAGAGATTCAAAGAAGAATGAAGGGTGGGAAGAGAATTTTAGGAATGCTAAATTCAATCTTAAGGAGTAAAAATATTTTTCATAGCACTAAAAAATTAATATTTTAGGCATTATTCCAAAGTACAACATTATATGGCTCTGAAACTTGAACCATAAGTAGACAACAAGCAAAAAAATTGATGGTATTAGAAATGGATTTTTGGAGGCGTTCACCAAGAAATTCGGAATAATAGAATAAGGGAAATAATGCAAGCTGAAAAGAATATTTTGGAAATTGTAGAAGAAAGACGCTTGAGATGGTATGGACATGTACTCAGATTGACAGAGGATAGAATACCCAAGAGAATTTTGAATTGGAAAGTAGAAGGAAAAAGAAGAAGAGGGAAGCCCAAAGAGTGCTGGATAGATGGGGTGAAAAGGAGTATGGCAAGAAAAGGATTAAGTGAAGAAGATGCTATGGACAGGGACTTATGGAGGCAATAGATTGTATTATGGAATATTCCTTAATAAAAAAAAAATCACGGAGGTTGAAATGGGCTGGACATGTTGCGCTCAAGGTGGAGGAAAGACATAGGCTCAAAAATATTGACTGTGAGGCCTGAAGGGTAAATACTAGTCTACTTGGGAGACGTAGACGTAGGTGGGAGAAAAATATTAGAATAGATTTAAGGGAAGTAGGATTTGCGAGGGATTGTTGGATGGAGTTAGCACAAAATAGTGTTAAATTGCGAGCTCATATAAGCGCGGCAATGAACCTCCGAGTTCCATAAAATAGGCTAATATTCATTTAGCTTGCTTAGGAATCGTCTGTTTCCATTGAGTAAGTACGTTTGAGCTAGTATAGGAATTTGCATCATTTGATTTTTCTGTTCTTTTGGCGATCTTACAAGTCTGATAAAAGAGAACTGAGCTCATTTACGAGTATGTCTTTGATAAATATGAGCAATAAACGATAACCTGAAGTGGAATGTAATGGAAACACGAAACTTTGTTCAACCCTGTAGAAACACAGTACTCGCAGAGGAATACAAACACACTGTAAAGTTTGCGGAAAACCATTGCTGGCCGGACTCCAGGATGATATCTCTGTGTGAATTAACAAATACAACACTAATAGCACTTGGCACAAGTTAGGGCACCAAGAGAGCTGTACAGGCTGTAAGGTGGGGATTTGAAACTTTTGAAACCGCTGCTCGACCTGTGCAAGGGTCACCCGTATTTCTAGAATTCCTTGTATACCTAATCCTCCTGAAAGGATGTGACCGTGCTTCCAATAGACTATTAATATTAATTGAAAGTAACCACACAACTTCTGTATTGTTTAGTAACTTTCGCTGGCGTCAAGCATGATTATTTTGATTATCGATATTGTGATTAGAATCTATGTAGCCAGTAAAATCATAGGCGTTTGAAACAAGGCTTCTAATGTAACTTATGAGGGATGGGGTATAATTTTTTTCTTTTGATAGTGTGGGACCGTTTTAAATTTTGGAAATATACAAATGAAAGGGCATGGTATGGAATGTATGTACAATGCAGATTATGAGTTCTAGATGTAGGATAGAGAAGGAAACAGACACTCATAAATATCCGTACGCGACTGCATCGTGCCACAATAACATATCGTGGTAGTTGGAACCATGAAAGCATACATACCCACTCCATGATCCCTTAAAGTTACCCATGGTACGGAAGGTTATTATTTCATCAGCTACTTGTGGTATTCGCTTTTTTCCTCGTATAGTGACAATTTTGACGTAAGAATGTTGTTCACATCTTGTCATATCCAACTGCGCGGCGGCTGACTCACATCGTCTCTATTTGTATAACCGTATATGACAATGCTACCAAATGATTTGTCCATATAGCCTACTAGTGATGCTACGCTCTCCCGTGACATACATCTCCATGGTAAAAACGCATTACTTTTAGAAAATAAATAGTTGCCGTGACTTATGTTCAATCCCTTTTATTCCAGCCGGAGTAGCCCTTTCCGCTACCCATACTATTGCATTCCAAATTTTTCCATTGTCTGTACTAACTTGTGTATTGGTTTTGCATAAAACATTGCACTTCCCGTACAGAATGGAGTTACGCTATTTTGCAGGTACACAATAGGGCATTACACGCTAACTAACAACGAAATCCCATTTTAATCACTACGTATGTTCGTATTGGAACAGACTGAAAGCTTTTGTCCCTGCTGTGCTGGAATTACCTGCCTTTCAGTTTTAAATGCATTTTAGTTAACAACAGTAATAGGATCTCGTGTTATCATTCGTTGCATTTAATTATTTTCGTAGTGCAGTGCAAGCTAAAACATTTTCGTGCAGTTTGCAGGTCTGTTTAATACCTAGGTACAAGATAAAATATCAATAATAATCAAGTTAATTATTTGTGATTGGCTATTATAGATTGTAAATATAGTATGATACTGCACTATCGGCTCTTCAAAAATATTAGAAGTTCGACCACATCGTTGTTAAAGAGCCCGGATTTATTAGTAAAATAACTAACCGAACAAAAAGGTATGAAAAATACAACAAATAAGCAACAAAATTGGACGAAAATAAAGTAAATTATTATTTCGTAGAAATCTTATCACATAATATGCGTCGTTCAGTGAAGAGTGATCTGTAAAATGAAAATGTTATTTCAGGTCGTCACAGTCGCATGTGAAAAGCAATTCAGCTCATTTTCGATGAATTCCTCTTCAATATCAGTTTCTTCACTGGTGAGATTTTTAGAAATCTGACAGTATTTTATAGCCAGGATTTTTCAGTAAATCTATTAACCGACAAAAGAAAAGAAACCGGTGATGACTTCTAGGAGTGAAATAAGCATTTTCATTGTATCAGTTTTGAGTTAAGTGTGCTATTTAAAATAATAAATTAAGCAAGCAAAATCGATTTCCTCTCAGAATAAGCAAAAACTCACAATCAAATAAAGTTAAGGACTGTCAAGCTTGTCAAGGAGTGCCTAGAGAACTAGACAAATTTAAGTGTTATTTTTAGTTACATATTTTAGCCCTGATAATGTTTACTTTGGTTTTGGATGGGGGTCACTTCTGTGATTTTCGTAGATATTAATTAGTCATAGATTTTTTGAAGTTTGTGTATGTTTTCTACATTAATTTAACTAAATACTGCGGTGTCTGATATGAGGATGATGGAACTACACCGACGCGCTGAGCAATGTTAACAATATGGTCTCCTTGTATGGAATTTATGAGAAATTAGTAAAGTACCTAAAAATAATGTCTCTAAATGAAAGATAATAAAATGTTCAGTGTCCTTGTATTCATATCTGAGAAATGTGGGTTCTGCTCTAAGTCGGATCGACATTTCTTATCCTATGTATGGTCCAGTTGTGTGCTTGAATTATATGCCTCTCACTAATAGGATCACGTACTAGCTTATCTAGTTGTTTTGTTGGACGGAAATCTGTCAGCATGATTATTATTTTAACTTATGCTGTGGTTTTCCTGCCCTGTCATTACATTAATAAACTATCACCTCCAATTTCTTTGTCTCTGAAACACAGATATCAATACAAAGAGATAGGAAAATTGAGTTCAATGTATTGTAGCAGCTACTGAAATTTCTAAAATTGTGGTTAGTAACTCCCAGATGTTCCTTGAAGACCGACAGCTTATTGGTTGGGGATGATTTAAAAATTGTAATATATCACTGCTTTTGTTATAGAATTTTATTTTCTGTATGAGGTACTTTAAACACACGATTGCTTATGAATATGATATAAATCTAAACTTGCGCCAGATTATGTAGCATGATGTCACTTTATTACAAAGAAAATTTTTAAATTATATCTGCTAGTGTAATTTGGCTGGTTAGATTTTGAGCTCAATTAGGTATAGGCTAAAAAAAAGCAAACTAGTTTGGATTGAAGTAACAAACTAACAGAAATATTGATAATTACATTTAGAGTTGCAGCAAATCAGATAATGTATTCAATTTTGTTGTTTTAGAAACTCCTTATAATGAATAATACCAAACCAAGATCGCAACGTGTGAAACAAAAAGTAATTATTAATTTTGAAATATTTGAAGCTTTTCTTGCTTATATTTAAATAAAATACCACACATTTATTTTATATTCACTTGTTGTCACAGTAACAACTATTAATAATTGCTTCTCAAATGCCCTTCTAAATATTCAAAGTGAATTTGCATTACTAAAGCAATGCTTATAACCTAGTTTATTACAATGTATTAGGAACAGAAATAAGATGAAGTAAGGAACTGAAGAAATTGACTTTCATACTGACTCCTTGGGATAAGCGGTAGGAGCTCATTACCTCCATATTATGCCGAAGGACTAGTTTAATCCATATACCGTACACTGCACAATTTTAAACTAGTGTCACAGTAACACAATTACAGTACAGTAGGTTCAATGCCTTATAACAACAAAACTAAATGTCATTATGAGATCATAGTGAATAGTATATTATATTTTATTTTAAAATAAATAAATCCATATTTTCCACCAGTTTTATGACTCACTAAAATTAAGAAAATATTTTTGGAAGATCCGAATGTTGTTAGCACCGCCACTGAGGGCTCTCAAAATAAGTGACTGAATGTAAAAAAAAAAGATGACAAGTATATAAATTGCAAAAAAATTAATTACGAGTCGAAGCCATCTGTTGAAAAATGAGAAGAGTTACATTGATGAAGCATAGGCTTACACCCACACAGCTTTGTAAGGATGTAAGCATGTGTAAGCAGCTTTGTTGGCTATTCTGATGAATTTTGCAATACACCCAGAGAGAGTGGCTTTTCACTTATTCCTTGACAGCGGAACATCTTCAGCAGCACTACAACTGTGGATTGAAATAAATGGTTCTGTCTGTTTTGCCATCCACCTTCATAATGTTCGCCAGCTCGCAAAGTTGTAGAAGGACAGTGGCGCCAATAAGGAAGAATGCAATGTTATATCCCTCTACAGTCTATTACAGAGAAGAAAGGATCTGTTTACTTATATGAGATAATCTTTCAAACTGGTCCAGCTTGCGTTGGAATTTAGGGCTGCCTGATGTTTCGGAAAACCGAAGATTTTCTCTTTTTGTTCCGGGTAAAAGACTAAACCTGTCCGGGACACAGAATATCTCGATTTTGAAAATGCTAAAGCAACAATTGAACCGATGCAGCCTAAGTGAACTAAAAGATGCAGAAAAGGCATATCTTATAAAATGTTCAGTAACAATTTTTTGCATCAATCGATAATTGAAGTGTAGCTGTACAAACGGTGCAGAAACGACACACATATTCCCATTGGAATATGGGTTTTCCCCCTGTTGAAAGTATTAAACCATTCAGAATGAGCATAATCATTATTTAACAGGGGTTCTGAGTCTACTGACTTTTTTCATTTTTGTTCGATGTTCCCTTTCTGCACCTTGTAATTCAATTGTTCACAAAATCTGTTAAGGAGTTTATTTATTGGCCCTGCATTGAAATGAATTTTTTTCTAAACAAAAGAAGTTTGTGACGTTTCCTTTTGGATTCTTAATCAAAATTCTTTATGATTCAAGTGGTAAAAATGGGATTTTATTATGTGAGTAGGTATGTTTGCGAAACGAGCCCGTGAGAGCCCAAAGCAATCCTGCGATCAAAACAAAATCATTTTACTATGTATATTATATAGCCTACTGTTTTGTAGAAAGCCGTTAAAAATTATGAAATAATAATAAATGTTAGATTTATAGTAATCAATAAGCCAGCCATATTAGACCGCACAGAAGCTGTTATTAATTTTCTGGTACACAGCTGCCAACATAAGGACAAAGCTTTTTACCCAGCAAATATGAAGACTTTTGCAATTAACATAAGAAATTATACATTTAAATAGGCGTAGTGGATTTTAAAATATTCGATTTCATCACTCTGAGTCCCTTTAATAATCATATGGAACTAATTTTTAACCACAAGAGTATTTTCCGTATGAAGAAATAAAAGTTGGTGATCATATAATTTAATACCATTCAGTGGCATAATTTTCTCCTTTTAATTAATGTCATCTACAGTTAGAAGTGCTTCTTTTACCTTCGACTGTCTAACAAAATCGTTAACAACCACTGAAGACAAATCGCAGAGTAAATATAATCAGGTAAACTGATATAACAAAGTGCCAGTATGCTTTTGTTTAATCAGTGATAAATTAATTGCAATTATAATATGCAGAAAATAAGTTATTTTTGTAATCTATCTCCGAATTAAGCTGCAGATCGATTCATTAAGCAGGACTTACGGAAGAACACAGGTGTAAAGTTTGATACTTAACCTTAATTCAAACTCGTATACACTGATAAAAAACATTCTTAAAATATGTCAACAATTCACAAAATACACGGGTGAAGAACTTCACTTAATGTACTTAAGCCTAATTATTTCACAATAATATATCTTCTGTATATAACAGTATTCAACTTGATCAACGAAATAAACATCTGACTAGTTTGATAAATAATCAAATGCGAAGGAATATGTCATGGCTAACTGTATAACAAATTCCAAAGCCGTACATGAACAGTGTAAAACATATGTTGTCAGGATAACCGATTTGCATTTGTTAAATTCTTTATAATACATTACCAAAAAATAGGCACTAAATTGGGCATTACTACGATAGCGGTCAACCGATTTGGTCCAATATCAATAGCTTCTTCCCATGGACGTTATAAATGTGTATACCAAGTTTCAGGAAAATCCGATAAAGCGTATTTGAGTTATCCGCGCCTTTGTGATATATTACCATAAAAGGGCACTAAATTGGGCATTATTCCGGTACCGGCCACCGATTTGGTCCACTATCAACAGACTTCTTCCCATGGACATTATAAATGTGCACCTATATTAAGTTTCATGAAAATCCGATAAAGCGTATTTGAGTTATCGCGCCTTTAAAATAGACACTACCGGTCAACCGATTTGGTCCAATATCACTGGATTCTTTCCATGAATATTATAAATGCGTATACCCGTTTACAAACATTCACAAATTTATAAAATGTAGAAGTTATGTCTATAATGTCATTATACAAGTGACAGTCATTCTTTCATATTTAAGCCTAGTCAGAAGGTTATGTAAATGGTAGCCATATAGGCCTGTAACATGGCAAATCGTTTTTGTAAATATTAGACCTATGTGATTCAAATTTTCTTGTTGATTATGAACACTAGTAGTAGTGATATTAGCGGTAGTGAGAGTGATGACAAAATAGAAATGAGACCATGCTGGGATTTTAGGGCACGGATTAACATTAACCTAACATTCAATGTTGAGATCGATTTATACCACGCGTATATGAGTGTCATAAACTTCAGGTTTGACATAAAATTGTCGTGTGAAAAGCGTACTTTTTAGTCTAACAATTAATATCAATTTACCTGTCATGTAAACAGAGCTTGTAATATTTATGAAACATACAATTGCCATAACGTTTTACAAATCTGTCAGATTGGACATAATTGTCATATTTGTCACACCTGTCGAGTTTTATGAAATAGGGCCCAGTGAATGTCAACATGTGTTTACCAATGAATATTGCCTTACATTGTTCATGAAGATTTCAATTGGTTGCTATTCTAACGATCTTTTGCACTATTTCCACAATTTGTGCACCAGAACTCTGTGGGTGCTCAATAAGTTTCTTTTTTAGTTATTATTTTCTAATATCAGTTTAATTACTATTGCATAAAATTTATTATTCTGGAAAAGTATTCAGCTAAATTGAATACAATAGTTACTGGTAATGTTTTCTTAATATTTGTCATTAAGAAATTGAATTCTTTTAAAATTACATCGGCCGTTGTTTGAAAATATATGTTTTCTTTAATAATTTAAGAATAATTTCTGGATTAATTGGCTCCTTCAAGTTTCACTATGGCCCTGACTCACCTTCTAACAGAAATTATCAATACCGGGTAAAGACGGTCGGTGAGTATGGCTAATAACTTCACCACGTCCATGTACCTCACTTCCGGGAATATTTTTGCACTTTTTAATTATGTACCCTGTTGCACCTGTTTCAAATCAAGAAATTCAAACAAAAAAGATATGTATGACCTTTCCACTAACCATCTGCTTTACATGTTGCCCATTTTATTGCATGTAGAATGATTTCCAATAATGGAGATAAAGTCTTCATACAAGCAATTGCAATTTTTTCTTTCATTAAACTCGTATATATTAACAACGGTTTTCTATCATAAACATTTTATTAGCAAGAATTGCTCGCCTTAGTACGAACCATAATATTTTTATATTACAGAGATGGTTTGTATGTTTAGAACTACTTCTTTCTCCAATATTTGTAATTTTACTTGGAAGTAACCTATAATAATTTAATGAACGATTTCCTCAATTTGTGCGCCAAAACTCGATGGTGCTAAATAAGTTGTAATATATTTTTCTAGTTGTTAATGTTTAATATCAGTTTACGTACTATCGCATAAAATTTATTGAACTGGAGTAGTATTTAGCAGAATTTAATAGTTAACGATATCCGGTAATGGTTTTCTCGTATATATACATTACGTGTATATGTATATATAATGTATTTATATATATATATAGGCCTACATACATACGTACATATATACATACATACATACATACATACATACATTTGATCCTCTATGAAAACAGAGGTTTTTGTCTCTAATTTTAAAATAAATTCCACAGTTTTATTAACACTTGCTTTTCCCTTTTCATGAATTCGTAAGTCCATATCCAATATACAAACAAGAGGCTTAGTTATTAAAATAATCCCTTTAGGCAGGCCTACAGGCGGAGGTAGATTTCAAAGTGCTTTTGGTTTAATTTATTGTCGCTGCATAGCACTCTTCTTCTTTAGCCTTGGCATGACAAACCCGCAATAATAATAATTGCGAAAAAGAGAAAAGAGCACTTTTTCAAACATTCAAATCTCGCCTTAAATGAGAGCTATCGAGAAACTAGTTATTGATTTGTACAGTACTCATCAAGAGCTTTTCAATGATACCCTACAAGACGTGGTTTCAAAAAATTCGAATTTCCATAATATTATGTATGACATTCTCTTCGTGTAAATTGGTTGTAGAAATGAAGATAATGTCATTACCACGTCACATCGCATCCCCGAAGGATACATAACCCAAATAAAATCTGACAGATAATCTAAATAATGCATAACAACACAGTAGTTTCCACATAGTTAAGCGAACTTCATATATTATGACCTCTTAATTCTATCACCACTAGGACAAAATAAATGTACGAGTAATATAATAATAATGATGATACATGCGGTAAAAGGATTTTGTTTTGCTCGTAGGATTACTACACTCGCCCTAAAGGAACTCGTTTCGCAAACATAACCTCCTCTCAAAATTAAATCTCTTTTTAACACTTGGACCATAAATTTAGATAGTTAATGTTGGATCATATTTTAGATAGTCTAAGTTCTTTTAACTTGGAGAAGGTGTCACGCTGTCATACATCATATTACCGAAATTTAAAGAACATTCGTGATACCGGGATATAATACTTAACCCTAAACACCTTGTCCTGAACGCGGGAAAGAGATTTTTCACCATTGACCGGACCGCCGGGGCGCAAAGCAGGAGAGCTACCGACGACCCACCCACGGCGGCGGACTTACGCTAAATTTATAAAACGATCTGGAGCTTAGCTCAGAGATCGATTACAAAAATAAGTATTTGATCCTGATTTTTTCAATCATGTTGGTATTGATTAAACGAAAACAAGCCGATATCATGTAAAGATTGCGAGACTTCTTCTGCGAGATATGAATAAAGAATATGACTTTTCAGATTTCGTTAATAAAGATAGAGCAAAATGTTGTTATTTTTAGGCAAAACTTATTAATTGGATTGAATTCCTGTATACTTTTTATTTTTATCCCGTTTTATAGCGATTGGGCCTACCATTACAGCGCATAATAGACAATGCACTGAGATTTATGTTTGTGCTTTTCTCTATTTCGTAATTTTTTACTTTCTGGCATATAGCCTACGTTTTTCTGTGCTAACTTTTAACTCGTATATGCGAGAAAGTTTGTACAACTTATTTTGCACCATTTGCATCACTTATGGAAGTGTTATATTGCATGTTCACAGGTACCTAACACAAATACAAAACTTTGTTTTCTACGATTTTCCGTTACAAGAGGCCGTATTGCGAAGAGCGCGTATTCACAGTGGGTGGCTTATAACTACCCATCAGAGAAGTTGTTCGAAAAAATGTTTTTCAAATAAAAGTTGGTGCAAAATTTAAACAAATTCGTAAGAGGCGTTTTCGAGAAAATCGGGAAAAACGAAAATTTCTTCACGTAAAGTCTCCTTAAAAATAAGATAAATATGTCGCCAATCTTCGGATCACATCTTCAGACTGTAACCGTACTTTGTACTCAACTCAGACGACAAGCTCATATATAGCCCCTGTACGACGGACAATACGCACCCTACTGTTTAGACTTCCACGCATAACACCTAACTTCAAACGTTAATTGCTCCATTAAGGAAAAAGTGACAAGGAAACCAATTACACCCATCAATAGCCAATAACAACCCCCACAGTTTGATATATTACACATAACTTTTTATTAACTCTTTCCATCATTTTAATATAAAAACATTAATAACTCTTTTCATTTTTATCACACCCACTACAAATTAATACCGTTGGAAGCCCCATAAAATAGCCCATCAGGATTAAATAACCAGAACTATGATAACTTTCAGTTATCACAGTTATTGATAAAAACATAAACCCAGTACCGCCCACTTCCGCTCGAGCCGCCTGGCTGGAGCCGAGAAGATTTTGACAGATCAAGTAATTAATGACCCATGCAACTTGCCTGTTCTAACGACGAAAAACGGAATATATTTTAAATTGGATAGCAGAACAAAATGTCTTACACCAATCAGAGAAAACTTAAACACGGACACAACCAATTGGAACTACTTACCCCCACTACCCCTTACAAAGATATTAGCAGAAAGCACGGACATCTCGTCATCTTTTGATCATACGACAGCTTAGACTAAAGACCTTCAAGACACACTTCAGACAAACGACTACGTTAAATATTATTAAACTAAAGTAACTTCGCAATATATTGATATTTAAACATTATTATCCGCGCGATATAAATAGAATTTATTAGCAGCGTCGAAGCGCGTAATTTATATTATTTGATAAAGACATTGATTTTATTATTACGAAACATTAATTGTGAACGTAAGATTGAACATTATTATCCGCGCGATACAAATAGAAACTACGAGAGAGTAAATGTGAAAGTAAATAGAAGTTTTCAACAGCGCGTACAAGTGAAGTAATTATTATTACAATTTAGCAAGTTACAAAGTGTTACTTACGAACTTCAACGACGTACTAAATACTACTAAATATCAGAACTTACATCATCTAATAGAACTAAATCGGTTAATTCAGCATTGCAGAAAATACTAAACTTTGGAAAATATATATTAATTTGAAAAGAACACCTCAACTTTTAGTTACCATTATTCCTGACACCGCCCCTTGACTGTTATCTTGATCTTCTCTAGCTACTTCCCTAGATAAGAGTTCTCTAGCTTACAACTACCCCTGAGTACTACGCCCGGCACCCCTTATTTTAATCCGAACTCAAGAACTACTAAACATCCAAAACCCCACCTACAGTTATAAATAGCTTCTCTAATCGACGCACGGTCATAAATAGTGACCCAACGTGAAGCGAAATCAACTCCACCCCGACGAACGGTTATAAACGGCTCCCAACTTAGTGGCAAATATTAAGGAGAGCTACGAACGGGTATAAATGGTCTCCCAACTTGGCGCCTACTAATCTTCTAATCGACGAACGGTGATAAATAGCTACCCAACGTTAAGGGCTGTTATAAGACCTAAATACGAATTTTTGTTTTCATACGATTTTCCGTTTTGGAGGTAGCCTGTTCACAGACATTCACACAAACACACAGACATGTTTCCGAAAATAGTATTTTTGGATTCAGGGGGCCTTCAAACGTGCATTTATGTTAAAAACGCAACTTTTATGTTAGGTTATACATGTTTAACATCTTATATTTTCAGGGCCTTAAAAATAAAAAGAAATAAAACATAAAACAATTTGAATTTTAAAACAGTAAATCTTGTGAAAAACAAATTTCAAACACCTCTACTTTTCCCCTTAATCTATTTATTTTCACTGGTTTATGCTATTATTTTTTTTCTGTTATTATCGCCAATGAAAAAAGTATATTCTGTTACACATTCAATATATGTATGCCGTATGAACAATCAATAGACATAACTTCTGTTTCTCTTCCTAATTCACAGTATAAACAAATATTGGCAACACTGTCAAAAACAGCGGCAATGTCATTTAATCCTGTAACACAACCGAAAGAACTTTTCTTTCATAATGACATCACTTTTATACTTGCAATGACAGCTGATATTACGTACAATTGTTAAATAGCATGTCCCTCATCCATCTATACAAAACTGGAAGCCTTAACAAAAAATAACGAGCTACAATGTAACCAACTTAATCAAATTGTTCATCCGTTACACATTAAAACGTCGCACCCACTTGCTCCAGAGGGCATAGTCATATACTCATATGAGAAGACAGTCACACGATTAGAAAAGTAGTTTTGTCACAGAACATAGGCTACAACACTTCAGCTTGTCTTTTTTTATTTTTTTATTTATTTACTTACAATAAAATTTACAACCCGTGTTTTGCCGTTGGCATATCACGGGATATTTACATTGTATGTTTAGCTCCTTGAAAGATTACAGAAGCTATTCTTGTAGCGAGCGGATAGCTTCTGTAATCTTTTTATAGAAAACTCTTTGGTTCAAATATCTTCAAAATTACGGCCGCTATATTGTAAAGATATAAATATATATATAAATATCACAATTTTTTTTTTTTTTTTAACAGGCGGTGGTTTCGTACGTAGGGAGGCATGAAACGTAAAGATATGAAAGAATTTTTCGAAAGTCATGACATGGTATCGATTGCAATAGGTAGATTTTTCTTCGAAATCTACCTAAAAAAACGCCTTTATAAGAATGTAGCCTACGCCGAAAATTGCTATTCAACTTAGTCTTAATTTTAGTCATATTAAAAGTTTAAACACAAGAACCCCCTAAAAGAGTCAAACTACTTAAGGTATTCTGGTTCTTATTTGCATGTTTATTAAATTCTAGAGTTTTAGTTTATGCCATTAGAATTTTGACATGACGTACTGGTAGAGGATTAGTATTTTGTTTGACCCCGAAAATCGATATCGCATTCCAACACAAATAAAAAGTTCGAGCTTCCCTGAATCCAAGAAGGTTAGTCATATTAATTGCATCAATCTGAAACAACTGAATACATACTGTACAGCAATATGGCTTCTTATTCTATATCAGAATGTGAAGTGAATTTATATCGGTGTATTTTATATTATAATATATTATACTAAGAACTACACCTTAATTTCTCTGGAGGGTTGTTATAAACTACTTATTTCATTCTCAAACTTACGTTTTAAATATTTTTTCGCGAATAATGCAACTTTAATGAGCCTAAGTGTATTGAATGAGAACAACTGCATTACAACTGCATGTATACTCTTTACTGAAATATTATATTAAGGGTGGGTGTCTTTCATATCAGACTTTTTAAATAGTTTTTACTTTTTATAACAAAAGTACGTATATTGTTAATTTGTTCGTATAATTATGTTATTGGTACTCAGTAAATCTTAAAAAAGACCACTAAATCTCATTTATTCCGGTACCACTCTCACCCACACCGATCAGTGAATTTACTTTATCCAATTATGTACATGAGTTCGTCTTTTTCCTGGTACAAATTTATAAGGCTCTCCATTATTGTTTTTGTTTCACTTTCGCCTCAGGGGTTATGTAGACGATTGAGATACAGTCATGACTTCATACCGCTTTGAATGTCAATGTTGTTTTGTTTTTTGTGTAGTGGTAGAACTGGTAAGTGTGCTCGTTAATCCGAGCGACATTCTTGTATTATTACAACATTCCATAGCACAGTCTTAATTCATCGTCCCGCGAGGGAGCTTCCATCTCGGCTACTTGCTCTACAATTTCTTTGACCTTCTCCAAGCATTCTGAAAATATGTTTTTGACCTGAGAAATATAGCGTACGAATTAGTCTCAACATTTAAATTTTGAGTATTATCCCAGTGAAAATATTTTATATTTTACGTTTTAATCTGGAACCATTTACTTTACGCGCAGATGTTCTTCTAGCTTTAAGATTTATAGAGTAACATTTTCTTTTATTACATATTAAGCCTAATTTTGCCTATAAATTATTCATTATAACACAATGCAGGGGGTAAACCCTAGCGTAGTGGAGGCGCTGCGCTACAAACCGGAAGGTCGCGGGTTCGATTCCCGATGAGGTCGTTTGAGTTTTCAATCGGCCTAATCCTTCTGGTGGCACTATGGCCCTGGGGTCGACTCAGCCTCGTACAGAAACGAGTACCAGGAGCAATCCTGGGGGTAAAAAAGGCCGGTGCGTAAGGCTGACAACCTTACCACCTTCACGTTCCGAATGTCCAAAATCTGGGAGCCTCAACCTCCTGGAACCCTTTGGGCCTCCATGGCCTGTATAAGGATCATTTTACCTTTACCTTTTACATGATGGCCCTTTAGTCAATTAGAAAAACTCTAAATGTATTGTAGAGGTGCAGAGAACGAATAATGCATGCAGATAGTTATAGCGTAGTTCTCATGAACTACAAGAAATTCTCCAAAGTGACCTCCATTATTTTCTATGCAAGGATTTTTCGAAAATCGGGAGAACGTGGAGACCATTCAATTAGCGTCCACATAATTGCTGGTGCTGAATGACTTAAGAGCCATTTTGTATATCTTTCTGTTTAAACGTAATGCAATAATTGTTATAAATATTCTTATATTCATATGTCTTAGCCTATATGTCTTAAAAATAAGTGCATTTAAGGTAAATGTGTATATATATGTATCTATATATAAATATAATATAATGTAACTTCGCTAGGAATTTAAAGAATAAGAATATTAATTTCTGGAACTGCTAATATCCTTACGATCGAAGTGTAAATCGAATTTATACTTGGATAAACCGACAAACCTGTAATTATGTGCATGTTGAACTAAAATATTGTGAAATTGCTACAAGGAATGATTTAAATATTACAGTGATAAGTGAATAATACATATTGTAAGCTCAAAATCTGATTGATATGAAAATAGTAGTATTTAGGCCTTACTTACTTATAGCAACAAATTAATAAAACTTGTTAAAATCTAAATTTTTTACTGACTTTCATACTGAGGCCGAGAATATATGCCATTATGTAATGATACATACATAACAATGCTTCACTCAAACTGAATGATTATACAGTCGCATATTATGTCATTCTAGTATTATAAAAACCAAATTTACTATGGGACTATTTTGTCTTGTGTGCTGCGGTTCAAGTCACGTGAATTTATTTACAAGCACTGGACTTTTGAAAGTGAATGAATAAAAAATTTAATGTTCATAAAGGCCGTAGTTTTCACAAAAGGAACATAAACTTTAATTTACTAAGATTTCTAAACGAACTCATTTAGCAGAGTATTTACATTTCCCTTCCACCAGTTCAATAACTGTGATAGCGATTTAGGGCGCACACAGGAGATGAGGAAAGAAGTCAGTTATTGATGACACAAGCTTCTTATTGCGGATATTCCAACCCTTTTTAAATGGATTTCTTAATCTCGAAACCAACATTCAAAGAAAAAGAATGGGATAATTATAAAAAATGGAGATATGGGGGAAGTTTTTAAGCAAACCGGTATGTCGGAAATGAAATGAGAACTTGGAGGGAAAACTCAGCATAAACTAATTAAATTGGTTCTTTGCCATTTGCTCCTCCCGTTATTCTTTTAAGTGGGAATTCTCGCCCTGTGATATTCATTTTAAAGTCACTCGTTTCAAATACGCAGATTTCTGTAGAAGTAAAAATAAATTAATTAACTGCACAGGTTGAAATTCGATTTGACTTAATTTTTTAATTAAAACATAAAATCGGGCAGCATATTATAGTAAAGCTTGGAATTACTTACCTTAAATTTAAAATTCTCTAATTTATAAAGTCAGTTCTTGTAATTCATACTAATCTATGTTCAAGACTCACATGAGTTTCTCCTCCCTTAGCATGGGATCTTACGAGGTGTATATTTTAATTTCCTGGCATAATTAGTAACCGTCGAGCAAGGGTTGTTTATTTCGTTGCCTCTACCTCACGTATGGCTGAGATTTTTCCAATCAGTTTTGACGACATAAGCCTAGGATCTTAAAACACACATTTATTAAATTATACAAATGTTTGAGGAAATCGCGAAAGGTTGTTAGGTACGGAAAAATCGCCAACACAGAAACTTATGTATCGCATTTACTAAAGTCATTCTGTTTTAATATGGATTTTGTTTTTAAACCTTTTACTTCTAGATTAAAACTATATTTTACAGAGAGATAGGTGGGAATATTCCTGAAGACGATATGTTGTAGGCTCACTCATAGGGGTTTAGAACATCTTGTTTGTTTGTCTGTTTTTTGTTTGTTTGTTTATTTTATTTTATTTTTTTTAAGAATTCTATATCTAATTGCAGGGTCAGATACAATAACTCCTTACTTACAGAACAAAATTATGGTATGGAGAGAAAGTAATTGATACTGGAATTACTCTAGAAACGATATTTCGGATTATCTCAACTATCCATTTGTGACTTTATGGTATGGTCTATCCACGACAGTGTTTACCTCAACAGAGAATTTATAATAGCTTATGTTTTCCTTGTTATTGCATCTTATCTTATCTTATCGGCTCAGGGGCTGAATCTTTACAGACTCGCGCACGTAGCCGCGTAGGTAGGCCCATTGCACACCCCCTTGGAGACGGAATGATGCGCATTTGTTATTGTATCACTATAGTTCTTAAAGCTTAGAATGCGTCAAACTCTTTGCTCCGTGCTTTTATACTTATTTTTATGTAAGTAACTATACAAGATTTAATACCGGGGTATATCATTATACTACTGATGTCAAATTAATTTTGATGTGACCAAATAGATTCTAAACTCTTAGAAGCCTCAAGTCTGAGCTTTGGAAATCACAATATTTTAACTCGACTGTTAGGCAAAGACCGCCTACAGTGGGTGATTAATTGTTCGTGGGGTTCCTCTTTGCAGTACTTCAATGTGAAAAGTTTCATTACAAATTGAATATATTTTTTATAACCTATAAGTAGTAAATATCTAACCAGGATCGCTTAAATCTAAATTTGTGTGTATTGTTCAGCCTATGTGTAACTTTAAACGATCGACAAAGTCATTCTCCTAGAAAATCGCGAAAACGATTTCTGTGGCTAGATGGCATAATCAGATAGGCTATGCCATAAATACTAAACTTTACAGGAGAGGGTTTTTAAGATTTGATTAGAAATAAAGTTTTACTTATTACAGCAAATTTGATTAACATTCTTATCCCCATAGCTATAGGACCAATGTAAAATGTAATGAAATATGATATAAATCATTTAAGTATTTATTTAGTTTTCATAAATATTCCAATTTTGATTCCACTATCTTACAATACAATAGGCTATTTTCCTTGAATTTTCCATCATTTCTTGTTCTGCCATTTTTTAATGCTAAAGTATAAGATGAGCTTTTAACTCCTTTCTAATAATTTTTTTTCATAGCCTTTTAGAAAAAAACTTAGCTTGTCGACATATCTACTTTATCACCTTAGTAAATTGGAAAACTAAGAAACAAAGGAGAAGGTACCATCAGTTGATTAAAATACCTGTTTTTACCAGCTCTACAGTCTTGTTAGTTTTCACATAATTGCACAGCTCATAGATTAGTAAATAATAAGTTCTTAGATGTAAGAGTATGCCATCTTAGAGATCTCAATGTGGGTGATAATAATATACATAACTCAATTTAATAAAGAAAATATCCACATATATATGCATCTAACAACTGAAAGAAAAGTTACTGTTGTTAGAATATTTTAAATTACAGTAAACGAAAAGTGTCGTGCCACCTTGTTAAAAGTAACTTGAAGTACAAAACATAGCTTTCTAGCTTTATTTATTTTAGATCTGTGGTGTTCAGAGACGACACTTGCAATTCCACGGTCGCAATTTTTTCTGTAAACAATTTTTTATGCCATGGTAACGTGTATTTCTGTTTAAATTAAGTAAATGTTCTACAGTTTGCGTATTTTAATTCTGATATAATAACGTTATCTAGCTTTAACCTATCATAAATTCTTACTCGACATAATTAGAAAATATACTAGGAGGCGTGTGTTGAGATTAGGTACCGGTACTCAGAGTAGAAGGTAATGACTTTATCTTCGAGTGCTGCTCCAAGAAAATAATGATTCCCTCATAATTGCACTTATAAACTAGGAATTACTAAGAAACTAAGAAAACAGATGGCTTTATCACCGTCAGTAATCTGATGGCTTGTTAGCAGAAGAATGTGTTCGAACAATTTTTAAATAAAATCAGTCAATTATTTTAGTAGGCCTACATGGTTTTATTTAGTAATAAGTCGGGATTATAAAACAAGGTTCCATTTAATAGGCTTAATAGTCGTTAGAATTGCACAACATTCCTCATAGGCACTGAAAAATTTTACTAGTGGTGAGAACTTTTTTTTCTAGTGGTGTGGATTATTCTCATGATTTTCTCTACTTTGAGCAAGGATCTTGCTAATTTTCCCTTCACACTTCAGTATACAATAATCAGCGGCCAAACAGCGTCCCTGACCTGGACAGAGTTGTGTTTAGGGGATATAAGCTTTCGGCATTGTGGACGCGCTTGTACTTATCTTGAGATAATTACCATGAAAAATTGATAAAATAAAAGTTTTCGTGGTCTTTATACAAGCAATAATCCGTTGGTAGAATCTGTAGAAAAAATAGATCCTTTTTAGAAGAATCAAATGAAAATTCAAGTGAAGACGTGAGATAAAATCCTAAATATATTTGTTCTCACTTCCTGCAGGATGACAAATTTGTTTATAATATTCGATTTTAAACGATTTTTCGTTTTCAAGATATGCTGTTCACGTCACGTACCCAGATACCCACAGAGACTTTTCCTTAAAATATTGTTTACTAAGAGGCCTTTTAATTTATAGATATAGGCTTATTATTTCACTTGAACATTTGATATATTTCAAGGATGAGTTTAATACTTCCTCCATGGTATGAGTGTTAAAAGTAATAAACTATATTTAAAAATAAATAAAAATATGTCAAGAATTTTGTTCTTTTTCGTCTTTAGCGCACGATAAAAAAAAGATTCATAGCTTTTATATACTGACGAAACAAAGACAAAAAGGAACAAACAACAAAATAATAGTCCTACTATTTAAAATGCAGCCTTGGTTTATAAAAGAACAAAATTTACGTGCAACCTGGAACCATAGCTAGTCTTTCGTTCAACATTTCATTCATATAACGGTTTACTGTAAACCTAAAAAATTGTTTTAGCCTATTTTTCAAATTATAGCACCATCCATTGAGGAGAAATGCAATGTATCGTTCAAGAATTGTATAAAAGACTTGATAATTTTTTCTATGTTTGTAGAGTGTTTAAGTATTACTTTTTATTTCTTTTCTGACTGTATGTTCTGGAACAAAAATTTTACATCCTTGGGGAAAAATTAACTGTAATATTGTAATTAGTTGTAATTTAATCATGGAGTAATATAAGTTAAGCATTATTTAAAGTATCCTTCACCAATTTCCAATTAAATTTTCCGAAACTTCCAATCTAATCCTTTTATCTTTTTTACTGTTTTGATGTATTTTGATAATTTTGTTTGTCAATGCCATTGTATTGTAGTGATTATGATTGAACCCTAGTTCTGTTGGTATAATGGATTATAAAGTATTAATTAATTAATTAATTAATTTGCATTATGTTAGTAACCCGAAAATTTTGTTAACCCCAAAAACCTAGTTGGTTAAATTATCATAGATACTCGCTTTTTCAGTTTTATTGAAAAGCGTTTATTAAACAAATAAATATTATTACAAAGCTACACTTAACAATGCAATTAAATAAATATTTTCACCTTGAACACTTTTTAAAGAATTTTGCATTTTGCTCCAGAGCTGTTAGGCTTTCCTACATACGAGATACAACGAAAACCTCTATTTGTGTGAATGTGTTCATATCATCCCTGAAAAGTAATTTATCCTATCGGAAGTCATATATGTAAGTTTTTGGAGCGTAAAAATTGTCCCCGATCTCATTTAACACCACCATTCTCACTACCGTATAAAAGATAATAAAACCCATCCATGCACTCTAAAAACATACGATAGGCCTACCGGTGTACGATAATGAAGTAAAATTAAAATTACAGGCCGGTATTCCGATAACAAATATTTCTATTCACTGGAGAGGAAGTTTTTGAGAGAGGTTATTGTAAAGCAGATAATATGCAAATTCAGTGGAAAGTTGCGATAGTTGGTGACGATGATACTGGACCGCAGAGGAAGCTGGGATTTATCGGACATTATCTTGGCGTCGCGACGTCCGGCGCCACCAGACTCTGCGGTTAAATTAAATACAATATCCTGTTTGTAGCAGTAAGTGTTAAATTCTCCATTTTCACGTGTTATCGCTTATTCAAATGGAAATGGACATAGAATGTGAGCTATTTCATTATATTCCCTCTGAATTACCCTCAAAAGTAGAATAACATCAAAAGTGAAAGGTTCATTCCAAAACTCAAGATACCTGTAAGCTCCACTTTATGGGCAAGTTGGGCATAGGAAGGCAACTTTTAGGGGGTGATAAAGTAGGGCAGGGTTTTGGAATAATAAATTGTCGTAGTTGATCCAATTTTCAAAGCTCTTTCGCTATGAAAATAATTCCACATAAGTTACACATATATTCTACAAACTACTTCGCACAAAAACCCTCCGTAGTTGGCTTGCCGTATTCGCTACCTCTCGTAATATCACGCCCTCGGAACAAGATCCCAACAGAACTCTACCTTATTTATTCCCCTTCAAAATACTGCATTTTTTCTTTCGTCCTTCACTGGCGGGACAGCTCGTCTGTGAAATTCCTTACCTGATGATATAAAAGTTTACCGAACAGTCAGAACGTTCAAGATGAAGTTAGTTGATCACTTGGCCACAAACCATTAACATTTATGTTATGTGCTACATTCATGTTAAAAATTATTGATCTCTTTGTATTTTTTCATTTATTTTTATTTCTTATTTTACATTCCTTCTACTTAACATGTTCAATTCTTTTATTATAATTTATTATATTTTTAATTACAGTGTTAATCAATGTACTTTTCATTAACGTAATTTATATTTATATAATGCATAATACATATTTATATGATCATATATCTCGCTTAGTTATTCTTAATTAGATTATTTGGCAATGTTTAAACGTATCCACCTCTGGTTATTGGAAGAGTAGGCCTTAACTACACCAAAGGAAAACATAAATAAATATTATTTTTACTGTATGCCTGCAGGAGAGTTTTATGTCCCAAAATTGATAGAAATGCAGTTTTCATTGATGCTATAAGGTCTGGGCTACTGCTAATAGAAGAATAGCATGTAACGTTAAATCTATAGTCTATGTCGAAATCTACTTCTAAATAATATAATCAGGAGAGACTTTTCATAAAAGACCTCGTGCAAAACTTTTCTGCCTTTTCTACTGTAAGACCCTAAAATTGAAATGAAAATCTTAAATGAAATGATATCTTCCAGTAACACTCAGAAAACATCACCGTACGCTGGACGCATGCGCATATTGGCAAATTCGTCGATTACAGATGTTCCAGCAGCGCGAATCCATTACTCTGTCCGTTGAATTTATGAGACTTCCTGACAGTTGTGTGCCGCCAGAAAAGTCAGGGGCTGTAGCATGAATTACTTATCAGAGACATGCTGCGCAATAAGATAAAGAGGGGACATTTCCTGCGCTACGTCATTCTCATTGTGCTTGGGATGTTTATGAGCCCAAAAGCAGCGTTTTATAACACGAAATAAACATTGATATGTTTCTACAGTCCCATCAAGAACTCTCTCCGCAGCTCTTGTGAAGGCAAGGAATCGCTAAGAAACGGAATTTAGTTGGCAGCGCTAGTGTGTGGTTATAGTGTTCTACTACAATAATTTATGAAGCAGGAAGTAAGATTAACACAAACTCACATATTTAATGAATATATCATAAGTGTTTATTGTTTCCTTAAAGACACAATTCAATTTATTTTCGAAAACTTTAATTAAAGATATATAAATAATTACTTATTCCAGGTTTCGAATTATCAGCAATAGCAAACTAGAACACAACAATAATTGAGGATTTATATGTACGGTACAAAGGGCGTATATCAGAAAACCATATTTTGAGAAAATCACATTAGTAATGTTTACATGTCGTTGAAAACCTGTGTTAATGATTTATTTTTTCAAATATATTATAAAGATGACAATATCACTGACATTAACCGAATGAAACCCTTTACAATGGGTGTAAGTATTGTTTTATCCAGAAAATATATATTATAAAATATGTTCTTATAGTGTCTGATGTGAATATGTTCATAGTAAAATTATGTGACAGACATTTATTTTTAAATATTTAATGCTAACTGGAAAAGTTAAGAGAATACAAACTGAAACGTCCAGTGCAGATTTCTATAGCAGTTCACTGAAACAAATAGTACTTTAAACGTCTCACTTTTCAGCTTACCTACGGAGTTTCATACCAGTTCAATGAAACGAACAATATATTAAACTTCTTTTCTACAGATCAGTGTCCATCACTTGAATCAGAGTTTGCTCCTGCTTCTCTCTGACCTTGTTGATTGGCTCTGAAGAATAAGTCTTCAAACCAACTTACTTCCTCTTCAGCGAGGAATCTGAAGAGACTCCTTATGTCATTTTCCTTAGCAGTATTCAATTTAACAGTGTTAATTGGTAGTAAGTTTAAATTCAATTAAATTTAAGATTTTTTGTGAAGGAAAATGGTTCATATGAACCAAAATATGAACAGCACACTCCATGTTGAGAAAATGTCATTATTTGATAGGACTGTCTTTTTAAACTTGAAGTTCTACTTTTGGGTTTCTGTGGAAAAAGTTCCTTGAGTCCAGGATTTCAGTTCTTCAATATATCTGCACCATTTAGAACTACAAAGGGTGTAGGGTTTTGTCGACAGTTCTTGATTATTTCTATATATTCGCCTAAAGGATGAAATGTTCGCCATGTTCAAAATAGCGCCAAACCTCTAAATTTAGAGATAACGAAACTAAAATTTACAGGTAAGCCAACGGGACCATGGGGATCAAGAATATGCACTATACCTAAAAAGGGCGTATACAGGCATAAGCCCCTTGTACATATATCTCCTCAATTAACGTGACCTGCTTCAAGTCTGAAAGGAATTTAGGAAGAAATATGAAGCTTCCCATGGGGGACGAACATAATCAGAGCTGGGAGAGACTTGTTGATGGAACTGTATATAAGCTTATATTTTTTTTAGTAACATCATTAGGCCTATTTAATTATACGCCTAATTTAGAGCTGTGGAAGTAGGCAACTTATGTTTCATGTAAATGTTATAGCGTTTTATTAATACTTTCACCGAAATTTCGAGGTAGCTTTGACCACGAAGACCTTGAAACTTTTAACGTGGATTTCTGCTTTTTGACAAAGTAAATTAAAACTAATAAGTTCGAAATCTTTCCCGACGAGTGTTACTAATAAATAATTCTCTGGACTGAAACCAAGTCATTAGTGAGTTATTCCATTGTTCGGCAACAATCCATCGCCGATTTCTTGATGAAACGTAGAACGACGAAATATGACCCGAAATTTACAGTCTACAATCCTGCAAATGTAGACCAGTTATAGCGGGTGCGATAGAAAACCTGGCTGAATTGCCACCAGGGCAATAAGAGTCGATGTCATAGGAATAATTACACTACTAGGCCTATTTTATTATGTACGTTTTTAAAACCATCGTAACATGAAGCAGACCCTTCATGGTTTAGGAAGGGGACGAAACCCTATCCTACTTGACTTCGAATGACCCTAATTAAAAATGGAAATTATTTGTATGATGGATTCTCGGGCTTCCAATCGGGTGAGTGGGAAAATCGATTCCGAGCTTTCGGCAGCATATTTCATTACCATCTTCTGGGAGAAGAGAACTGATCATGGAAAATATGTGTTATATACGAGAAACAAGAAATGCTGGGTGGGGTGGGGTGCCAATAAGAAAATCGTAAAATGGAACAATTAGACGAAAAGCTCTCCTGTGTTGTAGCACAGATATTTATAAACACTAACAGAATGTCCAACTAGCAACATAGGAAGTGTTTCTATTGCCCTTATTTAATGTTTCTATCACGAAAAGTGACAAAGAAAACATAAGCACCATGTTAATTCCAATTGCATCTTTTGGATGGGTTTTTAAAAGTGCAAATCTCTTTTCAAACTGAAAATACTATGGTTGGCGATACTGTCTTTATGTTTGTTGTGATCTACATGGCGTAGATGACGTCAAAATCTGAAAATGATATTTTACAACCTTACAGCTATTTTTTACTGTTACGTGGAAACCTATTTACCTATTTGGCATGGTTACATTTAAATATTTATTCGTCATGTCGTTTTGATACTGTGAAGTCCTGTCTATTTATTCTGAAGCGTTTTTCTAACATAATTATTTTTCTAACGTAGTTATTATTTATTTTAATGTTTTGCTTTTGTTTTCTTCTGATAATGACAAAACTAATTTCAGTTTCTTTTTCATTTCTATGAACGTACAAATGAAGGCTGTATCCGTGTATTGTAAAGAATACTTAATTGGCGTAAATGTTGAGACTACGTAGGCTATATTAAAGTCATTACTTGTAATATGCGAAAAATTTCCTTTGAGAGAGAGACGTATGTAGAGCAAATTGCTGAAACAATTGTCGAGCACATCTCTTTGTATAATTATAACATTTTCCTCTCTATATTAAAAAAATGCGGGCACCTTTATGTGCCCTTTGTATGCTAAATCACGTCGCATGTAGCACAACATTTTTCGCTTGGGAAAAGTGCGGAAATTAAGGTACACGGTTCCCGTACTT
The DNA here is from genome assembly GCA_964059195.1 of Ectobius pallidus. Taxonomy (NCBI): domain Eukaryota; kingdom Metazoa; phylum Arthropoda; class Insecta; order Blattodea; family Ectobiidae; genus Ectobius; species Ectobius pallidus. The sequence continues at coordinate 46,889,508 of CAXKWD010000009.1, read as the reverse complement.
CAATTTTTCTCCTTTTGAGGTAAATTTGAGACAGTTTCCATGCACTGTTTAGCAAGATAATTATTCCGTTTATTTTATATATGTCTTTTGTAGTTTTGTAGTAACTGCCTCTGTTCTCTTAGCCATGAACTTGCCAAGTACGTCTTTCATATTTTTTAAGAAAAAAAAATTAAGCAGATCTTGTAGGGATTTGAGTGAATTTAAGCTACTTAGTGTGGCTTAATGCGTTGATATTCCAGAGCTTAAATATTTCCTATGTAAGGATCTACTAGCATCCTCAGAGTTCGCATGATGAAGTTTGCCTTTAGATTCAAGTTCAGGAGTTCAAACTCAGCTGAAGGTGCTTTTTTCGGTTTTCATCCTATTGATCCTAGATTTATAACATTCAAATAACTCCAATTGAAATTAAGGAATTAACATCTAATTTTGATAATTACTAGAGGGTATTCTTTGAATTTAATAATGTGTGTCTTACACTGTTGCATCCCACTACAGTCTAGAGATGAATATATTCTGAACTTATTTTAAGTATGGAACGATAGCAACCTTTTACAAACAATAAAAATAACAAGCTACCTAAGCTCCTTACTAGGGTATCTTTTATCGTCTCATCGACACTTACGGTTTATATAAGCATGGGGGGGGGGCGAAATAAGACCCGAGAAGGTAATAATTTTAATGATTGAGGGAAATAAAGTTGTGTGAGTTTTCCAAGAGCCGGAATCAGACGCGAGAATACAGTAAATTTAGTAATCGAGATAGAGAAGCAGAACACAAGCTTGGGGTTGTGAAAGCAGTATTTTGTGAATTTAATACATTCGAATTTAACAGTGAATAATTAAATGCATTAAAATAATTCATGTTTTGACTGGTGGTGAACTCACGCAAGGAAAACTGTAGTGGGATGCAGCAGTATTATATTCAAAGACTGTCTACAAGGGATCCGACGGTCCTTGTTTAATCCCCGGTACCTTCTCGGGTTTTTTGTAGGTAGAGAGTTCTAGAACAGCTTCATGAAGAAAACTAAGAAGTTCCTTGATAAAGAAGTGGTTTTCCAGTCAAGAAGACCATCGATAACGGCATTGGTTGTCCGCATGCCTTCTCATGCGCCCTCTGTGATATAATAATGTAACTGCTCAAATGGAGCATTGTTTGTTTGGGTGGATTTTTTTGTATAATCTAATTTAATTTCATATTTTAAAATTTTTAAATCAATTCGATATACTTAGTCCCTTAGATGGTGTGTGGTAATGTAGATTTCCGAAAAAAGAATATATATATATATATATATATATATATATATATATATTCTTTTTTCGGAAATCTACATTACCACACACCATCTAATTATGTTGCAGTATATATATATATATATATATATATATATATATATACTGCAACATAATTATTAATGAAATCCATAACACTTCCAATGTCGCCACGCAAATATTTTTTCATGCAAATATGCCTTGCCTTTAACCTTTACAAGGCTGAATTTATGTCGACATAAGTAATCGTGAAGTAAAATTGTCAGTAAGCACTAAGTTTAAAATCAATGAGAAAAATTTAGTTGAAAGACCTTGTTTCCTAGAAAGCCGTTGTAATACAAAATAAAAATGCTCGCATTTCACCTGTAGTATTACTCTACTACTCTTACATTTATGCTTTTAAACAATCTTTTGAGTTGGCGAATTTATCCGTCTGGAGCTGCGAAAAGGTTAATTAATTTGTTCTAACGAAAGAAACATAGATAATAAATACTAGAATGAAACTTCCTTCGCTGCCGTTCAAGTTTAAGTTTAACTTTAAGTCTAAGTTTAGGCCTATGCCATAAACTTTGCATTTCAGTGCAATAAAAATATTATTTTTCTATAATAGTGATGCATCTCCTAATATTGCACTTAATAACATTGAAATTAGCAATGACTTACACAGTAAATTTCTTATTTTACTCTAGCTAATCCAATAATGGGAATAGTTTTTACTTTCTTTACTGAAAATTATCTGAAAAAGAAAGAATTAATGTGAATATTCGTCTTTGCTTGTAAGTGAATCTGCATAATCAGCATATAGAAAACGTTGAATGTCCATATTTTATTTTACAAATAACAACCTTCCTATAAATCTGTGTAAATCCCGAACAGAGTTAAATTTATTTCTTTTTCTTTGATTCTACAAAAGTAAAGTGTTCTTAAGTGATACTTTCATGTGCAAGTAAGATTAAGCTTAATTAAATGCAAACCAACTTTTATCGTTTGTGTAATGTTTATTATCCTTTAATTAATTTTATAGATATTGAAATAAGTAATCATACTAGACTATATTTTGATCTACACGATACGAGACTATCGGAATGTATGTTATTCGACTATGCTAATGTTGCTGTTCTACGTAATAACCTATTGCCCGTCTCTTTCTCCTTCGTTACAAAATTCCAGTTGGTGAATTTTAATATATAGCCTACTGAGTTTATGTTACTGTTTATTGAATAGCTTTTGTAGACCACTCCTCGCGCGATGTAATATTCTTTGGAATGCATTTTAAGTTTATTCTATAGGAATTTTAAGTAAAGAAATTGTACGGCCTTGAGTTCTTCAGGGCAAACATACACTAGTACATGTATTTTTTTACGTGTAAATGTCTTTAAAATCGGTCTTACTGGGGAGTTACTTGCTAAAACCGGATGTAACGGAAGTGGATGTAACAGAAATAAATAAAGTCGGGACAAATGAATATAGGAACTGCTGCCTCCATAGGACAGTAGGCCTACCTAATCAGATGACTTTTGCAGGCGTCAAAGTTTAAAACAAATTATAGTGGTATTTAGGTACAATGAAAACAATATCTTAAATCGGTGTATAGCATAATATACCAATTTAATTATAGTATATAATATTGTGAGCATTATTTTAGAGGCAACCACGGTTAAATTTTAATATACAAATGTCAGTAGTAATGCAGTCAGTAGAATCTCAGAAATGTAGTGAAAAGTGAATCAATGTTTTACCGGATTATGGCTACATGCATATAACCAAAGGTGCGGGAACTGTTATTTTTACCGAAGCACGTAAATTAGGTTTATTAATTTGTTCTGTATTTTTATTGTCAGGTTCGTGAATTGTTTCTTAATCCCAATGAAGAAAGGTGACATTGTGCTCTAGATCCAGGCAACACGCACAAGACGTTTCACATATCCTGCGTCTAAGTCCCCGATAAAGCCTACCCGACATTTTTTTCCTTTTAGGACAAGTTTTTATAGAATGATCTTCACTCAAATGATAGGTTTCTCATTGCCTTTATTATTTTCTAGGTATCTTATAAAATGTAGGCAGTGCGGACATTTAAATGCCCATCGTCAAGCTATGTCGTCGTTCGTTTACTGCAACTTGAAATTTGAACATCCTTTCAATTCATTTTGATGTTACTTTAACATAGCTTAAAGCAGATAATTCTCTATTGCAACTATTGTATTTAAAAAAAATGATAATGTTCAATATTTTTATTCAAAATATTAGGAAGTCTAAACTAAATAATTAAAATAAGGAGAATTTTGTTTAAAATTGATTTCTTCAAGTTCCTCTGCGAAAAATACAAATCCTAGAAACGCCATCACATGTGACCCACTTGATCAACTTTTGCCCTGTTATTAATGAATTTGTGAAGGCATCTTAGGCCTAAATGTTTATGCCAGAAACATTCAATTATATATATATATAACTGTAACTTTATTGTATTTTAAATGTACAACGTCTCCGTGTTTCTGTAATGTTACTGGCTATGCATCTGGAGGCTGTTAGATCCGTCATTCTTCTTCAGATCCTATGAGAAAGGAAGATCAGGAACGGGATGGATTTGGTCTCATGAAGACGACATGAGGAGTCACTCGATAAAAAAAAAGTAGCGGCTCCGATTAAGGAAAAAGAAACAACAGCGGCTGTGGAAGTCGGCTTGTAGATGATATGCCCTCTCTAGTTTTGCCATCTGCCAATAAGAGTAATGAAGGAGGTAGATGATAAAGCTGTGTGGTCCCTATCCACCATGGCATGTAGTGCCACGCAGTCAATTTCTTAAATGTGTATGTTCCTCTTTAGTTATAACCAATAGTCAGAGGTTTCTATTTTAAAAGTTTCATATTTTACAGCACACACAGTAGAATCATGAATATGTCGTCAAACAGTTGTTACAAAAACAAGCAGGAGCAGTGGAAATGTAATTTAGCTGCGAGTTAATTTCGAGGTGGGACTCTGACAAACCCACCGGCACACACTGGACTTGCTTAACCGGACCATAGCTCCTCTAACTAATTGTGTCCGACACTTTGCGTAGGTTTACTCACACTTCAAATTACAGGGTGTCAGAAACTAACACACATAACTGTGTGGTCGACATTTCAAACTGAATCCGGATTTCTTAATTCTATTTGATGCCTAAGGAGAGAAAGTACTGTGCCGTCATTTGTGTTGTAGGAGTTTATAGAATTTGTTTGACATTTTTATGGCATTATGTATATAGGTATATTTATTATATTAATTATTGTTTAGAGAACACATTTCAAACATTCAAACATAGTGTTTAAATAGTTTAAGTGCTATAAGGTTATTACAAAGTTAGTTTATTTGAACGTCGATTGGTTTAAAATTGTAAATATAGCAGTATATGCAGTAAAAATAAGGACAAACAAGATACTTCCTCGACAGACAAATTATGATGTTCTTTGTCCCTGGAAACAATGTTGTTTTCACAAAGAATGACAACGTTGGCTAAACCTTTAAAGACTGCGATGAAGAACGGAACTAAGATTTTTATTATTGTTTTTGGACGAGAGGTCTACTATTCACAGAACATAATCTGGGGTCTCCCTCTTCAATTCCACAAACAGCCAGAGTTTCACAACCCCAGACAATTAACAGGAACAAGCGTCATTTGGCCAGGAAGATACAATGCTAATGTTGGGAAAAGATCTGCGAAAAATGGTTGATTATTATAAGCTATAGTCTAGCTGAAAATGAGAGATGTGAAAAAATTTTGATATTAACTTAATAAATTTTAAGAAAACATATTTATAGATTATATACAGCTGAAAGAGAGAGATATGTGCAAAAATTTGGATAATAATAAATGTTAAGAAAATATGGGCTATTTGAAAAGTCATTGAATGTCATAAAAGGTTATATATCTACCCGTTACTTGAAGTATTAAATATATTTTAAAGCAACACAAACGTAATATGGATTAACAGCTTACAATACCTTGCGTATATGGGCATTAATCCTTAAGATATTTTAAACTCAGCTCGTTTCAACTTTACCACCGGTACTTCGTTTATTGTTCAAAATACTCTTTGGAGTCCTTGCTTCAAAGCTTTTTATGCATGTACTTCAAAATCTCTGTACCGTACATACTCATTAAGTACAAAATATTAAATATCAGATAAAAAGTTATCGTAATTGCTGGTGAAGTACATGGAAGTTTATATAATCTGTGAAAAATGAATTACAGAGGAGGAATACTTTTTCAGAAATGTGCAGTAAAATGATTTATGGAAAATAATTTGTTTATTTTTTATCAATAACAAACATAATAATACATTTACTTAAAAATAATTAAAAGAGTAACGCAGGTACAAATTTAGCAATATACAGCACCGTCGAGCTAAGAGTAACATCTTTAGTAACACACTATAACACATTCGTTTCTTCATTTCCTTACATGACCTTCAACGGCTATAGTTTATTGATAAGTTATTTGTTGGTGGTTAAGCAAGTCCTTAATATGCATGCAAATTGACTGCACTCCCTACAGCTGTTGTTCAGTGGCAGACTTAAAGCAAATAATTGTAAATTCGTAGGTTTATGCGTTGCATAGTTATTTTAAGAGACACCAAGGAACTATTAATATGCATTTCGCTTTTAATAGTCTCAAGTAATATCAAATGATTGTGCACTGGAGTTGAATCAATATAAATGCTTACACAGTCTATAATTTCTTTAAATCGTGCAGTTTTGAATTTTGAAGGACAAATTAATTCCCGTTATTAACCTTCCTACTAACTGTTTATTTCTGTTACACTGATTACCATTTGGGTCATAAAGATCTCAAGTAATTTGCCAATTGTTTTGTTATAAACTGGCGTCAAACACATGTATTTTTTACCCTGAAAACTGGAGAACTACTGGTGAATTTTACACTGAACCTTTCTACTACCAGGTTATCTTCGTTACATTGAGTACCAGTGAGGTCATAAAGACCTTAAGTAATTTAAGTGGAATATATAGGTCGTATAATTGCAATTGGTTTATAAACTGACGATAAAAGCACGCATTTTTATCTTGTAAATATAACAATTATACATTAGCATTTTAAATAATGTTGAATTCAAAGAAAAAAAATTGAATGGGACATATTGACCCATATGGTACTCAGTGCAGAAACAATTAATACATTTTATTATGTTGAAAATATTAAAATTAATGGAACGTCGTTGAATACAGTTGACTCAGAGGGAGAAAAGTTATAAATTTAAAAAAATTATAGTTTTAAAAGTAGCAGAGGTACTTATATAAAAAGCGTTTTGGGAGTCATAATGCCCCCAATGATACTAGAATGGTGAAATAAACTTGGATTCATCCTGTTCACGATCACGTTGTTTTTTATAAAATAAATTTTTGAAAATAAGTCAGTCATGAGGCTAATACTTCTATAAAACAAAATGGAATAGAGAAGAATTTTCCAGTAATTGGAGGACAAAATAAATGTTACAATAAATTGTAATACAAGGTCACTTGTGGGTTTTTATCTGCATCCTTCAACCTATATAGAGAGAGTGTCTCTTTTAAAATTATTATTGCATAACAATCTAAAGTGCAAAAACATGACAGTATAATCGCCTCACTCATAACGTTGACGGGCGGCTCGCTTTGTTCTCATGTTACAATGCTTGTTGTTACTGTAAAAGGTTTTCTCAAAAGAAAACGCTGACTGAATTCGTGTTGCCAATTCTCTCATTGCTCAATGTCATTGCCACGTAAGTGTTTTGCTGCATCTACATCTTCCCGCTCTGTTTACTAACACTGTGCAGTATGGCAACTACTCCAAGCGGCGGCGACTTCTTTGATGTTAACTGTCAACGAATTGAGTGCGGCGATAATACCACATTTTCGTATCCTATCTACCAGCATTTTACTTTAAATTTTTTATTGGATCTCCTTAATATGCCATATTCCGTTACTATCTAAGAGAATAATTATTTATTTAGTCATGTTTACTAGCTTCTCGAAAAAAGGGTGACGTACCTTTGAGCAAATGAGGGAAAAATGCCTTCTTCACTTGAGCAAAAATTTCTACTTCACTTGAACAAAAATGTCCACTTCACTCAAGCACAAATTAGTCGTGTATTCCAACGATTTGGCAACGCCGCATTCAACTACCAGGCTATTATACTTCTAAATTATCCGTACGATGGAGCCTAGATTTTGAAATTCCAACGATTTGGCAACGCCGCATTCAACTGCCAGGCTATTAAACTTATAAATTATCTGTACGATGGAGCCTAGATTTTGAAATTCCAGCGCAAGAGCTGTTGTAAATTATTTTCCTGATTCAACTCTAAAATGTTGTAATTTTCACCTCGGACAATCTTGGTTCCGAAAAGTAGTTGAAATAGGACTGAAAAAAGAATATGTAGATAAACATTCGGACATAGGAAAATGGTTAAGCCACTTTTTCGGGTTACCATATTTATCACCAGAACAGGTATCTGATGCATTCGTAGAACTTCACAGCATTGCTCCCGATACTCCCCTAGCTAATCAATTTCTAGATTACCTCTTGGAGAACTACGTAAGTGATGACAGTCAGTTCCCTCCAAATCTTTGGGCCCAACCGCCAAATGAAAACTGCCCCAGAACTACAAATGGCGCAGAGTCCTTTCACAGACATTTCAAAAGGGAATTTTACTGTGCACATCCATCGATACATATTTTACCACAGGTTTTAAAGGAGCGACAAATTCAAACGGACATATCAATCCGATCTCGTCTTTCTGCGAAGCAAAGGAAAAATATGAAGTCTGAAATTAACCGACCTTAATTTCATTAAGAACTGGGATGATTATGTTTCGGGAAAGATTAATTTATTAAGATATGTGACGCTAATGGGAGCTAGATATAAAGCACAAACACTGTAATTTCGACATTGTCATCAGGACGTGCCCATCAAATGGCGGTGGACATAAGCCAAACTTTAGGGAGTGATGTGCCCAGGAAATTGCGATGAAACCACACAGTGTTGCCATATCTCGTTTAGAGGAAAAATGTAAGCACCATTTCTGTTTTTCTTTACTTTGCTCAAATGAATATATTCATTCGCTCTAGTGCTATGGCGATTTGCTCAAATGTTAATCACCGCTCGAAAAAGATAGATCATTCGGGACTCTTATGTAACAAATATTTATCACAAGTCAAGGTTAAATAAATTCAATTCGGCATTCACCTATGCGTCTGGGGAAATCCCAAAAATACTTTTTTGTCCTGCCACAGGATCCGAACCGCCATTTCCCGAATTCGAGTCCTCCACGTTTCCACATAGACATTTCTTTTTTGTTCCGCGTTCAGTGTTTTGAATGATTGTACAGCGTTTTCAGAGTTGTTAGTGGTAAGTAGTAAGGTGGCGGGATTTTACGGAGTAGGGGAGTAGGCATACTTCTCTCATGCTCTATATCAGCGTTTCTCAACCTTTTTGTACCCGAGGACCTCTAAAGTGTCTAAATTTATTTTACGCACCCCTAATTTTACATCCCATTTTTAAAAGTAGGCTATATGTAGGCCTATATTCCTAATATTTGTGGTATTAATTATAGGTCACTATAACGAAATAATTCTAAATACATTTTTTTAATTCGACGGAAACACAGTTATTGAATTGGAAGTAAACTACTGACAGTAAAATTATATTTTGAACACACTTTAATATTTATTACCAATTTGATAATATAATTAGGAATTATAACACAGGTTTACCGGTATCAGACACTCGGGCACCTCCAACAATAAAACCCTTGTTAAGAGACCGCCTCTAATAACAAATTCCGACAAAGTCTTATTTTTCAGGGTTTTGAATGAAAGAGGGAACCATAGACGTCAGTGCATCAGGGGTTTCAAACTGTGGTTCGCAACTGCAAAAGTAAGGAAACTTGCAATAGGACCTGTATTTTCGAAGATTTTAAAATCTTTGATATCTAGTGTCCATTTTATGTGAAAAATTTTTACCTCTTTACTTGCTTTACGATATTTTTAAATTATGTCTGCGGAACATCTGCACCACCTTTGCGGACCACCAGTGGTCCGCGGACCATAGGTTGAGAAACGCTGCTCTATATAATACCAACTTGAGTATTATGAAGTAGGAAGGGCAAATTAAATTCTTATGTCTTTAATTTAAGAAAATTTGTTTTTATTTGTAAGGAATTTTGAAATATAACAAAACTCTTATGGCAGCAAAGGAATTTTCTATTGTTTCTATGGAGCGAAATCTGGATATGTTTTTTTCTTATGTTGCAGGTGAGTGACTCTACATAATGATGACGACACGTCCTATTTGAGGTAAACAAATAAATAGTTATATATGTACCTGTGTATTTTAAGTTAAATATAAATAATTATAATTATTTACCGATTTAGGAAGCAATATGTCTCATTTTATGTAAATAATTATATACATAAGTGATCCCTTTAATTCAAGCAAAAACTAGTCAAAATATGTGTAAATGAGGTACGACTCGAAAGATATTTTAGAATTAATGTAAAGAAGAAAATGTCCGTTCTAAGTCAATCAATTCAATAGCGTTTCATTTTGTCCGTGCAATATTCTACTAAGTAGCCTACCTTGTTAGCAATCCTGTTGTTTTTACCTGATAAATGAAAACGAATAAGACTGTACGAGTGAAATGAATACAACATAAACTATTATAAATAGAAGAAATCATGAGAAGCTAATGATACCGTCCATAGTGAACAGCTCCATGGGCAATTTTCATGCTTACGATAATGTCGCCCTGCATTGCTTTACTGTGAGTGCGCAATTAAGTGAATCGTGCATTAATTTCCTTCATAACTGCATTATGCTAAAGTGAAAAGTAATCGAGTTTGTTCTCATCCTATTAAATGATAAAATTCCTACACTAGTCTACTGCTTCATTTACCAGATCGTGGTGTTCAATAAAAGCCACCTCAGCAGTTTCCTGTCTTGTTTACGTTCCCAGGATATTGTGTTAATTTCTTCATAAGACTGCAGTCGTGTCTACATTGATCGAAGTAGGCATAATTGAAGTTCGTACTGTTTCCCATTCATTACAAAATACCTCTAGTTAATTAAAAGGAAAATAGATTTCAAGATGTCAGTGGGGCAAATCCCGAGAATTCTACTCCGATTGTCCAGGGCACTACATTTAAACCTGCGGTCTTCTGTGTAAGATTTGCTACTTTAGCGTTTGGGCTAAACACTAATAGTCGCCAAAAAGAACTGTTTTTTTATCCCTAATAAACTTTAATGTAAATAAACTTTACATTGAACACAGTAATGTTATTCGGATATAATACCATTTCTGAGGACTTATATAAAGTGAAGTCATTGTTTAGGCCTATTCGGTACTTATGCGTTGGTAGTAATTCCCCTTCCGGCATTTATATTTATGCATGTTTTACCATGTTCTGTGACGACGTGATTTAATTTATTACCGGCAATCGTTGTTATTTACACGATATACAAGGTAGTAAATACCCTTTTTGATTAGTACCAGCGGGATACCTGTTTATGGAATTCATAATAAGGTATTTACTATTGAAAATTTGTAATTACACATTCTCATAAAACTTACCTATTCGAACACTTAATTCATAAGCAGTATAATTTGAACACCGTATTTATCTCCAACTCTTATTATGATATGGTATATAAATTTAAGTACTTATTGTTATAAATAGCAAGCTCACATTAGTGAATAATATGGATACATTAGATTCCAAAGAGTTTTAGAAACTGATTAATGCATTTTGTTCATTATAACTTATTGGTAGAGTAATGCATTATTTTTATGTATCAAATTTCTTTAAAAGGGCTATAGTGAGCAAACGGTAAGAATATGGAAGTTCGAAAACACAATTATAAATATTTTATCATGACATTCTCGAGAAAATTCATAGTGTTCGATATAACCATATAATAATGTTGACTTGAATAATATAATAATATTAATAGGCATTATTATTAGGCTATAGTTATTATTAATAATAATATAACTTCCAAGAAATTGTTACACAACTTTTTGTTGAGACAGGTGTGCTCAATTAGTTTGAATGCAGTCTAAATATTATGTACGAAGTCTATAAAACGAAAAAGAACCGTTGAGTTGAGCTACAAGAAGGCTGCGCTCAATGCCATCAAAATAATGCGACCAATTATAACAATTTATTTTCATAAGATTTTCGAGCCATTCTGTTCTATTTCCGGGATTTTCTCTCACCTGTGAGATGAATATCGGCTAAATTCAGGCCCTTGTGGTCCCTGGGTAATACCTGACCGTCAATATCATCTTCATTCCATCCGCGCCTTGTTCAGAATGAGTGCGTCTCGTCCTATGTGTTCGCGTTGCCTCGGAGGTTGTCCCGGCTTTGGGCTGATCACACATCCGGAGAGGCCCTCCATGTCCTTCTCTAGTGAAAAAAACTATGTATGATCCATAGGAACTCCCTCTCCCTCCCCCGACAGGTTGCCATCCTCTAAGTCCAGGGCGGCGTGGGCCGCACAAAGTCCTAAATAGGGGAGAGAGAGAAACAGAGACTTGCAGACACATATCCTACAATCTGATAGATAATGTTATGTGATAATAATTCATACTACGCTGAATGCTATTGTTAAATGAAAGAGTGCCTTGCCAATTCTGCTTCTTCATAAATTTGCCTAATGCTGTGTCCAGGCTGATGAACTTGCTTAATTGCCTGTCCAGCAGTGAGTACAGTAGCAACAAAGTTCGCTTTGGGAACCAGCGCACGTTCCTCTTTAGGCTGACTGGCGCTAAATAAGGGCAATCCTCAAGTACCAGCTACCTGTTTTGCAGGGATGACCAACACAAGCACGATTCATTTGCTATAATATGCGAGATCCCACATCATAATGAAATTACGTTCATTTAGGAGTTGGTATCGTAATGACCAAGTGAAATTTAACCTACTGTGCTTTGAAAATAAGTTAGTTTTTTTTAATGCCTGAAACCATCTCATATTTCAGATGTTTATTGTTTTGTCAACATTTGATTATAGGCCAACAATAACTGGATTTGAACATATTTTTAGACGACTTGAATTAAAAATACAACTTCCAAAACATACCTAATCGCAAAATAAAATCTTTCTTTAACCATTTCCATAAAAATAACTTTTATAAACTATTATAGTTTTAAAAGACAAAATTTGTGGTCGATTTTACGGCATGTACACAAATCGAAATGTAAGATATTTTAACAATGTTTAACTTACCACTTATACCGATTATTAATTTCTGTTACGCCACGTTTATAGGGGTTGACATTTTCAAGACTGTTTCGTTGGCATAAGTTAATATTTATATAATTTAATTTATTTCTGCCACTGAAAAAAATATCATTTTAGTACATTTCTATGATGAATGAATGATAACTTTGCAGTAGGCCTACACTATTATTGAAATGTCAATATATAGACGTACATAATTTCCTATGGTAATATAGGAGAATCTTCCACAGACAGGCTAGCAAGAAATTAAGAGCATTGACAATAATTATTAGTTTTCACTTTTGTTTACAGAACTGACTTGAAAATCTAAAATTTAAAGTTCTGATGCGTCTACACTGTTTTGTATTTTATAAGTAAATTGAAATGAATTTATTCAGATTTTTTCTTGGCGAAATGTTACCTTTGACTCAAATTCGTCCAAAGGAAAACCGAAGTCGTTTCCTCCATAGAACTGTCTCAATTATACTGTAAGGATTTCACTTTATGTGCAAGACGGGCAAAACAAACCACTGTAAAACAGAATCAAAACCTGTCCTATAAGCTGACAGGCTTCTTTTTATCCTTTACCTATTACGACAGATGTTACTGTAGAAAACCACGTAAGGTAATATCATAATACAGGATTTTTCTGTTTAAATTTGTAATTAAACTAGAGCATGCAATGTGTATGCATACCATGTTTGCTGTTCCCCTGTTACAAAGATAGGAGTAATCTTGCATTGAGGTTCTCTGACTATTACCGTAAACTATTCGCCCTGGAATACGTATAATGTAATAACATATAAGCGAGCAAATATTATTTTACAATGTAAGAGTGAGAAGTGTGATTTAACAGAATCGAGGAAAAGTTAGAAAAACAGGACGACACATATGTTGGCTATTGCGTGCTATTTTTTTTCATGGTGGCAATTTAGTTAGTAATAAAAGTGAAAATATTTTATCACTCGCAATAGCTGTTTTGAAGCTGTAAGGGGTATGAAATAGTGTTATTTTAATCCTGGTGGCGATTGATTTGTCGTTTATTTATGCGCACACGTAACTAATCATACCATACTCGACTGCTGGATAAATTAAATAATTAAGCCAATAATAGGATATAAAAAGAAGTTAAGACACAGGTAAGATTGAATAGTAAAATTAAATTAGCAAACGCGATTAAATTTTGCAATAATAATATATCAAAAGTTAGAAACTTTGATTTAAATGATGTTCATATGCTGCAAAGAAATAATAGATGTAAGTAGCTTAGTTACCAACTAAAATAATTCAAATAAAAATAAAAAAAATAGATTCTCCGGCCATAACCGTTAAAATACAAACCCAAACTGGGTGCAGGATATTCGAGGTTCCACCATGATAGCATGAACGGGGAATAAAAAAAATCGTAGTAAAAGCTCTTTTGTTTAGAACTGACGTACAACGTATCTAATAATTCAGTGGAGGTGGTATCATCGAGCTAGCGGGTGGTAATCACGCGTTACCATGCCCCGCGCTTAGGCGTCCTGAGCAATACTAATTCAGTCGCCCCTCTCTCTTCTTAAATTATCCCCTTCAGTTTTCATTAACTTGTCATTTTATCAGTTGGTACCATTTTCAAGAGACCTTGCTGTACCTTTTGTTTATTATTAATAATAATAATAATTTGTATTGTCTGTTTGCCGTACATACAGTACAGATAGAATCGTCAAATAAATAACATTAAAATACAATACAATTAAAAACTAAACAAATTCATTTAAATCATAAAACGAATTCTTACATAAAAATGTCTTTAGTCTTAACTTGTACAGATGAAGATTATTAATACTAGAAATGCTGTTTGGAAGATTGTTTACTATCCTACTAATGAGGCAAACTGGAGATTTTGTATACGTGGTAGTTGAGTAATGAGATAAGTGCACATGATTTCTTTTTCTGGTTTCATAATTATGTATATCCATATTAAGTCTAAAATTTTGGAGATCCTTCTTATAAAACACACCAGCTTTAAAAATTAAAATGTTTGTGACAGTTAGAATGTTACGTAATTTAAAATACTCACGTAAAGAATCTCTAGGTTTAAGATTAAATATTACTCTTAAAATTCTTTTCTGAATTGTAAAAACCCTCTGAATATTAGATGCACAACCCCTAACAGTTCATTGCAAATCTAACTCAGGAGAAATATCTCGGCCGGTGACGTGTTTACTTACTATCTTCCTCCACACAGTGATGTAATTGCCCTGTGCAGTACATGTAAGTCAACTTACAAATGATCCTTGGCAATTTTCGGTACTCACGTGACTGTATTAGGAGGAGCAGCCAGTACGCTAGGCCGGGTTACACTAGTCCTCTTCTCTTTATGACAGTGAATCCAACTGGGCGCTGTGCCGTTAAGAGAACAAAATATTTAAATAGTAGTAATTACATTATTTTTATTCCAGCTTAAAGAAAACCTTCTTCTCCTGCCCTCTTAACCCTGGTGCCCTAGGTATTTGCTTAGTTTTCCCAGTTATAATATATTTTACGATCTGGGAAGATGAAACGCCATTTGAAAGAACGTTAAGCTCAGAAGAAATATGAATAAAGAAGAGATGAACGACAAACACATACCGACTAGTACACCAACGCTATCTGCCGGGAAACTTTAGCAGGCTACATCCCTGCTGTGGTAGTGAAAATAAATGAGAGTAGTTAATCGGTTCTGTTCCCAATTCTCCCGTTTAATTTGATTAAAGAAAGTTGTTGTAGCTGCTGTAACCGGTTGAAGTAGAATGGTTGTTTACTGGTGTTCTTGAAGACTGTCCTCAACATTACATACACGTATACAATAATGGTTGGGAAAAATTAAAGTAAGCAGAAAAATAAAAGATGACAACATGATGCTTACTCACTTGAATGTCTGCGGTCGGGTATCGGCAGGTAAGTTTTTGTTCTGACCAGATTGGAACGAGCTGGTGAAAGATGGCTGTCACTGAGTCTTCAAACCGGTAGCTCCACTTGGAGAAATACTTGTCTGCGAAGATCACAACTACTGACTCTTTAGCCATTGTACACAGCCCATTCACACACTGAATTATATAAAACAAGGCAGCTTGTTCATTTCCACATTGCCTTCTGCGATAATGTTATAATCATGGAAATCCTGGACTTTGAGTAATCATGGGCGAAGATATAAAACCATGTTATATAAAGCACTGAGTCGCTTATTTCTACCTTGATTAGATAATTATAGGCAAAGAAGACAGTTTCGTTGGAACTTGGTCAGCAAACAGTAGTTATTTACTTTATTCTTAACTTGGTGAATGTTGCTTCTTCATCTTCTTTTCTTTAATAGTTACTAATTTGGCTAAAATTTGGATTCAGTTATCTACCCTCAAGATATGTTGTTATAATTTTGCAATCCTTTATGTTCTGCGATACTACTCTTCGAACTTGACGATATCGGATCCAAAATTTACAAGTTGAAGTAATAAAAAGCGTTGCTATCAATAAGTAGTAGTAGTAGTAGTAGGTCCGTAGATCGCGAACGATCTCTGGAGATCCCCTTTTATAGGATATGCACAGCACAATCCTATGTGTGCTGTATCCTATCACAAGATGTGTGAAATGAAATGACATTTAAGGAATAATAATATTTTATGCAGAAAGTAATATTTAAACTGGGGTCTTTATGTTAAATTATTTGGTTCATAAATTATATAAGTAGCAGGAAATTATCAAAAGCTGTTGCTTTGAGTTTAAATGTTGAACCGATTGAGATATTAGCGTAGGCGACATCCAATACTATTTTATAGTTTCAGTAAAATGATAAGCTATTGCTGTGTGTTCTTTGCAGTGAAACGTTTCTGTTCGAATGAAAAACGAAAAATAAATAAGATAATTTCATTCTATTAAGATGTTAAATCAGTGGAGCAAGCAATAGCCTACTCATTTAATAAATATTTTCGAAGAGAAGTTGAACTCTAGCGTGCTGTATTAGGCCTATACGAGATAGGATTTGTGATAAGAAATCAGTAAATTTAAGATCTTACAATTTTGCATCATTGATCAGCCAAAGCTGGAAAAATGCAGCGTTATTTGAATCCATATAAAATAAAATACATTAATATGATTTAAGCCAGACAAAAATATTTGTGAAAGTTCATTATTGAAGATTATTCGGCATGTACCCAAAATTTTCCAATTACTGTTCATGTGATGCACTAGTTAGAATGCTATTTCAAATATAAAATTAAAAATACTAAGTAAATAATAGCTAATAAAAAACATTGCGTGATATATTATCAATGATGAAAGTAGTAGTACAATTCAGAAAATAAATATTCACGTTTCATCAACTAATCTCAGATCAAATCGATTCCATCATAAAGCATACCGGCACCTGTCATGAGATCTGAGATCTCTGCAATTCTCGTTTGGTTAATTAATGCCAGAAATATTAGACATTTTCTACAAAATTAATGCAAAGTAAAAGAATCAAGGATTGCCAATTTATAAATGAAATTTGTTATTGCTTAGTTATATGTTGTATGCATTGCACATTCTTCTGTAGAGAGACCATTCACTTTAATGCAGTAAAATTCTTAAAAAACATATAAAATAAAATAAAAATAAAAATGATAATAATAAAATGCATTTTTAATTTTTTTTAAATGCATTTTTAATTTTAAAATGGCCGAAGCCTGTAACTTGTATTTCACAAAAATCCGCCGTTTCCTCCTTCTGTTTGGATAAATATTTTTATTACAAGCATTTATAAAAAGCTGCTCTCCAGAATACACAACAAACACTTGTAAAATCCGCTTTTGTTTGTATGTTTCTCCATTCCTGAAAAAAATTCCCTTTAGGCAGGCCTACAGGCTGAGGTAGATTTCGAAGTGCTTTTGGTTTAATTTATTATCGCTGCGCAGCACTCTTCTTTTTTAGCCTTGGCATGGCAAACCTGCAGTAAAGAGGAAGAGCCTACAATCATTTGTTTTAACAACAAGAATAGAATATAATATTCTGGGAGGCCGTGCGCAAGATCAGCAATGAAGAAAATTAGCAAAGCCGCTAAACAAGACAAAATTATGATATAATAAGTGTTATTATTTTCAAACATTAAAATCTCGCGTCATATGAGAGCTATCAAGAAACTATTTATTGATTTGTAGAGTACTCATCAAGAGCTTTTCAACGATACCCCTCAAGACGTGGTTTCAAAAGTTTCGAATTTTCATCCCCCACCCCCACCCCCACCCTCACTCAAACCCCCGAATCGTTGGTGTCACTGTGAACTCCATAGGGAGTACTCTAATTTATTCAAACAAAGTTTCCCTCTATACTTCATAGGGGCCGAGATATACATTTTTAAAAATTTCAACCCCCTCCCCCGACCACCCCCTGGGGCCAAATTTGCTCATTAACGAACTTGTCCGAACTATTGGACCTAGAAATGGCATAATAAAATTTGGTTCAAATATCTTAAAAATTACGGCCGCTAGCGTGTAAAGATATAATTCCGGGAGAGACGGCCACGCGGGGGAGACGACCAATCGCTCTGATTTCAAGGCCGATAAACATATTTGAACGTAACTTGGTAGGCGGCAAGCTTTTGATACTAAGAGTCGATTGTTGAACACCTGCGCTGTTTATATTTAGAAATTCGCGATTGATTTAACATTATTGTTTTCTAACTGTCCATTTATTTTTTGTATATTGAATGAAATAAGCAGAAGTCCGACATTATTACTAACAGTTAAACGATACATACTGTGTGAGGTGAGCGAACCTTATATATTTCACCTGTATTACGTGTTCTGTTCTAAACTTTTCCATTTTTAACTACTGACTATGGCCATTTCACCTTTACAAATAGGATAGATGGCCCACTTTTTTCCGGGAGAGTTGGCCACCAACTTTAGAGCCATATTTTCAAGATCTTCTGATTTTTTCTAACACGAAATGAAAAAAATTTCACTTAAGACTAATTTCCATCGATTCTCAATTACTTATTTATTTTTATTGCTATGGAAATGATATAAACGAACATATTAACCTTAATGAAACAATTTCGAAAATCCAGAAAGATGTATGCAAATAAAAACGACTTTGACAGTGTACCCCTAATTAAATAAATTATTAAATTCATTTTCAAAATTATTTATATGCTTAAAAAGTGGATTGGACTCATGTATTTATGCCAAAGGAGGCTCCAGAATAGGTGCTCTCGATCCTGTCATCAACTACCGAAGTTGAAAGATGGAGATAAATGATGTAGAGGTTAGGTGGTATGCCTTTCCCCTCCAACGGATGTAGTGGCATGCAGTAGAGTTTAGTTATCTTTTCAGAAATGTATCAGAACTTTTCAATTACTCAGAATTGATTCTGTTTTCGAAAATATGTTTATTTTTACGTTAAGATAACTTATTTTGGCACTTAAGTTTATTTTGTTTGTATATATTTATAGAAGTAAGCTGTATAGTCTTTCTACTTGTTACCTGTACTTTCTAGCTTCGAAAATGGTGCAGCCAACTGTCCCTATGTCCTATGGCAATCTCCCCCTGACACCTCGGGTGAGATGGCCAACGTACCATTTTTTTAAATGTTGGGATTTCCCACCCTAAATTACTTTTTTTCTCCATAAAACCATATGTTATGAGAATGTGGACATCCAAAGACCTAATTGAACATTTTGCACACGAATTATCATGAAAATCCTTCGAGTTATTGAGCATTTAAAAAAGCATGGCCATCTCACCCGGATTTACCCTAAGTGTTATTATTTTCAAACATTAAAATCTCGCGTCATATGAGAGCTATCAAGAAACTATTTATTGATTTGTAGAGTACTCATCAAGAGCTTTTCAACGATACCCCTCAAGACGTGGTTTCAAAAGTTTCGAATTTTCATCCCCCACCCCCACCCCCACCCTCACTCAAACCCCCGAATCGTTGGTGTCACTGTGAACTCCATAGGGAGTACTCTAATTTATTCAAACAAAGTTTCCCTCTATACTTCATAGGGGCCGAGATATACATTTTTAAAAATTTCAACCCCCTCCCCCGACCACCCCCTGGGGCCAAATTTGCTCATTAACGAACTTGTCCGAACTATTGGACCTAGAAATGGCATAATAAAATTTGGTTCAAATATCTTAAAAATTACGGCCGCTAGCGTGTAAAGATATATATATATATATATATATATATATATATATATATATATATATAAATCTCTATATATATAAAAGGCTTTGTCCTGACTGACTGACTGAATGAATGACTGACTGAATGACAGGAATCAACGTACAGCCTAAACTATAACAGGTAGAGACTTGGAATTTTGACAGTACCTTCGCTTCATAATGTAGGTGCTCACTAAGAAAGGATTTTGAAAAATTCTGATTCTAAATGCCAAAAATTAAATGTTTTTGAAAATACTTAATCCCTTTTTACATAGAATTATCAAAACAAATTCACAGAACGTATTGTTACCAGAGGTATCAGGTGGGCTTGGATTAAATTAAATTGATGTTTGACAAATTAGAGAAGGTATCATTATAATTCATATTATCTATAGACTATTAATAAAAGGAATTCTCCTCGATGTCCAGCGAAATCTACTGAACGCAGAGATCTGAAATTTTAAACATAGGTGTGCTGAAGGGTCGGAAAATGCACCTCGAAGCCGGAATTTTAATTTTAGTTTTCGTTCGTGAGTTATGAGTGAAAAACTGGCAAAAAACGTGCATTTTTTGCGTTTTCAAAACATAAGTTTTCAGTTATACATTTCAATGTCAAATCAATTACAGTTGGCTTTGGCTATTTTTGTCAAACCTTGAAAACAAAACTTTCGCGATCGCTTGAATGTTGTAAGCCCTAAATATGGTCAAACGTTGTTTTATTTGGACGAATCTCACTATACAGAGGTTTTCTTGGCCAAGAAACTCGAATCTGAGGTCGCTTTTACCAGTCGATGCTATCTGATCGTGGTATGTAGTCCATGCGATTTAGGTGTTAATAAATGTAATGATTTAACTATTATGCTCTTAATTTTTAATTCTTGAAATAATTATCGCGGGCGAAGCCGCGGGCACATGCTAGTATATATATATATATATATATATATATATATATATATAAATATCACAATTTTTTTTTTGGACGGGCGGTGGTTTCGTACTTAGGGGAGCATGAAATATAAAGATATGAAAGAATTTTTCGAAAATCATGACATGGTATCCATTGCAATAGGTAGATTTTTCTTCGAAATCTACCTAATATGAGTACCAGACTTCATATCTAATTTCCCTGTCTGCTGACATTGTCTTCTGCGCATAGTAAATATCGCAAATGTTATTTACTATTGTACAAAACCTTCACTAAACGCAATCTTGGATGAAGGTAATAAGCTGCTATTTATAAAGAATCGAGTCGCTTGACTTCTCCAGAGCAGAACCATATCGTTTGGTTTGAACCTGGTCTGCATACATATTACTTCGCGTTCTTCTTCTTATAAAACGCATTCAACCTACATTAAACATGACATTCATCGAATTTTAGTCCTCAAAATTCACAACCGCCTCTTAGAAAATGCATGACAAATACAAAGATGATCAAGGAAACATTAAAAATATAATTTTAATAATATATTTTATTAATCATATCACTTTTCTTTGACTATGGGATTTGTACCATTCTGCTTACCTGAAGTACGAGTTTTTGTGTCTTATATAGCCGAATTGCGAAGTTAAGTATGCCTGCCCTATTTCACGCGAATTAGAAACAGACTAGTTTTTTAGTTTCTTAAATTGGGACGAGGGCACAATATAAACCGATTAACCCTTTAATACCTAATTTTTTTCACTGATAATAAATCATTCAACAACTGAAACCTTCAGAGGGTTCTAAACTTGAAAACGCTGGGGAAAATTTCCATGCAATAGCTGTTTCCCATAAATGATATATATGTATATATATATATATGTATATATATATATATATATATGTATATATATATATATATATATAAATATCACAATTTTTTTTTTGGACGGGCGGTGGTTTCGTACTTAGGGGAGCATGAAATGTAAAGATATGAAAGAATTTTTCGAAAATCATGACATGGTATCCATTGCAATAGGTAGATTTTTCTTCGAAATCTACCTAATATGAGTACCAGACTTCATATCTAATTTCCCTGTCTGCTGACATTGTCTTCTGCGCATAGTAAATATCGCAAATGTTATTTACTATTGTACAAAACCTTCACTAAACGCAATCTTGGATGAAGGTAATAAGCTGCTATTTATAAAGAATCGAGTCGCTTGACTTCTCCAGAGCAGAACCATATCGTTTGGTTTGAACCTGGTCTGCATACATATTACTTCGCGTTCTTCTTCTTATAAAACGCATTCAACCTACATTAAACATGACATTCATCGAATTTTAGTCCTCAAAATTCACAACCGCCTCTTAGAAAATGCATGACAAATACAAAGATGATCAAGGAAACATTAAAAATATAATTTTAATAATATATTTTATTAATCATATCACTTTTCTTTGACTATGGGATTTGTACCATTCTGCTTACCTGAAGTACGAGTTTTTGTGTCTTATATAGCCGAATTGCGAAGTTAAGTATGCCTGCCCTATTTCACGCGAATTAGAAACAGACTAGTTTTTTAGTTTCTTAAATTGGGACGAGGGCACAATATAAACCGATTAACCCTTTAATACCTAATTTTTTTCACTGATAATAAATCATTCAACAACTGAAACCTTCAGAGGGTTCTAAACTTGAAAACGCTGGGGAAAATTTCCATGCAATAGCTGTTTCCCATAAATGATAGTCCTAATACTTAACATGTTGCTACTAATCTTAATCTTTGCTTTTATACAATTCTTGAGGTGACGCATTTATTCCCGGTGAAAAGGTTAAAATCAAGTAAATCAAAGCATTTATTAAAAGAGAGTTGTCGAATATACAGAAATAAGAATTAAAACAGAACATTTTGGATGTTTAAAGTAATACGCAAACATTTCATTTGCCGATGACGATATTTCAAATACAAGAAAGCGATAGACCCTTAAGAAAACAGTAAACACCGTAATGGATGGAAAAATGTTGAATGATTTCCAAATTTTCTCTGCAGTGTTATTTATTTAAGATTATATACAGAATTGTAAGAAAAGGCTCTGTTTTCCATTATTTATACTTCCTTGACATTACTAAAAGCATCTTATTGTATACAACATCCGTGTAATCTTTCTTAAAGAGAAGACAAGACATTGCTTGCGTCATCTTTAAAGCTTTCCAGCATTCCGTCAGAGGGAGGCGTCGCGGCGACCGGCGTCTGTTCATTCACCCGCGTCGCTGTTGCTGCATTCCGGGATTTCTAGTCTAAAGGCGCCTGTGTGACGGCATCCTGCAGGACACTGCTCTTCTGTAGTTTTATATGAGTCTTAGCTTTCTTTGTGACGTCAAGAACACAGTATCTGTGAAATCTAATATTACTCTTCCACTACTACTACCACTACTACTACCGGTACTACTGTAAAATAAAATAAATCTGCTTGATTAGATCCTGGTATCTTGGCTTCTATACCGTGACGTAGCCTAATCTGCTAAGATTTTATTTTATTTTAAGTATCTTTTCAAATGTAGGATATTTTACAGATTATGCAATTTGCATTTATATTTACACTCTCTTCTACATGATCAAAGTAATTCCATTTTCTTCATCATCAGCTGCATGGATTAAGCCATTGGGCTTGTTCCGGATCATGTAAGGTTAGCACTGTTCTTTCCATCGCTTCCGCGGTCGGCCTATGTTTCTTCTCCCTGAAGGTGTATTCTTTGTGGTATACGATAGCTATTCATCCCTTGCACATGCGAGAGCCAGTTATTCCTGCGTTCCTTTATTAAATTATTAAGGTTGAATATTCCTAACTCCTTCCTAATGTCTTCGTTCTTCTTTTTATCCAGGAGCGTATATCCAGATACTCTTCGTAGGAATTTCATCTCCACTGCTTCTAATCTTTTTTCTTGCCCTTTCGTTAAAGTCCAACATTCTGAGCCATGGAGAACGAGAGGAATAGTCATTACTTTGTAAAACTTTAATTGTGTCTCTTTTCTTGTATTCTTTAAGGTTCTTACTATTGTTGGCTTCTTAGTCAAGCCTATATTGTTTAAGTAAGATATATCATAGCCGAGATAGATAAAATTTGTAACTTGTTCAATGGTTTTGTTTTCTATAAAATATTTTGATCTTATAGGATTCATTCCTTTAAATGCTGTAACTTTTGTTTTCTCTATAGATATACTCATATCTAAAGTATAATTTGCATATTTGATTTAACTTCAAAATTGCTGTTTGCAGTGCACCTTTTGATTAGGCTGATCATCAGCAAATTGTGTCATATTTGTGTCATAAGAGTGTATTACGTGGAGTATAACCTATGTAAAATTCTTTTGTTAAACTCAATTATTGCCAATTATGGACAATATCGTCAATATGTAAATTAAAAGTGTCGGTGACAGTGGACATCCTTGTATTACTCCACGGTTAATTGTTGTTTTATTTGTAGATCTTAAGCCTACGTCAATTAAAATTTGGTTGCCAGTATATAGGCTTTACACTGCTTTGATAAGGTGTTGAGGAATGCCTTTTCCCAACATAATATTCCTGAGTTCCATTTTATACAATACTATTAACTACAAACAACTATTACTTCCACTCTACACTCTGCTACTACTGGAGTCCAGCAGTTTACAAAACTACGCTATTCTATGAACCAAACTACAATAACTTCGCCTCCTAAAGGATAATGACCTGATTCTTAGACATTCGGGACTTGAAGCTGGTAAGGATGTCATGTTTGCGCCCATGATTGTTCCTAGAACTACTTTTTGTTAGGCTGAGGCGACCCCAGAGTCGTAGTGCCACCATACAGATTAGGGCAATTGGAAAATCCCAACGACCTCATCGGGAATCGAATCCGCGAACTTCCGGTTCCAGTAATACTAGTAGATGTTTAAGGGATAATATTTAAAGTATACCGTTATAATTGTGTGATAAAAATGAAAATTAGTTTTATCGTGTGCAATTTAAACAATTTTAAATATTAACAGACTATCATTCCTTCAAACTAATAACTTTTGATGGCTTAAAAATATTTTGTATGCTTCTGTTTTAAATTGAAGTCAGTACATGTGTGCATATTTTAGGGATAAAATTCCCTCAATATTAAGATACTGAGGGAATTTTATCCTTAAAAGTGTAATTTCGACAGTTTTTAACCAGGATTTGAAGGAAGTTATGACGTAATCTCATCCTTCTACTAAATTCAAACAAAAATAGAAGCGAACTTTCTTAGTATGGGCTGTTTTCAAGAAAATTTCCATGGCTATAAAAATATTATGTAGAAAACTGATAAGTCCAAAAATTCATCTATCATAATTTTAAAAATTATAGGCCCACCTGAAAACTCGGGAAAAGAAAACCTGTAACTTACCGACTGCCCCATCCAGGACTAGATCAAAAACATTACTTGAGTAGATATCAGCTTTTGTAGAATGTTTCTTGAAGTCACGAAACCTGTTTTGCCAAATCTCATTAATGAGAGCAATGTTAATGGAAACGATGTTTTTTTTAAAAATCGAAAATGGAATTAGCCGCGAATCATAAACCTCAGCTGCTATGGCAATAAAGTACCGGCATTCTATTTGCAAGGCTCTGCAAACGGTACTTGTTTAAGCAAGCGCCATATAACTTGTCGTGAGCGAATTGGGAATTAAAAATCTAGTGTGACTACATTACCTGGGTAGTGCTGTACACTCACAGTCTAAAAGATATGAACACCAGTTTCTAAAAATACAGCTACAAACATTACATTTTGTATTTTATTTTGTGATTAATTTAAGCAGGTACACTACAGCAAACCCGTAACATTTTTGTAACAGATTTCAAATCTTTATATAAAGAACTGGCCTTTCTAGCTGTTAAATCACCAATACAACTTTGAGATATGATTTACAACATAAGTATCAGATGCCCCGCGGCTTCGCCCTAGTTAATTAATTAAAACGCTTGATGTTTTTAAATCATTTAAATAATAAATTAAAACCTTATATTTATTAACACTGACATTAATTTTTTTAAATGTTGGGTTAATGGTACAAATAATAGTAAAGCAATATAAAATACTCAATATTGTTTTAAAAAATCCTTATAGAGCTTCTGGATAAAGTATATTAAGATCCTTTCCATTTGGAGCAAAGATATGTGGATTGTTTGTATTTTGGATTCGTGAACAACCCACGTAGGCTACGTGAGAGAAGCACGGAGAGAGATAAAGGATAATCAGACTTAGGGCTTGTACGATGAACACCTGATATCATATTTATCTGCCAGATAGAAAACCTATCTGGAAGTTGGCCAAGAATTGCGTATTGTGATCCCCTGACAAAATCTGTCTGGCAAGACAACTTCCAGATAAGCTAGCAGGAAGATGGAGTGGCTGACAAAGTACCAACTGCTAGTTAGGAAAGCTTGGTTGAAGCAAGATGGCAGCACGGCGAAGCGTCCTTAGCCATCTGAATTTTAGAACTGATGCCGGAAGATTTAATTTACACAAAAATGTCATTTTATGCTCACTTATGAATAAGATAGAACTGCACAAATCAATTAATGCACTTAAAACGATATGTTCTTGTGTAATTCAATTGTAGAAATACAAATCCGAGCTGCCACACCTAGCGGACGCCTACCGAACTACAACAAACACACCTCTTTGCTAAATCAGCTGAGGACCATTTTACAAAATTTTACTGCGTTCTTCCCGATAGCAGTTCAACGGTGGTATTACAAGACATCTTCTAGTTAAGCTATCTGGAAGTCACGTATCGGGAGGAACTGTCGGCAGGTGGTAATACAGACCCTTAAATTCGGAGAGCCGTATACCAATATAAAAAAAATATATATTTGCACACGCGCCCATGCATTATTTTGTGGCTTTTAATACATTTTGTCATATTTGTTGGTATTGGAATCATAGTCGTAAATTATTTTATTTTAAATTTCGTTTCGTACATAATAATGCTGCTGCAAGTGAAGAATTGTCGCAAGAAATATAACCTAATATAAAATGTTTTTGTCTGCGTTCTCTGAAGCATTATAAAGCTACACGTAGGCATGCTATAGACCTAAATAAATACAATGATAATGAAAGAAGACATTGTGCATCATAAGAAGCTTTAAAGAAAGGATAAGACAGTAGTGCTATTATTATTTGTGGACGTTTTGTTTCATGTAAAAGTTACACGCAGAACGACGACTGTAGGAAGCCGTGATAACATTGTTATTTGGTTTTATATTTTGAATTAAACTTTAGGTGCCTTCATTCTTGTATATATATATAAATTTTTAAGATTTTTAGTTATTCGCTAAATAGTCACAAATATAACTCCAACTCCAGAATTTCTCAAGATTAATTCTGG
The DNA here is from genome assembly GCA_964059195.1 of Ectobius pallidus. Lineage (NCBI taxonomy): Eukaryota > Metazoa > Arthropoda > Insecta > Blattodea > Ectobiidae > Ectobius > Ectobius pallidus. The sequence goes on along the minus strand of CAXKWD010000009.1, from coordinate 46,862,496 downwards.
TCTCTTGTTATAGACTATTACAATAATATTATAATATATAATATTCAATTTTCTTGTGTTATATCCTGTACTCTGTGCACGCCACTATGGTGGTAAGAAATTTAAAATAGGACTAAAGCATAGCGGTGTCCAATGATGTAGGTACCGTAAAATGTGCTTATTGTTTATTTATTTATTTGCTTCTTACAAATGGAATATGCCCAAAGAGAGCATAAATTAACAAAGAACATTTTTTGAAATAGTAGGCTAAATTATCCATTTTAACACGGTTCAGGTTGTATATTAACAATAAAAATTGCATTTTAATTGTTAAACTGTGTGGAAAATCAGCTATTAAAACAACGTAAGCCTATCTATAATTCGACCATTTGAATAATAGTACCAACTAAAAGAACTAGAAGTGGTGAGTCTAATGACTGGAATGCAATTTTGGAAAGATGTACTTTTGCAAACAAGAAATATCAATTATGACCTTTAGGGACACCTATTCAATGTTGATTTATCAGTCACGAATAATTTATTTATGATTGATTTGCGGCCTGTGAAAAGTTTGGTTGAGTAAGCAACGAACCGAAGGAAAAAAAATATGATTATGCCTATCACTGTTTCAAACTATCCGAGGTTGAGAATTTTCTGAAGGGGATGCGAAAAATCTTCAGCATGGGTCCTGAATTCTAGAAGACAGGGTGATTAAATAATCCTATGAGTAAATTGGGGCTTTAGATAGAAATTTGCCGTGTTTTGTCGCCTTTTTGTACCTTAGTCCGTTGTAAGGCATGCACACACGTTTGTCCTCTGCAATTTCAATTTGACGCTACGAAATAAATCTATGCAAATGTTGGATCAAGATATTCTAACGCAAAAATTATTTCTGCCGTTTAATATCACAGATAAGAAGGTAAGTGAAATATTTTAATCCTTTGAAATTAAAAGGAGCCTAAAATTTTTCTTGTACGGCCTGTTGAAAGCTAGCTGCTGTTCGTATACCAAACTGCGAAACAGTCTGTCAGTAATTGGAAAATAACATGGAAGCAAGAGATAATTGAGATTTTACTGAATTCCACAACCATTCGTGAATTAAGTTTTTGATGACATCAGCTCCAGCTTGGTCATCCTCTGTAACTATTGTGAGGGCAGAGAAATAAACATTTGTAATGACATCACCACTTTAGTCATAAAAGAAGAAGAAAAAGGAACAAAACTAATTGTATAAAAATTGAAATATTATTTGAGGGAGGATTTTCCAGCAGTAAAATATTATCGAAAGGTTTGAGACTTGTAATTACATAGATACACGTATAAAAAGCTTTGATGTGTTTATTAAAAAGCCGGTTTTGTTATAAAATAATTAATAAGTTAGTGTTACTAAAAGTATTGAATGCATCCTGTTGAGATTTAGGGTCATGCATGGTATCGCAACTTTCTTGGAATTATTCTTTGCACGGTTTTAGTTTTATACTGTGCCCCACCATAAAGGGGGTCATGGCCGTGAAGGCCTTTAGGGTTTCAGGAGGTTGAGGCTCCCAGACTTTTAGACATTCCAGACGTAAGGTGGTAAGGTTGTCAGCCTTAAGCACCGGCCGCCTTTACCGCAGAATTGCTTCTGGTATTCATTTCTGTTAGTGCTTGAGCCTACCCCAGGGCCATAGTGTAACGAGAAAGGTTAGGCTAATTGAAAATTTTCCAACGACCTCAGCTGGGATCGAACCCGCGGCCTCCCACTTTATAGCGCAGAACACCATCAAAATATGAGAATATTATAGGAGAAAAATTCCTCTGACACTGGGATTTGAATCCAGGACCTTTGCCTATCGGTGCCCATGCTCTACCAACTGAGCTAAGCCAGAGTTCACTTCACAGCGCCAGATGGAACCTCTGGGAGCCTCTCTCCGATGGTTGATTGCCCATTAGATAGACCATTAAGGGCAATCAGTCATAGGAGAGAGATTCCATCTGGTGCTGTGAAGTGAACTCTGGCTTAGCTCAGTTGGTAGAGCATTGGCACGGAAAGCGAAAGGTCCTGGATACAAATCCCAGTGTCAGAGGAATTTTTCCACTATAATATTCTCATGTAGGCCCTAATGTCCAACAGAGACAATAATCTGTGGTTCATGAATGCATATATAACCATCAAAATACATAACTAAATATTAGACAAGCTATATGTTAAAGGCCTAAAAACTGTAGATGGGGTGCCAGTCAGCCTTCTTTAAGTTTTCAGGTATTAAATTACAAATCTTTTGTGCACGATTCATAAATAAGCAATGGGATATTCTCGTAATTCACTGCTCTTAGCACTCCTTGACTTCCCTGTTGTGATAATATATCCTTACAGGGGTTAGATAATGCCCTTTGTCTCGTTATACAGACTGGAAGTAGTATACAGTGCAGATTTTAGGGGGCAGTAGATGACAATAAAGGAAATACAACACTTACTTTCCATTTTGTGGGCATCTTGATGAATTATGAGATAATTAGGTTGAAAGTTTCTCAGAATGGCAACAAGCGCAGTGCTAGATAGCTTTATCGGAGTGACATCTCGTTTCCGACATCGCGTTTCTCTTTAGGTCTAATCTTGTCTATAATTAGTTAAATTCTTACGGCCCATATGCTTCCTCCATTCTCATCTATTTTTTCTGTGATATTATACATGTTGAACTCAATACACATATCTTAATTTCGTATGAGATCTCTCCTTGAACAACCTATAACTTTTCTCAGAAGGGTTATGAGTTCCTATCTACATAACATTTAAGTTTGTTGGTTTGTTTGTATGTTTTTTTACTTGTTTGATATGATTATTTCACGACGCCTGTGTGCTGGCATTTCTTCCCGATAGGCCTAGAGTTATTTTTCATGTCTGTCCTATAGACTGTCTCATTTAAGCACACATAAATGTCATTAACCTCTCCCGGGATTGAACCCACTGACTGCTCTACCCATGCCGACCCTTCGCTTTTCTATTATTATAGTTACTGTGTTATATTGAATTACCAGGTAAAAAAGGCTGCTTTACAAATAGGCCACCTCCCATTAGCCTGCAGAAAGTAGTCTTGAATTTCCAATGACGCGTTATTCATATTCTTAAGATAGTCTACAGTTCTTTTCCCTAGCAATAAGCAATGACTGCAAACTAAGGAAATCGCAAACTCTGAATCCCTATTCAGCAGCGATCAGGTACAGTTACGTAATAAATGGGATGCCGTTATAAATAGCCTATCTGAACAAAGTGATAAAGTGGTTTCAACTTCCATATTGTGGTTAATCTATATCTAATTAGAGATTTTACGCGTCATAGATTTCTTGAATCCACTTGAAGCAAGACGAAACTCCCCGAATTCTTATTTCTTGTATGTTTTATTTCATACAAAACCATTAACTTCGTTCTAAATCATGGGTTACGCAATCCTTTGTTAATACGCGTTGAAAATGTGACCACAATACCTGCTCCAAACAACTTTGTACCAACCACGGGTTTCCTTATGGAAAACCTGAATTTCGTATCTGAAAACAAAGCCTTCTTGAAAGTAGAGATGCGTGAGAAGGCTCAAGGAAACTCAAGGATTTCTAATAACCACAAGATGAAGTGATGGTAAATCTTCACTATTGTCTATCGTAATAACATATATCTCAAAGGAAATAATACAAAGGTGTAGTATATTATATTAAAAACTAAATGATTAAGATTATTAAAAGCGAAATGCTTCTACTTTTAACATATAAACCTGCTTTATTAATTACTTTACTATGTGATATGTAACATTCTTTTGAATCGAAATGGAAGTCAAAGAAAATAAATACTTAGTTTACTGTTAAATATAGTTGAAATCTAGTTGACGTTTACCATAGGCAAAGATTTGGAGTTAAAATTCTTCCAACTCGGATAAAAATATCATACCAGCAAGTTACTTGCCTACAGATAGAAATTACAGATTTTCTAACTCATCCTCGAATCAATATTATGACACCTGGAAATGGAAAATATGTGCAGACTTGAAAGTAATAAGCAATACTAACTGGACTCAAAATAAACTACACTAAAGACTGTTGTTTCATATTTGAGTGGGACAGTCGAGATAGAGTTTCTCATTTCGAAAAAAGAAAAAGAAAAATGGGCTTTACGTCAAAGTATAGAAACTAGAAACATCACTGTTTAACATGAACCTCTGGTGGAACCAGATAACATTTAAATTCCTCCGCTTCATATCAAACTTGATCTCATCAAAAATGTTGTTAAAAAGTTGGATCAAAATAGACTGGCATACAAATATCTAGTTACGAAATTTCCGAGTAGGGCCTATTAGTGATGCAAAGTTAAAGGAAGAATTATTTTGTTGGCCCATAGATTCGTCAACTTCACCAAGATCTTTGAACATTTTTTAAGTAACGTTGAGTCACAGTCAATTGACTAGAACTCGGACACACACGAACTGGAAACTATGAGGACATTGTTACATTTTTTAGTACAAAATGGGATGCAACATATCTTTTAAATTACACTTTTTACACGCGTCCTTAATAGTTTTCCTGAAAATTGTGGAGATATTAGTTACGAACATGGCGTATGTTTTCGCCAACATCTGTCGTTAATGGAATAACCTTTTTAAGGAAAGAGGAATGCAAGAATGCTTGCTGATTACTGCAGGACAGAAAATCAGGGATGCTCCTGAATTTGACTACAAGAGGGAAGCAAAGAAAAAGGTATGTAGTAAAATAAGCGATCATGAACATGAAATACATGATATGGAGCAGATGTTCCTAGAAAATGTAACTATTGTAGGCTAATTATCCTTAATTTTTCCTTGAACTGGAGTCAATCTAGCCGTTGTCATGTTCGTGTTCAGCATAGTGCATTCCTTAGCCTTTTCACTGCTATTCATGTAGCTATGTATGGCTCGCCACAAAAAATAATAATAATAATAATAATAATAATAATTGCATAAAAGCAGTAATATGAAACTAATGGAATCATGATTATGTTAAAATTTGAGGATTTCTAGGCCTATCCCGGTGTTAGAACTGTCATTTATAGAACCAGTTTTCTATTTAAATTTTCCGCATTGAGGTTAAACACAACCCAATGATGATTTTAGTTGAAGAGTACGTGAATTTTTTTTTTCTGAAATGACATTTCGTCCAATGTCGTAAACAAGAAGTCGAAATTATTATTTATTATTTATAAAATGTATTATTTATAAAATACTTATGTATAAGGTTATATTAAGTCATGTTACGTTGGGCATTAAGTATGCCGCAGCACATCGTTCTAAAGTTACGTTAACCATCGGCATCTTTTAAGGAAAGTCATTGTCTCACCCTTAATGTAGTGGAACGGGAAAGTGACACAGCAGGAAAACAGAATATCTCGTACTCCACGTGGAATCAAAGCTTAAGTGTTTACGTAAAACTAAGGAATGCTTCCTCATTGGTTCCGAACGAAATTCTTTTGGCTATAAAATTAATTTTCGGCCGCGGTGGTCTAGAGGTAGCGTGCCCGCCTCTAGATCGGAAAGTCGCGAGATGAAACCCGGAAGCAGTCGATAGGTTTTTCAAGACGTGAAAATTCTGGGTACGAAGTCCTCCGGGAGGGACTTTAAGATAGGGTGCCCGTGTCGTAGATTTACGGCACGAAAAAGAACTCCAAGCCTAAAATTAGAGCCTCTGGACAAAATTCCTCGGCTCTTTCACGTCCAAATAATACCTTAGTTTCCGGAGGAGGGTGTTGTGAGGCGATGGGCTTATCACCTGTCACTCTACCCTCTACCCTCTATCGGGAAATAAGCGTAACAAAATTCAAATAGGTAACAGTAACTTCCACTGAGAGCAATAAGAAATATCATAAAGCTAATTCAGTGCCTACGAAACAAGTTGAAGACCCGAAGTATACAATCACATTTTCTTAGGCACCCTCCAGTTCAAGATATTTATGGTGGCATGCCTTTGATGTTAGTGGTTAATGTGGCTTTAGAACGCACCCTACTGCATTGTGTTACAGTGCCTCCAGAAAGATTAGGCCAATTGAAAAACTCCAATGACCTCATCGGGGATCGAACCCGCGACCTTCCGGTTTGTAGCGCAGCCCCTCAAGCACTACGCTACGGCGTACCCCCATATATATATATATATAATGGGACTATCAGTTATATGGCAAAGCCAAAGTGACGCAAAATTACTTATTCATGTTGGATGTGGAAATCTCACCTACATCACAAGCCCCTCAATTTATTTTTGCCCCAGGTCCCGCTAGCCACTGGACGGCACGGCAAGTTTTGCAGTACATAAAAGATAACGCAGAAGGAATTAAAGTATATATATATACGTATGTACAGAATGTACACATTCCTCCTATCGCTATTTTAACGTCTTACAGCAAGAATCTTTCATAGTAGTTATTATGTATATCAGTGGTTCCCAAGCTTTTACAGCTGGCGACCCACCTTTCCTTATCGGAATACCTCCACGGTCCATCGGTCCATGATGGAGTAAAATACCTTATTTGTATCGTATCCCTTCCTTATGTACATATAATTTACCATCAAATATTGCAAATATATATAAGATAATACACGCTTTTTTGAAGATACAGATTTATTGTTCATAAACAATTTGTGTTCTGATTTGAAAATGGTTGACAAAATATAAGCACTTTGTAGCAAAACAGTTAATTAACAATAGATATATGTTTGCAATATATGCTACAAGTGGTTTCATACTCACTAACAAGTGTTCCTAGGTGAAGACAAAAACTACAATTAGGCTATATCTGTGGCTTGGTTCTAAAAGGGCCAAGGTCATAAAACTTACTTTTCGGATAACTGACTTTGAAGCCTTTATAGAAGTATCATTTTTTTTCTGAGAACTTATGACATTGGCCCCTAAAGGTGTCTGCATTATGCTTATTAATAGCAATAGGCATTGGCACTTTAATATACGAAAGATAAAGACTAGCCGAGCTAAATAATGCACAAATCTCATTTTTGCAAAACAATTGACATTGGCCCTTATAGAACCAAGCCACAGATTATTTATCTTTTCTGATGGTTTACTCGATGGTTTCTGATAGTTTTAGGATCGAGTCGCGACCCACCTGAAACCCTTCCGCGACCCACAGTGGGAACCGCTGATGCATATTATAAGTAACAATTATTACAGCCTAGATATCTGTCAGGTGGTAAATGTTAGGCCTATGTTATACACACGCTAGAGGTCTTACTCGGTCCTGTTTATAACTGAACAATAAATGTTATCATACAACACGTAACTTAACAAGGTCTGCAGGAAGCTAATTCTATTCCTAGAGCAAGTCAACGCTTAGTTAAAATAGATCCAGAGATAAAATGATAGGTCTATTATTTATTAATATATTCAACGAAATGTTTTAATATCTGTTCTGTTATCTTTATAGGCATACTTTATACATTCTATAACGGTTGTTGTACATCTAGCCTATTAATTAAAAGAGAAGAAAATAACAATGAACGCATAAAACGTTATATTTCAATAATTTTTTCTTTATGTCCCGTAATATAATTATTTTTATATAACTAATACGAGAAGCAGTCATTAGCGAAAACTGATGTTTAATGGACTAGATACAGGCTTATGCCAAATTCATAATAAATCGTATGGGACCGCTAAGCTTTTACTGTTCTCAACTTCAAATTTGTATTACCCTGGCATTTTATTTGATAGTTTGACCACATAATAATTCTATTACATGAGGCTTGTTATCTTAATACGTCAATCAAAACGTATTTACTTACAGCTTTGGAAATATAAATTTTTTAAATTATAGAGCATTCCTATTTGTGTTGATTTCAGTAGAAGCGATCATTTTAAAAGGATTTTTCTACGTTTTCACTAAAATTTCTTCTGTGAATTCAGATATAGTTAATATTATTAAGTGCCAGTATGTACTTTATGAGATTGTGTGGGGGACGGGAAAATGTCTGTCCGTCCGTCTGTCTGTCTGTCTGTCTGTCTGTCCGTGTGTCTGTACGCGTGATAACTCAAAAAATCTTTATCGGATTTTAATGAAACTTGGTATATGCATTTGTAATGTCCATGGGAAGAAGCCTATTGATATTGGACCAAATCGTTTTACCGGTACCGGAGTAAAACCCATTTTAGTGTCTTTTTAAAAGCACGGTTACTCAAATACGCTTTATCGGGTTTTCATGAAACTTCGTACACGCATTTATAATGTCCGTGGGAAGACGTCTATTAATATTGGACCAAATCGGTTGGCCGGTACCGGAATAATGCCCAATTTAGTGCCTTTTATGGTAATGTATCAGAAAGGCGCTATAACTCAAATACGCTTTGTTGGATTTTCATGAAACTTTGTATAGCCTACGCATTTATATCGTCCATGGGAAGAAGCCTATTGATATTGGACCAAATCGGTTGTCCGGTGCCGGAGTAATGCCCAATTTAGTGCTTATTTTATGACAATATATTAGAAAGAATTTATGAAATGCAAATCAGTAATCATGACAACATATTGTTTACTGTGATCATATATACGGCTTTGGAAATTGCAATACAGTTAGCTATGACACATAACATTATTCCTTTACATATGCTTATCAAACTAGACCGTTAAACTGAGCGAAGTGGCATAGATGGTAACGACCTGGATTTACGTTCTGGAGCTCCTTGGTTCTAATCCCGAAACCGGCCATTTTCACTTTTTTGTGTTTTTAAGTGAGTGTGCGATTGATAAGATATCACAAATATGTATAGTTCAGCTGGTGCTGGACTATTTTAATCTGATTAATAAAACTGGACCTTTGTTCTTTCGTAAGCCCTACTTAATGAATCAATCTGGAGCTTAACTGGGAAATAATTTTTTTAAAAAATAATGACTTTCTGCATATTATAATTACAATTATAACTGATTAAACAAAAACATTCTGGCACTTTGTTACATCAGTTTACCTGATTTTATTCCTAAAAACATTGGGCACGATAAACCTCTGTTCAAATAATCACCTTAGCAGACAGAATAACCTTAAAAATAAAATCAGGTAAACTGATATAAAAGTGGCAGTATGTTTCTGTTGAATCAATTATAATTGCAATTATGATATGCAGAAAATAAGTTTTTCTAATCAGATTAAAATAGACCAGCGTCAGCAGAACTACAGATTTGTGATACATTGACAATCGCGCACTCACAAAAATATAGAAAATAAAATTTTAAAAAATCCATGTCAAATCGGCCGGCTCCGGGATTGGATCCGGGGACCTCCAGAATACGAGTCCAAGGCGTTTCCATTTGGCCAGCTTAGTCAGTTTGTTGGAGTTGTTTGATAAGCATATATGAAGGAATAGTGTTAACTGTCAAATTATAGGCTACCGGTAGAAAAAAATTTAAAAACATGTGACTATAATTAGTTGTTACTCTGGTACCGGTCAACCGATTAGGTCCAAAATTAATAGGCTTCTTGCCATTGAAGTTATAAATGTTTATACCAAGTTTCATGAAAATCCGATAAAGCATATTTGAGTTATGGGGCCTTTTGTTATATAATACCATAACAATGCACTAAATTGGGAATTATTCCGGTACCGGCAAACCGATTTGGTCAAATATCAACAGACATCTTTCCATGAACATTATAAATGTGTATACCAAGTTTCATGAAAATCCGATAAATCGTATTTGAGTTATGACACTTTTAAATAAAAAACACTAAATTGGGTTTGACGCCGGTACCGCTGGACCGATTTGGTTCAATATAAATAGGGTTCTTCCCATGGACATTATAAATGCGTATACCAAGTTTCATGAAAATCCGATAAAGCGTGTTTGAGTTATGGCGCGTACAGGCACACGGACAGACAGACAGACAGACGGACAGACAGACAGACAGACGGACAGACATTTTTCCGTCCCCCACACACAATCTCATAAAGTACCATACTGGCACTTAATAAACAGAATGCCATGCCATGATAATATATATTGAATTAACAATTACATTCAGTTTTATATTTGTTTATTAAATGCCAGTATGGTAGAGGTAGTGTCTGCCGAAAGTTTAGTCTTCCTCAGAACATTCTGGAAGATAGGCCTATTACATTGGAAGCATTGAATGGATCTTTGGCCATATTTCGAAACCATGCATATGGACCAATTTTAATTTTTATGCTTGTGTCGCTTATGTGTGTGCAAGTATAATTCTGATTTATTGGTCTTAAGTTTATATTTTGTTTGTTTTCTTATATTTTTCGATGTATGGTATGGTAAATTTTGTCATAAGGCAGCCTGTAGTTGTTACAAGAAGAAATAAAATAATAAACACTTTATATAAGATTTATTGGTTTTTTGAAAGCACAGTTTGTGATTTTGTAATAAATACTGTATATGATATATATATATCTTATTTATTACATTTTGTTATATAAAATGTTACTTACCCAATCTGTTATTTGAGGTTGAGAAGTAATTAAAATAATGGGCTGAAAGTATCAAACTTTTCGTTAATTTAGCTTAATATATAGTTTTATTTGTTGAATATTACTTCCTGCAATGCCTTGAATACATTTATAAATACAATGTGTAACGATATATATATATATATATATATATATATATATATATATATATATATATATATTATATATATATATATAATTCGTGTTTCTCCCCCAGAAAGGTTAGTATAGCCTACCGCCAATTCAGTTCAAGTTCATAACAAATTCATAAAATTTTGCTTAATTTAAATGTATATTTGATCACCTACGGACTATATTAACTAATTTACTTCTTATATATTCTTATTGAATGCGTCTTTAATGCAAATTATGGAAATCAGTTGATTTTCATAATAATAAATACTTTTGTTCCTGCGTGTTCAACTATTGCAGTAAAATCTCCCTGGGATGGATATTCACGGATGTGTACCCATTGTTTCAACGGCAGATGCAACTACAATTTATTTCTCAGCTAAATTGCCATGCGTTTTGGACAAATTTATTTGTCGTCATCTTATAACAAATTACTATAACTTATTAATTTCAATACTGTTTTTGTTTTATATTCAGTAGGGGCTTTTTTCCTGGGTGGGAATCAAAACCGAGGTTTTGGCTTGATACTCTGATGCATTCATAATACTTGGCGAGACAAATGGTCTAGATATCTACGTATAAAATTGAAAACCGAGTTCAGTTTTCGTTAGGACAGTTTTTCACTGCAATAAATGTGCCTTTCAGAGAGATATATATGTAAGATTGAAACCTCTAAGTAAAATCATATTTGTGTTCGTTCGTATATGAAGTGGAATCATAAATAAGCTACCCTATAATGGCTTACACATAACATGTTTGTTTCCAAAAATGAAAGTAAATGTAAGTAGGTACTTTCAATTACATGAATTATTGCCCTCTGTTTTAGAGCATAATCTTATTATAGTCATTAACTTAATGGCAGCTTTCGTGGTCTAGTGGTTAACGTTGATCCTCAGGTCTAGATTCGATCTCCGGTACCTCCTCGGATTATCTGAGGTAAGGAGGTCTGGAACGGGGTGCACTCAGACTCGTGACCCAAACTAAGGCGCTACTTGATGAAGAAGTAGCGGCTCCGGTCAAGTAAGCCATCAATATCGGCCGTGGGAATCGGCATGCTGACCACATGCCCCCCAGTTCTGCTTTCTGCCTATGGTAGATGACGCAGCGGTTAGATGGTAGACCTAATCCCTCAAAGGGTTCTAGCGCCATGGGGTTTAGTTTTACCTTAATGAGATCACTTCATTATTAGAACAATGCTTTCACAAAGTGTTTTATTTGTTAACTCTTTACAATTTGTAGTTTTTTTTTGTATTAGGGTTTTCGGTCTGCTTTTTTTTCGTTTTATTATTGCCGGATCTGCTTTCCCTTTCAGAATATTTACTGAACATAACTATTTTTCTAAAGATTCCTATTAACTGTTCCCATTTCTCATGACTTCTATGGCAATGTGTTATAATTATAATGAATAACTTTTTGCTAAATCTCCTGAGGAACAGGAAACAATACTCACTGAAGAGTTTTATTAAAGCTAGAATTAGTTACAGATCCTTGTTCTAGTGACCTATACATCGTGAACTGTCGGCATGTCCTTGATGAATCATTATCTGGTAGAGGTAGTTATGAACACGATAGAGAAACAATGTTTTCACAGCAGCTACTATCTGCGAGATGACGAAGTGAACATTTTGTCAGACAAGTTAGGAGCTAGATTGTACACGAGTAGCCAAACTGTGCGAGAGATGATGCAGACAGAGAAAGAGAGAGGAATGTACAAGGTCCACTGGACTCCATACAGCATCCCACTACTTGTTCCTCTCTTTCTCTTCCACCTGGCTCTGCCTCAAGACAAGGCAGTCATGGTATGACACCGTTAAGAGCAGGCCGCGTTCTGCACTCTAACAAAATAGAAAGTAAATTTTAATTCGCGCTCGGATGCAAAGTGAACTCATTCAGAAGTTTTGTGATAGTTCTCCAAAATGTTGCTGACGAATAGTGTGGGAAAATAACTTCGGAAAAGCTTTTTTGTATCCAGTACCAGCTGTTTTGGAAGTGTTACTTCAGTAATTATTGCACAGTTACTCCTGATTGATACAGAAATCTGTTCCGCTCAGAAACATAGTGCATGATGTCTAATGTTCTGTGGTGATTCTCAAGCTTCAGTGATGAATATTGCGAAAATATCCTTAAAGAGTTTATTTTTATGGATTAGCGTGAATTTCTGAGTGTTCCTCCAATAATTTCCTTAGAAATGGACACAATCATAGTGTCATTCTTAAATACATAGTGCGCTAGTTCAAAACTGTTTGTTTGGTTTTTCACTGCTCTAGTAGTGAATACTGTTGAAAAAAAAATTACTGAAAAAATTTGTTAATGAATTAACACGAATTCTCATGTGTTCCTTAAGTAACAACATCGCGATTATCCCAAGGTGATATTATTTGAAGTATGATACTTATTTTAACGCTGTATCTGGAATAGCAGAAGTGTTACAAGATGTATGGGGTAGGCTATAGCTTCTTGCAAAATGATATTAACATTAACAGGTTTCTTCATGGACTGATACTCTGGTTCAGGCGTTCGTAGCATCAATTGTTATGATGTTTTATGGTGATTATCCAGAGAGTTAAATACGGATTAATACATACCCCATTTTACAAGCATGTTTGTTTTGACTAACAGGAGTTAAGAGCAATTATATTACAGCTGCAGAACTTACACTGAAAATTCATGACGAGTCGGGAAAATTCTGTAAGACAAACTTCATGATAATCAGGAAAGATGAATGGTGGATTACATGTTAAAGGACAAGTTTTAACTAGTTACATAAAGGTTTGGTGACATTCACAATATTATGCCAATCGTATTTTTAAAAAATTCTTGGTGATCCAAGAAAGTGTTGAATTATAGAAAATTCTCCGAAGATGATATTGGTAGAATGTTTTTATTTTAATTTTTAACACTACTTGTCTGAAACGCATGCAACTGAAATCGGTGCCTGCTAACAAAATTTAGTACATTTCTTTGAAGGATTACGTTGTGTTGCAAGTAATTTTTAAATAATAAATATAACACTACTTAATAGTGAAGACAAAATCGCTGAGCTATAAAGGAGAGATCATGAAGGCCGAAGCTCTTCAGTAGTGGAAAATAACTCACGACCAAGTTATTTGGATGTACTCAGAAAATAATGAAATAGATTTAAGGAACTTCATATAGCTTAAATAGGTAAGCTGAAGTTTAAAAAGTTTTGTACGGGAGACTGTGGATGAAAGACTTTTTAAAGCACATATTGAAACAGTGCTTGAGTTTTTACGACTAAATAGGATATGCCACACAGGTATTCAACACGACAGACAAACAAACTAGACTGTTCTGCACTTCTCTGAAGTAATTCAATTAGTTTGTTAAAGTAATTAATTAGAATATGAAGGAGAATTTTTGTTGCTGTATAAATATTCTATACTTCTGAATGTCTGCAAGATTGGCACATGTTTACGCAGTGCACGTTTTGTACTGCCCTGCAGTAAAGTGATTAGTGCACATCGTGGTAACTATTACGTGATAACAGTTCTGCATGGCCGATTTTAGGTGTTCGGCATTTTATCTCATTAAATACATGGAGTGTTCTTACTATGTAATCCAATTTTCTCTGCAGTATGGTCGGTTTTTATGTGAGTTTAACACACCTCTAATGTATGTTGCAACACCTCCAAAGATCATTAATGATGATTTGTATTTTTTACGACTTGTGTTACATTGTCGAAATGAATTAGTGGCCATTTCCATGTCATTATGGCTCGCTGTTTGTGCTGTCATAAAAGTGTAGATTGAAGATATGTCACTAAGTGTCGAGCCAGTTTCGTTTAAGTCCATTCCTTTAGATTCCAGAATGTGTAAACACCGATGCTTGTGTGGCCGACAATTTATAAAAGCTTTAAAACGACCTTTAAAAAACCTAGTGCGTAAAAACGTCTTAAACATTCTTAAACGTGTTTTAAGAAATAGCCAATTACTTTCAAGCATTGCATTTCATTAAAGAATCGATTAATTTTACCACAACGCCGACTTATGTTTTGTCATTAAATAAAGCTAAGTGTGAGCAGATATTCTCGGAATTTACTAGTCTGCCTCAGGAGGTTTGAAAAATAACTGTTTGGAGATTAATTAATCGATGCTTAGCAAAAGTAGTTGACAGTAGGCCTAGTTCCTTGTTGTGGTAAGCAAAGCTATTACTAGGCAAAGTAATCCAAGATAGTCACTAACTAGTTCTTTTTTAAAGTAAAATATTTCATTATATTGGACTCTACTCCGACAAGTTTTCAATTCCTACCCATGGTATATTGTGTACTCGTGTTAAATAGGCAGTGCAGACGTTCTAAATAATTAAACATTTTCAAAGAATTACACTTGTGGTGGATCTGTATGATAAAATCCTATATCCTCAAATGGAAATGCTAGAAGAATGTGTGAAATAGTGTTTGTTTCGAAAATCTTAGTTTTCTTATAAAAGCGTGAAATGAAGAGAGCTAAGTCTTTGGGATGGCTGCAACAATGCAGAGGACAACGAAGAGAGTCACCAGATCCTCCCAGCAGCGTCGCCTCAGGCGAAAAGGAATCAAACACCTGCTGGTATGACGTTGGATTGCCGCATCGGTCGTGGGTGAGCACCGACCAATTGCAAAACACAAGGTAAGGGAGGATTTGACGTATTAATAGTATAATAGTTTTATGGCTAGTTTCACAACTAAATTCTTGGGCAATGTTATTTTCTTTGGATGGACCCTTATAGAAAAATATAAGATCATTTTTAAATGCTGAGATTAGATGATGATTCTGATAAAGTAATAATTCCAGTCAAACTTCACCAGTCATCCCATTGGCATAATGGGCCTGTGTCTTACGTGCTTATGGTCGCTCCCAACCCGCCTCTTCCCCTTCCCAGGATCCCATATATTCGTGAAACTTGCGTAATTCGAACATTTTAAATTCGAATTTTCTTTTTCCTTGGCTTTCCCTATAGGTCTATAGGCTTACACAACTTATCTATGTAATGTTTAATCCCAGGTATTTTTGACTCATCAAAGTGAAATATTCGTGTACGAAGTCTCATATTTTCATATGATATAAATTATAAATAAATAAGAAAATTTTGTAGCCAGTAATGAACTAAAACATTTAACAAATCATCGCAACACTGTGAACAGAAGTAAGGTACCAAGTCCAAAAGGAATCAAGAGTGTCAGGATGTCTGCGAGACACAATTTTGAGGAACAAGTACTTGGATGTTGAAATCATAATAAAAAGATATAAAACCACTGGTCAAACGTATAATTATGACATGTGGAGCAGAAACTTGAGCAGAGATATTTAAAGCAAAGCAATTAATGAAAATAGCAAGGAAAATATGATGAATGGATTGAAAGCTGTGAAAGAAATAGCTTCACTAAGAGCTGTGATTATGAAAAATAAGAACATTAAAAATGAGACAATCAAGGATTGGCTCTATATTTATTATTTTTAATAGCTAGCAAGCAAGGTTTGTATAAACTCTTGCTAGCTAAACGAATACCAAAGGAAAACCATAGGAAGGGAACAGGTGCGAGATGGGGTAAAATCCAATGTAGAGGACCCGTATTTTAAAACCGAAATTTTCTTCATAAAACACCTAATATCACACTTATTTTGTTATAAATAGTTTTTTGGAGAGGATAATATGTTATCTTGGCCAACCAACCAACCAACCCGCCTTAAATAATGTATTTTCTTTTATACCATGATTTAACGTAAAGTAGCATGAGTTCAGCCATATTTCTGTCCTCAAATCATGAAGAAACTCGTGACTGGACATTAGAGGTGTGACGTCATACCGCCAGAGCAACTAGAATTGTGGGTAAACAGGTCGACAAACCTCGCGGGAGATATAATATTTCAAATTTTCTAAACGGGAGAATTCACTAGGCCTATGCCCTACTAACAGTAACTGTTGACTCAGTTTGTGCTACATTATTCTACAAATGCGTTTGCGCTCCGCTACGGCTGCCGCCTCTGCTTCGCTTGCTTAACTATATGGATAGTAATATGCATTATTTACACAATCTGTACTATTAAATTTATGCTATATTATTCTTCAAATGCGTTTGCGCTCCGCTACGGCTGCTGCCTCCACTTCGTTTGCTTAACTATGTGGATAGTATTATGCATTATTTAGACTATCTGTACAAAATGTCACTGTTCCTAACCCAACTCACTAAACCAGAATGGTACTGCGATGGTACTGATAAGCAATGTACAAGAAGGACAGTTGGTCATCCTGCTTCGCTCAAAAACAAAACACATCACAGCGTCCGTGCAAATGTGCATATCGCGTGAACGGGTCCTCTACACTTGGACTATGCTCCATCTTCTAGTGATGTGAAATTGTATGAAACATTGTACTTTCTGAGTCAATCGGTTTTGCTACAGTTACTACGGTAATAGCCGGCAAAAGTAGGGTCCTTCTTTAAGAATAAAATAGTTGGTTTGTACTCGTATAGTGGAATCAGACTACCTTATTTTTAAAGGTAACTATTGTAAGATCCAGTGAAGCGAATAATCGCCTTAAGTATTATAACCCATGATGAAATTGTGAGTTAGGTGGAAATAATTTCTTATTTCTAGAACAGAAGTTCACGATGATTAGTTGAGACATTCCTAAGAGTTGAATGAACCAGATTATGTTTGATTATCTTTATTCGTTTCACGGCATAACATACTGTATCTGATACCAAACTTTCATATTTGAAAATTGTTACGTTTTAATTTTTTTTTAAATAAATTATTATTTATTGAAAACATAAGTAGCCTACACTATAATTCATACAATATGTAGTGGCATTGATAAAATGAAGGATGATATAACAGTATTAATTACGCGATATTATTTTAGCAATGAGGCTGATCCAATCACCTGATGAATATAAAAACATTGAAAAGTCGCACGTCGCGCCACCATTGAAGATGTTGCGACGATCGAATATACCGATACAGGCCTTTCGATTGTTTCTCCATGCGCTCTCTCTTTCTCTCTCTCTCATTTTCTCTCTCTCATTCTCTCTCTCTCGTTCTCTTTATCTCTCTCTCTCTCTTTCTTTCTTTTTATTTTACAATGACAAAACTAGCGTAGTTTTATTCATTTTCATGGTTCTATATTATTCTATACATGCTTAATTATGCTAGTATTCGCTAAATAGACACAATAAAACGAGGTCCGGATTCTCCCAAGATAAATCCACGTCAGTAAAATCCTGATGCGCATTGTAAGCAGAGCCTGTAATTACGCGTATAAAAAGGTAAAGTGATCCCTATACAGGCCATGGAGGCCCAGAGGGTTCCAGGAGGTTGAGGCTCCTAGATTTTGGACATTCGGCACGTGAAGGTGGTAAGGTTGTCAGCCTTACGCACCGGCCGCCTTTACCCCCAGGATTGCTCCTGGTACTCATTTCTGTTAGAGGCTGAGTCGACTCCAGGGCCATAGTGCCACCGGAAGGATTAGGCCAATTGAATAACTCCAACGACCTCATCGGGAATCGAACCCGCGACCTTCCGGTTTGTAGCGCAGCGCCTCAACCACTACGCTACGGCGTACCCCCAATTACGCGTATAGGTATTTTTTTTTTTTTTGTGTGTGTAAGCCGAGATCTTAGAAATCCTTGTGCCAAAACCCCAGAGACGTAAGCATTTTTAGTAATATTTTAAGGACTAAATTTCTAGGTAAATAATTAGTAGGTAAATAGGTAGTAGGTAGTAGGTAGTAGGTAAATAATTATGGGTCTAATACATGCAGCGTCGATATGCGATGCCCAAGTTAAGTTTTTATCTACTTAATTCCAAGAAGCGTAACACTGTATTGTGTATCTAAATTACAAAAAGTTGTAACCTGCTCCTTCGATAGCTTCCTCGTAGTAGCCTATCTGTTCCAAGAGCCGTTGATATTTCAACATTTCTTTCTCTTATTTTCCATACTTCATATTCTTAGGCGGGCCATACACGTTACGGTATACCGGTGAGGTTTACCTGCACAGGTAAACCGGAAAGGTATACCTGTACAGGCTAGAGCACACACACGCTACGGTAAACCGGAAGGTTTTAACTCAGTCGAGAGATGGCGAGCAAACAAGAAGACGACGCGATCGCTCTAGTAGATTTGTTAGTGACCATGAAGTGTAAAAAGAAGCGAAAACGCACAGCCTGGTGTAAAGATTGGCTTACAAAGAGAAATGAATACACTCATACAAGATTACTAAAACAGTTAAGTTCAGATCCTACAGATTACCGTAATTATTTGCGGAAAAATGAAGAAGTCTACCAAACACTGTTGTCACTCTAATACAGAAGAAAAATACAGTTATGAGAACTTCTATTTCTCCCCATGAAAGACTGACAGCTACTTTGAGGTTTCTTGCAACGGGTCGATCGTACGAATGTCTCAAGTATTCTACTATAATATCACCCCAAGCTCTTGGCAAAATAATTCCGGAGACATGTGAAGCCGACCATATGGGGGGGTTATAACATCCGCGGAGTCTGGGGGGGTATGATACCCCCCAGGGAAAGGGGGGTCCGGGGGTTCTCCCCCGGAAAATTTTAATAATTAAGATGCAAAATAACGAGTTTTAAGCTTCCATGGGTCCCCCCGGAAAATTTTAAAAATTTAGACGCAAAATAACGAGCTTTAAGCTTCCCACGCTTTATACTTGTATTAAGTAATTTATGGGCAGACTTAAAAAATGATACAATTTTCCTTTTTTTAATCAATGGGGGGGGGGGGTTCAAACCCCCAAAACCCCCCCTCGGTACGCCTATGAAGCCATCTACAATGTGCTGAAAAAAGTGTATCTTCAGGTATGTATAGGCCGGGCACACACGTTACGATATACCGGTGAGGTTTACCTGCATAGGTGACCTGTAGAGGTAAACCGGAGCGTGTGTGCCAACCAAACTGCACAGGCGTAGCGACCTGCGCAGGCGACCGGAGAAGAATTGAAAATCCATTCTTTCTACCTGCGCAGGTGTGTAGACCTGAGCGTGTGTGTGAGTCACTCCGGCACGCCTGTACAGTTTTACTTTCTCGCATATACGTAGTATAGAGCAAGTATTGTGATCGTGACAAAAAATCAAAATCGAAATCGAGATAACACCGGGAAAGCATGTTTCACGATGCCTCGAAACCGAAAAAAGTGTTTTTGGAATGACGTCTGTCAGTCTGTGGACAAGCACAGAGGATAAACGGTCTATTGTATTTACTTCATTTCTTGAATCAATGAGTTTTTCGAAATTTTATCGAACTGCCCAGAATTTTGGTTTTATAACTGAAATACTAAGAGGACTTTCATAAAAACTTTTTTTAAACTTTTGATTCTATAAAAATTGGCTCTAACGATTTTAATAAAAATGTAAAATTGGAAACTTTTATCTGTGGCTAATAAAATAGCTATATCCATTTCTCTGCAAAAATGACTTTTCTCGTATCGATTTTTAATTTTTCTAGATTATCTCCATTACAGTAGATACATGAAAACCTACCACAGTAAAGTTGTAGAGAAGATTATAAAGAACTTTTTTTGTTAAATACATTTATCTATATTAATAAAAGGATTAATAAAATGAAGTGTCTGTCTGTCTGTCTGTCCGCGATGCCCAGCGAAATCTACTGAACGCAGAGATCTGAAATTTTATACATAGGCGGACTAAAGGGTCGGAATGTGCACCTCGAAGCCGGAATTTTAATTTTCGCTTTAGTTCGTGAGTTATGAGTGGAAAACGGGCAGAAAACGTGTATTTATTCCGTTTTCGAAGCATGAGTTTTCAGTAATACAAATCAATTACACTAGGCTTTGGCTATTTTTGTCAAACCTTCGACATAAAAGCATCGCGATCTCTTGAATGTTGTAGCTCACGCTGGTCGATTCATTTGTTTTTAATGTCAAGGCACGCAAACATAATGTGAAATTTTCAACCTACACCGAAGAGGATTATTATTATTATTATTATTATTATTATTATTATTATTATTATTATTATTATTATTATTATTATTATTATAGGGATAATCAATATTAGCCTAAATATGGTCAAACGTTGTTCGATTTGGACGAAACTCACTATACAGGGGTTTTCTGGGCCAAGGAACTCGTCTCTGAGGTCGCTTTTACCAGGTGACGCTATCTAATCGTGATATATAGTCCACATGATTTAGGTGTTAATATAATGATTTAACTATTATGCTCTTAATTTTTAATTTTTGAAATAATTATCGCGGGCGAAACCGCGGGCGAAACCGCGGGCGAAGCCGCGGGCACATGCTATCTTAAAATAATAAAAGGACGTGTTTGTCTGTCTGTCCACGATGCCCAGCGAAATCTACTGAACGCAGAGATCTGAAATTTTAAACATAGATGGTCTGAAAGGTGGGCGAATGCGCATCGAAGCCGGTTTTTAATTTTAGCTTTCGTTCGCGAGTTGTGAGTGAAAAACTGGCAGAAAACGTTATTTTAGCGCTGTCGAAGCATCAGATTTCAGTAATACATTTCAATGTCAAATCAATTGCAGTTGGCTTTGGCTATTTTTGTCATACCGTGGTAATAAAAGCATCGCGATCGCTAGATTGTTGTAAGCCCACGCTGGTCGATTCATTTGTTTAGAATGTCAAGGCCCGTAGACATATGAAATTTTCAACCTACACGGAAGAGGGATAGGCCTAAATATGGTCAAACATTGTTCGATTTGGACGAAATTCACTGTACAGGGGTATTCTGGGCCAAGGAAATCGAATCCGAGGTCGCTTTTACCAGGCGACGCTATCTAATCGTGGTATGTAGTCCACGTGATTTAGGTGTTAATAAATATAATGATTTAACTATTATGCTCTTAATTTTTAATTTTTGAAATAATTTTCGCGGGCGAAGCCGCAGGCACATGCTAGTTTATAAAATGAATAGGTATCAAGTTAAAAACAAAATAACTTGACTGAAATGTGAATTTCAGAACATACATTTTTATTAAAATATGAATAAAATTCTTTTGTTGCCCATAGTGACAAGAATACTATAATCTAGATATTGTTGTGAAATGTAGTCAGTTTACCACAGTCGTAATGAACACACCAAAATCAATTAGAGCGAGGTGGTATAGGGTAATAGGGAAGAGATCCTGGGTTCAAATCAAACCTCGTGGCCACCCAAATTTACCAGTAAACTCTTATAATAACTCATTCGTGCAGCATTTGCTTCTATTGTTCGGCTCTATCTCAATGTATCCTGCATTTTTGCCTTTGAGATTGAGGAAAAAATACAAACCCCAAGTTGTTATTATTATTATTATTATTATTATTATTATACTTGTTAGTTTTTTGAAAATGTAATAAATAACATTTGTGTCTATGGGTACGTATACATCTGCGCTCCTCTTGCGCTCTGCTCCGCACGCGTGACGCTCGGAAGGCAGATTGGTACGGCATTTTGAGGTGCACGCGAACCGCTAGCGTGCCGCTCGCCGCGATCCGTCCCCTGTCGGTTTTTTCGACGAACACAAAGGATTTCTGATTTCTCATTGGGACGTGTTTTTGGTAGTTGCGCTCCGCTCCGCTCGCGCTCCTCCTGCGCTCCTGAAACTTAACACCTCCAACAACACCTTAACAACAATTAAATGTCAGACTTGAAGGGTTAAAAGTACATTCGAACAATGAAGATAATATCACTGATTGGATCCATCCGATCTTGAAAAATCATAAACTGCTAACATCCAATCAAAATAGCCCATTTATGCTATCATCTCTTAAAAAATTTAAAAATTCTAAATACAATTTACATTGGAGTGTTATCTATATTCTCACAAACCTACAAAGGAAATGCACAATATCCTTGTAAATAATACCCTGGGCATAAAACGCTAGACAACAAATATTTGATGTTTTTGCTGATCTTTATATTTTTCCTTCAGATATGGGATGGTTTTTAGGCTACCTATTGCAATCGATACCATGTCATGATTTTAGAAAAATTCTTTCCTATCTTTACGTTTCATGCTTCCCTCAGTACGAAACCCCCGCCCGTTCAAATTGTTATATATATACAGTATATCTTTACACTCTAGCGGCCGTAATTTTGCAGATATTTGAACCAAATTGTATTATGTTATTTCTAGGTCCAATAGTTCAAACATATTCGTTAATGAGCAAAATTTGCCCAAGGGGGATGTCGCGGGAGGGGGTTGAAATTTTGAAAACTTTATATCTTGGCGCCTATGAAGTATAGAGGGAAACTTTGTTCAAAGAAATTAGAGTACCGGTACTCCCTATGGAGTTCACAGTGACATCAACGATTCGGAGGTTTTGGGGGTACGAGAGGGGGTGGGGGTGGAAATTCGAAATTTTTGAAACCACGTCTTATGGGGTATCATTGAAAAGTTCTTGATGAGTACTCTACAAATCAATAACTCGTTTCTCGATAGCTCTCATTTAAGGCGAGATTTGAATGTTTGAAAAAGTGCTCTTTCCTCTTTTTTGCAATTATTATTGCGGGTTTGTCATGCCAAGGCTAAAGAAGAAGAGTGCTGCGCAGTGACAGTAAATTAAACCACAAGCGCTTTGACATCTACCTCAGCCTGTAGGCTGCCTAAAGGGATTTTTTTCTCTTGATCTGTTTCTTTGATCTCAAAATGTATTGTTGGATCAGGTTAATTTTCAGTTCAAATAAAGATGGCATTCTACCTTAACTCAAAGCTTCTCGGTACTTAGGGTAATTTTGTTTCTGATTGTGGGTTTGTTTGTTACTAATAGGAAGGAAATTTACCTTAAACCCACGTTGAGAAGGAAATAAGGTATTTTCCTTTATCATAATGGACATAAGGCTGATTTCCTTCTTAACGCAGCTAATTTTGGAGTTGAGACATTTTAGATAGGCCTCAAAAAGGGCTTAGGGATGTAAAATCTGTGATTTTATTATTTCAGCAGATTTTGAACAACATGTACATGGTGGATATGCATGTAACTCATTTTCGGCAAAAATTGGAATTAAGGCTTTTTTGCCTAGCACGGTAGTGTTGAACATATTAGCAAGATAACACACAAAATATTAGGCCTAATGATGAAAGCTAGTGGTTCGCAGTAGGTTTGTCGCTTTCCTATGGAACGCGGGAGGAGCGCTGTGAAAATAATTTCAACGAGCAGCACGCGAGCAGCACGCGTGCGGAGCAGAGCGCATATGTATACGCAGCATTACACTTCATGGCCACTAACAAACCGACTAAAGCGATCGCGTCTTCTTGTTTGCTCGCCATCTCTCGACTGAGTTTACTGTACAGGCGTGCCGGAGTGACTCACACACACGCTCAGGTCTACACGCCTGCGCAGGTAGAAAGAATTGAATTTCGATTCTTCTCCGGTCGTCTGCGCAGGTCGCTACGCCTGTGCAGTTTGACCTGCAGCGGCTGGCACACACGCTCCGGTTTACCTGTACAGGTCACCTGTACAGGTAAACCTCACCGGTATACCGTAACGTGTATGGCCCGCCTTAGTTAGTATTTTGTAAATAAGTTATCACTTTTTGCGAGCCTGTGGTATTTCGTAATTTCTTGCTTTCTCTTATTTCCCATGCTGGTATTTTCTAAATACTTATTCTTGCATTTTCTTCCTTATTTATTTTTATTTTATTATTTTTTTTATTATAACCTTTCAAAAAATGTTACACGTTTCCGATAATATGACTTCTTGAAATGTGTAGCCCTACTTCACACATGCTATTTTTAAGCCTTCAATTTTCTTGGTCTAAGTGGTTCCTCGAATAACTAAACATTTGGCCTAGTCGAAATTTATAGTATATTAGTAATAACTATCTATATGTGTTTATGTTCATACCGTTTTTACTACAGTCACGGCAGTTACCTCTAGAAATCATGCTTCTCCTTGTTATTTAATATAGACTAACTTGAATATATGTATTTGTATCTTATTACTAGAGTAGTCGTGGAGTGACTGTCCTTTATTTGCATTAAACCGTCTTGAATGTTTGAAATATTTGAGTTAAACTTGCATTGATAATTTACAGATACGGTAAGCAGCGTGATCGGTATCTCATGCACATCTCCGCTCATGATTCAGTGTCGTGATCAGGGTCCATGTGTCAGGGGCATTGAGGTTGGGTGTGGCGGTCCCCACGAGGTTCGAACCGGGTGCAGGTAGGCAGGGCTGAGTCACAGTCAAGCAGACCTTGGTGTGCTCCTGCTCTAGGCTGTAGTGATGCTGAAGATTAAGATCCGATTCAACTGCGTTGTTGTTGTTACCGGCTCGTATTGCGTTACTTACAACCAGCTCGAATAAATCTCTCGGAACAATCTAACATTAGGACAGAAAACAATGAGTTCCATGTATAATGTCCAACAGTAGGACATAAAAGAATATGTTCCATTATTATCCCTGAAAGTATTTAAGAAGATACATTACAGCAAGAAAAAGATCCTAGAACTTTGTGTGATTCCGTTTATTGTTTTAAATTGAAACGATAATAAACTGACACTATCAATTTGAAAATTTGAATATATAAGAAGATAAACTTCCAAAGACCATAGAACTTTGTAAAATTCCGTGTATTATTTTAATTTGAATCGATTATAAATAATGCTACCACTGAAAATTTATATATATATAAATTATATATATATACATTTTTTTGTATATATATATATAAGAAGATACACTTCCGCAAGAAAAATATCCTAGAATTTTGTAAAACTATTGTATATCCCTATATATTTTAACTTAAAACGATTGTAACTAATGCTCTCAACTTAAAATCTGTAATGTTTTTTTCTGTATTTTGTAGAAGTAATGGATTTATTAGGAATAGTAATAGAAGTAATAACATTACTAGTACAGTGAGTCTCACATAAGAGTTGGCCAATCGTGCGGGTTTCTGCGTCGCGGCGGCCACGGCTCTAACTCCCGGGCAACCGGGTGAAATATCTACGCAAATAAAGCCACTAACGGTGTAATGATTCAGGTTCTCATAATTAAAGTTAAAATTACAATGAAAATAACCACAAGAGATGTTCGAATTGTCCTCCTCTTGCATCCACACAAAACTGGCACCTTTTTAGGAAATTTTCTTTCACGAGGCCTAAGTTCAGCTTCCGAGATAGGCCTGGACTTAATTTCTCTTGTGATACTGTATATAAGTTCTTCTAAGAGTAGCCTATGTGACTATTATTTATGGGGGAACTTGAAAAATCAAGTGTATAGGTCAATTCCGCACACACTAGAAGAACTTAAAGATAGTATCAGAAGAGAAATGAACTCTTATCTCGGAACTCGGAAGCTGAACTTATGCGGATGAAAGAAAATTCCCTTAAAAGGTGCCAGTGTTGTGTGGATGCAAGAGGAGGACATTTCCAACATATCTTGTGATGAGGTACGTGGCTATTTTCATTGTAACTGTGAGAACCTGAATCTTTACACTTAGCGGCTTTATTTGCGTAGATATTTCACCCGATCGCTCGGGAGTTAGAGCTGTGGCCGCCGCAACGCAGAAACCCGCACGATTGGCCAACTCTTACATGAGACTCACTGTAGTAGAAGTAATAGTAGGCCTGGTACTAGTACTAGAATCACCAATATTGGTACTAGTATTAGCACTGTTAGTAGTACTAATAATACTACTAGTAGTTTCACAACCGTCGGTCCCGTGTCGTAGAGTTGCGGCAAGTTAAGGAACTCCAACCCTAAACTGAAGTCTCTGGGCAAAGTTCACGTCTAAATAATACCTTAGTTTTCTCTAGCTGGTCGTGAAGTAAATGGGCTTAACACCTGTTCCTCTGTTCTGTGTAAGAAAATAAGCATAGGCCTAACTAAATTAGACTTCTGCAGGAAGTCATACAATCAAATATATTTTATTCTAATTTTATTTATATAATATTGTGTATATTATTTATATTTATGATTATTATATTTTATGACGATTTTAAAGATTAGTAAGTAATGCACACAGATACTCGCAGCTGTGTGACTACTTTCTAGAAAGTTATTTCTACCATGAATCAAGACCATTTCTCTGGATTCGAAGTAGTCTTGAGTGAGTACGGCATAGTCAAGGTTGAAGTATGTCACTAGCGTTGTATAGTGTTAATTGAAAGAAACATTACTGAAGATCGTGGAGATCTTAACGACGTAGGCCTGCCTACTCCTTTTGCTTATCTTACGCTAGACGTTGAGATTACAGAATATACTTTGTACAACCGTCCGTTCCTTTATCACCAACAGAATATTTCCGCATCAAAACTTAACCTTTTCACTTCTACTGACTTATAAATTTGTCACTTAAAAAACTCATTGAATGAAGTGTAGGCATTTAGTATGATAAAAGCAATCCAATGCGTAAAGACCACGAGCTTAGGCCTTACCACTTTCGTGTGCCTTAGCCTCAAGGAACCCCAAGGTTCTCCAAGGATTACATAAGGAGAATATTTACTTGCCAGTCATAAGAATCACTAAGTTTTCTGTTTGGTTTCCTGTGATATTTACAAACAATTTATTTACTTTCACAATCGTATTTTATGAATAAATACCCGAAAGATTTTTTTCAGTAACTAACCACACATCATTTTAGAGCTTTTAAAATATGCGATGAAGAATCAAATGAAAACCGCAATTAATTTTTTTTTCATATTTTACTGCAGAAAGAATGCTTGCTTGTACATTATTTTTCCACATATTCCCCTCCAAGTTTAATGCACTTACGCCATCTGTTAGAGAGTGCTTCGACACCGCGTGAGAAAAAGTATTTTGATTGACACTGTAGCCACTCGTGCACCGCCGATTGGTCGGTCTTCGTCAGACTTGAGCTTATGCCACTAAAGTGAGATGTGGACCAAAGATGTGGAAGTCTGATGGTGCCAAAGCGAAGGAGATTGCTGAGTGCCGGTGTTTTGCTTCAACATGGTAACGCCCGTTCTCATTCTGTTCGTGCAACCATGAAAACCATCGATGACATTCGCTTCAAGTGCCTCCCACATCCGCCATACTCGCCAGAATTGTCACCATAAAATTTCCACATCTTTGGTCCATTGAAGGAGCACCTTGGAGGGCAGAAGTTCAAGTCTGATGAAGACGTCCAATAGGCGGTGCACGAGTGGCTGCAGCGTTAACCAAGTTGTTAAATCTATTCTGAAGCAAGATAAATAATATAAAAAGTTTTCTAAACATGATACAATTATCCTTCATATTTGCTAGAAATTTCACTTTTACGTACACTAAGAATGCCCATCTTTGGTATTGGTTTAAGATATTGGTTTACATCTTTTTTTAATCCAATCTGTCAAGATAGACAGGGCCATTAGATCAAATATCATTAGAGGCCAGAAGAAACCCGCAGGCTGAATAATAAATGAGGCAAGATTGTTTGTGTTTGATTCGTTTGACTGATTATCGCGGAGCTGTGTCACGGTAGATTTGCAGGTGCGCAGACTCGATTCATATGTATGAGACAGAACTCTTCTGCCTACTAACCGGTTTCTACTTTATAAATTCCACGCTGCAAATTTTAATGGTTTTTGTGTCATTCTCTAACGAGGCAGTGCATTTTATTGTTGTTTGTGGACTTTGTATGCTTTTCTGGAATTAAAATTCAGAGGAGGAGATTTTGTTTATTCGGCTTTCGCAATGACAGAAATCCAGCCCTAACATAATTGAATTGACTTCCAACTAGAGAGAATACTTTATCATGGCGATTACGAACATTCAAAGCCCACACGGAATGGCGGTAAAACTTAAGACTAACTTCTTGGATTCCGCAAAGCGTTTATGCACCAAGAAGTCGTCATTGGTTTTTAAAATATATTGAAACAGCCTGAAACTTAGTTAAATTCAATTACTGTAAGGTGTAGTACTACAAAAGGCTTAGATCACAGTGAAAATTTAGATCCAAGACATTGAGGCTAAATGTTAAGAAATACCCATACCACAGTAATGCTAATATTAACTTTGTTAAGGAAAAATACTGCTTATCTTTCGGCTGCATTATAAAGAAATTACCTTTTAGAATTCATGTTTTTTCCATGTTCTAACCTGTGTTTACTTCAAACTACACGTTTTCAAATCTTTATTTTTTAATTATTTTACTTACTTTATTCTACTTTGAATCTTACAAACGAGCGCTGCTCTATCGCAAAATACTAATTTAGTTAGTTAATTTAAATTAGGCCTATCGTGTTGAATTTGTTATAAATCCTGTTATACCTGCTCGCATTAAAATCGGAGTTAATTGAATACTGCATTCGATTTTTTTTTTCAAATTTCAAATTTATTGAGTATTACTAATACAGTATCTTACAATTAAAATTCCTATACATTTATACAAAACACACCTAGTATACTTAATAAATATAATCAAATACAACAATTAAAGGCAATACATACAAAGTCAAATGTTAGTTAATGAAGCTACTCCTAAGTTGCAATTACAACTTATTAAAATTAAATAATTATTATAATTATTGCCTCCGAATGAGCATTGCTCGTGGTCGGAGGATGTTAAATACAGTGAAAATTGGGAGAAAGAAGTGCACGTGCAAATAGATTACATAAAAAATATTTAAAAAATAAGAGCTAGGTTTAAAATACTAATCTAATAATATATAGATACTAAAAATAGTGGTAAAGCTAAAATTAGCATAGTTAAAATGACAAATACATTTTAGGCTATTAATAACTAAGTTGTGAGTTACTAATTCTGAAGATTTTTTAAATTATAGTTTTAAATCTGGACATAGGTTTATTTTCTAGATCCGGATGTTGTGAGAGAAAGTTATTATATTGTTTTTTGCAAACGCTTATTTGAATTGTTTTCGTAACAAAAAAATAGGCCTATCTGAATGATAGTTATAGGACATGTATTGTTCACACATAGTGAGTCTTGCATGGTGAACAATAAAGCTTTGCATCAGGTTGAAACAAACGATGACGCTCATTGTAATACGGCCTATTCTACATCAGAATGTGCATTGAGAAAGATGTATTTGGCCCTGCTTAGCGTTAAGAAAGTTACATGAGTGCATTAATCAGCTATATTTGGGTTGTGTATCCTTTGGGGATACGTTGCGATGTGGGAACAACATTCTATTCATTTTTACAACAAATTTACATTAAAATAATGTCACACATAATACGTTTTACTAAGAGGCAGAGAGGAAGTTATGTTTCTCACATAAGATTTTTGTTTTGTTATGGATTATATTCTTGATTTTGACATCGTTGCTTAGTAAGTTGCAAGTAAGTTTATTATTTAAAAAGCCAACTGTGATTCTGCCCAATCGTAAAGTGACAGTGTTCACATTTCAAAATGATTCCTGATGTTTCTTCAACTATTTTCCTATCTCTGAACTCCTTCTATGTTATATAGAAAATATCATCAATGAAAGTACAAATGGTCATTTTATTAATACAGAAGAAAAAATCCATAATCTCAGTTAGTAATCAATTTGTTTCTGTTTTCTGAATTACTTCAAGTTGTTAACGAGCAGTCAACAAGATAAAGCACATCAAGAGCACTTCTCTTAGAATCTTGATCCAAGCAGCTCTTCAATTACAAAAGAAACGCATGGAATTTTCCATTTACTGAAGACACAAGACGTACTTGAAATGTGATCTTTTTAGGGCTTTATTCTTATCTAAATCTAAATCTGTCTGTCGGAATATATCTGAGTGAGGGTAGAGATAGAACTGTCTGGAATCGTGGACAATAACCCTGTTATTGTAAGACTGGCTGTCTTACCAGGAGTTCCACATGGGTGCTAGTGGTCAAATAAAAATTGTAATATTTCAATACGTTAGGGGTTAAGGCACGGCATTCATTGTCCATATCCGATAGGGTATTTTGCAGAGTTTTTTATAGAAGATTTATTAGGTATTTTCTCAGAAATTTCTTGGAAAGAAAATATAAATTATTTCAAGACTTTTAATTTTTTTATGAAGTATTTATCTTCATTTTGCTACGATTTAGTATAATTTATCGTATTGTTTGTCACCTTTTCTTTCATTTCCTATACCACTTCTTGACCAAGTTCTTCGGCTGAAAGCCATTTCTAGTCACCCAGATTCAAGTAATATTCCCTTGCAGGTATGCGTGTATGTAATGTATATAATAATATAAAATATTAAAAATATATAAATCTGCCTTTCAGCAAAAATGGTCATAAGGATCCACCAATAAATACAAATGTGAATTACAATTTGACATGCCAACCACCTCCATGAAAGCAGTAGCAATCACTGCATTTAAAGGCTCCATTCTTATACATGTATTTAGGAATCATGTCTATGAGTTTGAATTCTCATCTTATAAGCCTATACGATACGGGTTGAACTGGAAATTGGGTTAACCTAGATTTACCTAGATAAAGTTCAAATTATCCAAAAGCACTGGGTAAAGTTGAATAAAATATACGTTTCTAGCTCTACCCGGGTAATCTTAGGTTACCGCAAACTCTACCGGGTAAAGATTATTTTTTATTTTTTAAACAAACAGCACGTTTAGTGTACGTTATTACTATTAATGGAATTATTATAATAACTTCAAGTGCTATTTAGTGAGGTTACTTGTTTGAACAAGTAAGAGCAGCGATCTGTCAGTATAGTCAGTACAATTTAACTAAACTTAACTAAACCAAACCATGTATTATTGTTTCTCGGGCTTCCAACCGGGTTAGTTGGAGGTTTGGTTCCAAGCTTTCGGCAGCTATCTCCGCTGCCATCTTTACTTCTCCCAGAAGATGGCAGCGGAGATAGTTGCCGAAAGCTTGGAACCAAACCTCCGACCCACTCGGTTGGAAGCCCGAGAAGTAATAATACATTCTCAACACCGGGAAAGCCGTAAGTCATGCAAACCATGTTCATTTCAATAGTTGTAATTTCTGTTTCTACAATTTTGAGTTTTTTACCCTAATTTAGATATGAACATATTAATCTCTTTATTGTTCCTTTTCACTTTTATAGGCCTACATTGGCATTAAAATAATATAAAAAAGTTTATTAAGAACATAAAAAAACAATTTAAATTAAATCATGTTTAAATCAATGATCTTGACCAACTCTCCATGTACATACCTTATTACCCCGTTTTAGTACACACAATATCGTCACTGATTAATTATTAAAAACATTCACGATCCTGCTCTGTACATTATGGAGTGGTTGAAATGTAAAATTTGTCCTCAGGTTGGGAACAAGTTTCTTAGGTGAAGAATAATTTCTTAGAACTGCAGAGCCACCTTGTAGACGAGACTTGTATCCATATTGACATAAATTTGGTAGCTGTGTTAAAGTAAATATTTGCTTTGTTTCTTTCGGTAATCTGACCTTGAGATTGCTTATACGGTGTGCATGTGAATTTTTATGAAGTAGACGTGCTACTATGTAAGTGGTTCTCGGCCTTCCAATGTACATATTGAGTCAATATGACTATTGGATGTTTTATATCTATAGAATACCTGTAATGTGGCAAAAATATCTAATATAATATTTGAGCTTGTGTTTCCATGTAGATCCACACCGTCTATTAACAAGACCAATTTCTCAACTAAAAAATTAATTTAAGGTGGCCGGGAAAAAGAGCATCGCTGAAATCGATTTTTTTCAATACAACACATCAATATGTCGATCGCTTCGATTTTGTTAACCCGCTTTTCTTTAATCATTTGTTTATGACTCGCACAGATCTGATCTTT
Organism: Ectobius pallidus; assembly: GCA_964059195.1. Taxonomy (NCBI): domain Eukaryota; kingdom Metazoa; phylum Arthropoda; class Insecta; order Blattodea; family Ectobiidae; genus Ectobius; species Ectobius pallidus. The sequence goes on along the minus strand of CAXKWD010000009.1, from coordinate 46,830,234 downwards.
TTTTTACATAGGTGGACAAAAATGGATCAAGAAAGCACGACTAAATGGGAAAACATTGAATGATTTGGGACTTTTTGGGGCTAAAAGCTCGAATCTGAAGTAGTTTATTTTTTATTTTTTTCCTGAGCGGCGCACTTTAATCGTGAAATGCACCTCGAAGCCCGGTTTTTAGCTTTTTAATTATCAATCGTTTTAATTGTTTATGCGTGATTTGGGCAAGGTTAATGAATTTGTGGTAGGCCTACGTTTTAATCGTTTCATTCCGAAACTGTATTTCCATATGACAACATAAGGTTCGTTATACATTTAATTATGTATATTTATTACGTAAAACAATATATTGAAGAATAAAATTCAGGTATGTTAATTCATGCAATTTATGTAAAAACTGTCAGTGATAATAAACGTAATGTTTTTATTATTTTTCTGTTAAATCAATTATTTAAATAACACACCTAGCATTTGAGTAAATAATGGCGGGCAAAGCCACAGGCACTTCCTGGTGTTTTAATAAAAGAAGTGTAGGTAATATAACCATCTCTGCACAGAATACGTATTAATCGAAACAAAAAAGGCGTAAAACATAGCAGGGATAAGTATAGTATTCTATTAATTTCACAGAGTTAGCCTATATACTTCTCAGTGTTATTTATTTATTTTCGCATTTATTACAGCCAGCGTTCTTTTTAATACATGAATGTTTACGTCAATTTTCATTATTAAACATGATCCTTCGTTCCTTATAATACCAGGATTGTGTTTTTCAATCGTCCTATAACCTCACTTGTCAGATGAGTCTGACTTGGACATTAACTGGCTCCAGTTATTAAGTGCCAGTATGGTACTTTATGAGATTGTGTGTGGGGGACGAAAAATGTCTGTCCGTCTCTCTTTCTGTCTGTCTGTCCGTGTGTCTGTACGCGCCATAACTCAAATGCGCTTATTGGATTTTCATGGAACTTGGTATACGAATTTATAATGTCCATGGAAAGAACCCTATTATTATTGAACCAAATCGGTTCACCGGTACCAGCGTTAAATCCAATTTAGTGTTTTTATTTAAAAGTGCCATAACTCAAATACGCTTTATCGGATTTTCATGAAACTTGGAATACACATTTATAATGTCCATGGGAAGACGTCTGTTGATATTGGACCAAATCGGTTGGTCGGTACCGGAATAATGCCCAATTTAGTGCATTTTTATTGTATTATATAACAAAAGGCCCCATAACTCAAATATACTGTATCGGATTTTCATGAAAGTTTGTATACGCATTTATAACGTCCATCGCAAGAAGCCAATTAATTTTGGACGTAATCGGTTGAACGGTACCAGAGTAACGACTAATTAAAAGTCACATGTTTTTTAATTTTTGTCTACCGGTGTAATTTGACAGTTTGTTAGGAAATTTTGTTTCACGCACATAAATTCAGCTTCCAAGATAGAGTTTTCTTGTGATATTGTCTTTAAGTTCTTCCAACAGATTATGACTAGTATTTATGGGGGAAATTGAAAAATAACCCCCATACGTAAAAAGAACTTAAGATAATATTAGAAGACACATTAATTCTGTCTCGGAAGCTGAAACAAAATTTCCTGAAAAGGTGCCAGTGCTGTGTGGATGCAAGAGGAGGGCATTTCCAACGTCTCTCGTGATGAGGTACGTGGTTAATTTCATTGTAATTTTAACTGTGATCGTGAGAACCTGAATCGTTACACCGTTAGCGGCTTTATTTGCCTAGATATTTCACCCGATCGCTCGGGAGTTAGAGCTGTGGCCGGCGCGGCGCAGAAACCCGCACGATTGGCCAACTCTTACGTGAAACGCATTGTAGGTTGTTGAACAGCATGATTTTAGAAATATGATCAGATCACATTTGAGCACTAATTGCTGAACTAATTGCTCGCATAATTGTTATAACCAGTTCTATACATCTTCATCAGTTGGAGAAAAATTGTGGCATCTTTCTCTTAATCTGGTCTCTTTTTTATTATTGTACCAAATGAAACAATATAGAATAAGGTAAATGTAAGAATTGCCTTTTAGGTGATCACACAGAACAAAGTATTTTCTGAAGTAGCCTAAGTAGATAGTAGGTCTACTTCTTAATTATGCGTATTGTAATAGTAATCTTCTTATAATATGTTAGACGCTGTTTGAACGTATCTATGAGGCTATGTTTTCTGCCAGCATTCTTCCTTCGGCGCTTAAAACCAAAGCTAATTTCGTATTTTTCTCACCTAAAGTTCAGCCCGGATATCTTTTGTTTCCTTATTGAGTATACAGTATACAAGTAAATTTTACTTGTTCTTCCCTACAGTTCTCCGACAGTATAAATGACCTACAAGGTTGGAATTTACCCATTTACTACAGTATAATGCATTATTATGCTTTATAACACATTGGCGACAGAAAAAACACAAATATACAAAACAGAGGAATGGGCCAGAAGAATTTAGCTAACGTTTATGTAGCCCACGCCGCACGGGTCCTATAGGACCGCGACTAGTCGGGGGGGGGGGGATTTATGGATCACACACGTACCTTTTTCACCAGACAAGGACGCTTGAGGGCCACCCTGGATGAGTGATAAGCCCAATGCCGGGGCCACCTCCGAGACAACACAAACGCTTAGGACACGATACACAAGTCGCTCGCACACTAACACTGAAAAGGCGTGGATGGGTTGAAGATGATAATGACAGCCAAATGATATCCGGGGACCTTGTTACCTGGTATTTGTCTTGCAGGTGAGAGAAACCCCCGGAAAAAAACCCACGTAGTTAACTGGTCCCGACCAGGATTCTAATCCAGGCCCTCTGTATTAAAATTTGACAATATTAATTGTCACAAAACCGAGAACGAAGCAATGTAAATAAAAACTATTTAGTTCGGGTATATCTTTAAAATTCATTACAAAGGTCTATTTCATCATTGCTGGTACGTTGCACGGTAGGGTTTGTTTGTCTGGTTTTTTTCATGGTGACAAAAAACAAGCTGTGCAGCCATCTAGGATGGGCCCGAGTAACACTGACAAGGAATGAAGGGGTCCATGCGTTACAATAGGTTTAAAATTATGTGTATTAAAAACTGCAGGAATGAAGTCAAATAGGTTAAGATAACAAGACAAAAGCCATCGGATAAGAATTGAGGAAAAACACTTCAAATACGATAAGAATACTTAATAGAGATAGGGAAGGTAGTATTACGTTCATTGTAATGGTACATGCCGTCAGTAATAATAATTCCTTTATTGCAACGTACGGTCATAGTATGATGAATGGAGTTCTGGTGGAATGATATATGGCAGGGGAAACAGAGAGACCCCGAGAAATGCTGCCCCCATTTTGTCAGTAATATTATTACAACAACAAAAAATGCAGCTATAGCTACCTCATGCATTCCTTCATAGCTGTTCGCTCGCCCTGGTCTCTTAACTGTTTGAGATCGTAGCTAGGATTTAATACCATAAAGGAATTCGTTAAAATTACAGTAAGCCTTATAAAACGTATAATTATTGCATATAGTGCTACAGGAAGTGTAGTGTACAAAGCTTTAGGAGCATTAGTTAAATATAAATTGATTACAGCAGACAATACTTGTTTTACTGTAAATAAAAATATTTTCTCCCTTGGTGAGTGTTGGTAAGGCGGACGGTGGAGGAACAGAAAGTATTCTGTCTTTGTCTTCATTTGAGTGTGGTGCTATACTGCTATCTATTGGTAGCAGGTTGAAGGTGTGTATCGGACCGCGCGTGTAGTGTTTTTTGTCAACGGCTCGGGCTCTGATGTTTGCGTAGCTTCAGTTATGTTTCTAACGTAATTTTAAATAGATGTGCTTCTTCATAGTGTGTCGAGTGATAGTGTAACATATTATAGTGTGCTTTAAGTGGTGAATATTAATTGTGTTGTACAGTGACAGACCAGCATAGCTGTGTACAGAACACAACCCCGAAGTATGCGTGGTTACAGACTTCGGAACCAATGACAACACTTGAAGGTGAGCTTAAACAAGATGGCCTATACTATTTATAGCATCATTATAAAGCGAGTAGCTCGTTTTCTGGAAACCACTGCAACACATAATTCACTATTAGGTTTGTACTTGCAAGGATTTTGAAAGAGTTTTACTACAACAAATCTATGTATAGTGCGCATGCTCAACAATGACTCAAAAATGTTCGGTTTCGTTTGGAGAAATATTACCGCCGAAGTCTTTTGTGCTCGAAAGTTACAAATTAAAAATCAAATATCGGATCATATGAAAACGTAATGAAGGAATATTAGAAATGTACTTTAAGAAGGTAGTGACTTTCTGTTCCTAAGTTCATGGGTTCGATAAAGCATTTATGTCTGTAAATGGGACATCCCATGTGTGTAAATGGGACATCCCATGTCTGTATATTAAAGGTGTACAGAATAACTCAAAGTGAAACACATTTTCTACGTACCAGAGACAAGCTACTCGCATAGAAAACAGTGCACAACCGTCTTTAATAAACGCAAGAACAAAGATGCTATTATATGTCATTAATATTCTAATTTAATTTATTAAATGCGGAATCAGATCTGGGAATGTTAAAGCCCATCATGAATAATGCAATATTTGATCTCTTGGGAAAAACCAAATATAAGGTGCATCGTCGCATGGGACATATCCCGCCCTGACTCACCCCCCCCCCCCCCCCCCCCCCAGCGAAGCACTTTCTTTTATACCACGATCTAGCGAATTCTTCCAGGATAAACAGGCTGACAAACTGTTGGATATAAGGCAAACCTGTGGGTACTCTCGAATTTTTAATATTTGGTACAAGGGGCACTCTCGAATTTTTCATATTAGGTACAAGGGACACTCTCGCAGTTTTAACATTTGGTACAAGGGGCACTCCCGCATTTTTAATATTTGGTATGGTCGGGAGTGTCGGCGACAATATACAAGGACAGTTTGTCGCCATGCTGCGCTGAGAAACAAAATGTGAATATCGAGTGGGCGGAGCTTAATCTGCACCTTATATTTGTCTTTCGCCGATCTCTTTTAGTCTAATTTAAGCTCCCAATTACCTTTAGCTAGAGCTTAATCTTTTTTCCTTCCCCTGTCGAAAAAAGCACAGAAATTCTGGTAGGCAACATAAGACAGGGCATGAAAAGACTCCCTGGTGAAGGATCAACTTCACGCAGAGTCACCTCCTAATACAACAAAAACACAAAAGATAACGGACAAGTACAGAGGGATAGAAGAAAAGTAAATATTCGAATTAGACATTCTCCTTTTCGAATGGGAAAAATCCCGATAAACCCACAAGATTGTACTGCTTACGGGATTTGAATTTGCGGCCTTCCGAATGTGAGTCCTCGACGTTACCTTCTCGGCCAGCTTACTGGATAATTACAGCTTATTTAACTTAGGCCTACTAGTGTAATAAATACCTGTGCTATTAAAATGAAGAATTTTATGGGAGATTGTAAGAAAAAAAGTGTCTTAATTTGCCTAGTCTTGCAGCAGTGGCTTTAGAGATGTTTGATCAACTGCGTAGAAACATTTAAAAAATTAACAATGTTAAAAATAGTATTCGTATCCGTCTAATGGACGATCATTTTCTATGGGATCTATGATTATATTCCTGCAGTACTGAACAGAAAATTGATCTCGTCAGTAATAACTACAGAATATCATAATCTCGTAATCATAAGTAGGCTACAGCTGAACTTGGATAATTCTAACTTTTAAAATTCGAAATCGTGAATAATTAGAACTTTTAGCATGGTCCCTTGACGTTCCTGTACAAAGCAATCGAGTTGGCCTGGATGGCGCAGTTAGTATCGCGCTTGCTTTCGGTGCCTTAGGGTACGTATAGATCTGCGCTCCTCTTGCGCGCCGTGCAGCACGCGTGCCGCTCGTTGAAATTATTTTTACAGCGCTCCTCTTGCGTTCCATAGGAAAGCGACGAACCTACTGCGAACCACTAGCTTTCATCACTAGGCCTAATATTTTGTGTGTTTTTTGCTTAGAAAACGAGTTTTGAAAAAAGTCCTCAATTGCAAAACTTGTCTACGGCTTAAATATCGAAACAAAACCATTTTTAAACAAGAGTTGAAAAGTGTGTAAACAGTGTTATTATTTATATTTTATAACCAGGGCTAGGATTTATATGTAATTACATATTTCTTAATATCACATATAGACACATTTTTTTCACTTATCTCCATCTATTATGTTGTCCTCTATTCAAATTAAACAAATTTATTTTACATATTTTTCCATATTTCTGATATTAGTACATATTTATATGTAAAATAAATATTTGTCCATATTTAGTGATTTTAATGCAATATTTGTACATATTTCATTCTTAAGAGTAAAACTATATAAAATTGTCGTTTTCAGTGACAGAAAATATGGCAGCACAGGATAAGTTTACAGTTATGTACAGAAATGAATGTGTAAAAAATGATTTGTGTTACATTGAATCAAATTTTTGTAATATAACGAAAATAATTCAGAAACTACAAAATAATAATCTCACATTACCTGGAAATATTGACAATGTGAAAAACATGATTCATGAACTCAAATGTATACGTGGAAATTTAGCCGATCTTATCAAATGTAAAGTGGACAATGTCATCAAGAAATCCAGGCTTTGAAGAAATGTGTAAAATTAGTGCAGTCTTAAGGGGCTCATCAAATGTAAAACTAGAATGAGTTAATTTTAAACACGCGCCAATCACTTCAGTAGAACGAAGATTCAGCCAATACAAATCACTTTTGAAAATTTAAAACAACATTGTGTGGCATACTGTTATGGCAGCCGAAATAATCAATGAATGAATACAAATAAAGTGATCTGAAAAAAAAAATTGAATAATTTAATTTATGAATCCAGTATTTGTAAAGCATTTTAGTAACAAAATGTAGTGTCTAGTGGTTAAATTTGTTTTGATGTCCATAATTTGCATATATATATGTAGGTATTTTTACATTTTAGTACATATATATGTACATATTTTGACATTTTATAGTACATATATATGTACATATTTTGACAGTTTTTTAGTACATATAAATCCTAGCCCTGTTTATAACTTACCTTTTCCTGTACCTTTGCTGGCGTTAACTTTAATTTTCTCTCGCCGGTTACAAGAAAGCATAGATAACATCTTCTTCTTGCACTCTTCTGAGGACGTATTTATTTCCATTCCTATTTCCCTCCATGCATCCTCCTTTAATTTTTTTTTTTTTTAGTTATCCTTATGTTTTGGGTTCCACAGTAGAGGTTTTGATTTGTAAATATGTATCATCTGCAGATCTTTTCCTCCTCATTCAATCTTGACTAATGTCCTTCTGAGAGGGACCAGTGGGCTAGCTAGGCACGTCAGCAAAATAGCACATGTTACAATAAACAAACAGTCAAATTTCCTGTACTCTGTTTGGAGACGACAATTCACTGCTATATAATTCATGCAGCACGGGTGCATGCAAGTGTTTTAACGAATGCTATTTATTTAATAACGTGATAATGCCTCCTATACTGTCAAAACTAAAAGGGGAAACTCTACACAGTCAAAGTAGCGAGATTATTGCTAATGTTTATGAGTAGGCCTACATGAAGGAAGAAGCCAAACATGAAGATCGATTTTCTCCAGCGTATTTTAAAGAAATTCAGAAAGTGCAAAGTAACGTACACAACATCTGACTCAGCTCCTGCTTCTGTATACCTATCCTTCCCCAAAAGGTGAGTAAGTGACTCGCATCAACCTATCATATAATTTTTTCATTTGCCAATTGTACAGTAAAGCTTGAGGAGCGGAGCGCTGTGAAAATAATTTCAGCGAGATGCACGCGAGCAGCACGCAACTACCAAAAACACGTCCAAATATGAAATCAGAAACCCTTTGTGTTCGTCGAAAAAACCGACAGGAGACGGATCGTGGCGAGCGGCACGCGAGCAGTTCGCGCGCACCTCAAAATGCCGTACACATCTGCGTGCCGAGCGGCACGCGTGCCGCTCGGTGCGCAAGAGGAGCGCAGATCTGTACGGAGCTTTAGGTTGCGACTTCCATCCCGGCTCAGGTCGATGGTATTTATTTGTGCATAGATATGACAGTCCCATGTCTATAGATTTAGTCAATTAAAATAACTCCTGCGGGACAAAATTTCGGCACACTGGCGACGGTCACAGGCCTTAAGTTGCAGTACAACCCCGTCGTTAAGTAACCATATAACCAACAAAACAATTAATTTGTCTAATTCAAAATCGTGATTAATTATTTTTTCCTGGTCCCGTCAGCTTTGAATTATTCAGGTTCGACTGAAATTATTTCAATCTCTTAATAATCATGACTGTTACTGCATTATAAAATACTACCTTGGTGGGTCCGTCACAGAATTCCGGGGCTGTAGATTAAATGCTAATTTATTATGAAAAAGCAGAAGTATCTTCTAATTCACGTTCGTTTGATCCAGGTAGGCCTAATTGTTTAATCCGAAGGTCACATTTGAAGAGCAATCACAGGTTCATTCATTCAATTTTATTTTCTCCTTGATCGCTTTGCCACACGCCGCTTCTCATTTTCAAGTTGCATTACAATATCTTTACTACCAGCGTGGCTCTTCTCTCTCCCTTTTTGATGAATTTTCATCAGAAGTGTTCGTTGCTCTATTATTTGGATTCTCCATATTTCCACTTTTAGTAACTTCACCCATGTTAGGAATGCTCTTCTTACCCAGTTTGGTATGGCACCCGAGCAAGGCCACTGTAGCAATAATAGGCCTTACGATGAGCAGTGATTATGTAACAGTTTATGTTGAGTAGTTTAATGTGTTAATAAGGTTTACAAAATTTAGAGAATAAGATGATATGATATTAAAGGGCGCCAGTAATCCTTTTAATCACGTACCTTTTCTGTTATTTACCTCGACAGTTAGTGAGCAACGAGTCCTCTCTTTTTCAGCTAAGTGAAAATGGTCGAGGAATCGTGAGAATAATTTTATATTTTAGTACCACATTTCTGGTGAAATAACAACAGTTTGTAAAGTTTCAAGATGAACCACTGATTTATTCAATTATACTTGTTATATGTTTCAAAAGTTGGATGGATGGAAGGGCCTTTATTATAATAAATTTACGTTAGATTTGTTAAAAAAAATAATGGGTCAGTTTTCTCTAGTCATAAATATCCGCAAGTTAGGTTAGTGCCACGGTACTATTCAGTCCTTTATCAGCATACGCCACTATGCGTTATATATAATATATGTCTTTGTTGTAATTCCAGGCTTCAATAACTCACGCTTTTTATATATAATAATTGTTATAGTATCTTGATATATCTTGAAGTAATCCTTGGCGTAGCACTTATCACTTTCAGCTAACTATATAAATTTGAAGAATACACATCCCTAATCTAGGCGACGTGGATTTCGCCTCTAAGTTCCAAGTAAGTCTGAAGACGAGTCCTTGGGGATATCTCATTTTATACTCTTAAGGAAAAATGCATACGCCTCTTGAAAATTCACGGGAAATAGTGTGTTTTGGGGGAATTTTTCCCGCTCAAAATAAAAATCTAAATTACGATTGTTTGAAAGAGTTAGCGTTCGTTACTACGGAAAATTTCTGGCTTGGGCACGCGAGTCTTCGCTTTAGGGTTGGGAGAATATGTTCCTAACTTTCTCACAGAAAATTGTAATTTAACAAGATAATTTATAAGGGTCGAAATAAAATTTGGAATTAAATAAATATTGATTATGTCAATATTCAATACCAATAAATAATAATTAATTAATTCAATTATTATAAACTAAATTCTGCCACACCACCTTCAATTATTAATTTCACAAATGAATATAGTCTGCACGGAAACGCCAGCACAAGTATTATTTTAGATCTTGCATTTTCTCATAACTGCACAGGACGTACCAAAAGTATACTACAACATGTTCAAACCAGTGCCACGCCACATTATCAGTCTTTCCTCACCTGTTCCTGGCAGAGGATAAGGAAGGGGAAGCAACATAGCTTGAATTCCCTCCTCCTTGAATACTACTCCTATGTTGACTGGTAGTCATGAGTCATGGCCTAACGTGCGTAGGCCTGTAGCTTATGCTATCGTTGATCCAGAATGGACAAAAATGTAATGGGTGACACTGAAAACCTGCTTCACCACGTTATTCTTAGTTGAATTCTGTTTGAGTGTTACGAGTTCACAGCTCGTACAATAGAGAGAGTCCGGCAAGATATTGTCTATCCACGTGTCATATGTTTTTCAGTATGTTTTTATTGTTCTATTATGTAACTTTTATATGGTTATGTATATTTATATTAATATATTTACAGCATATTAAACCGGTGATAAGGACGTCTAGGAGTAAAATAGAAGCATTTTTAATGTGATTAAGCTAATAGATAATCTGAGTATTAAAGTTAGAATTTAGATTTTTAAACACGAAGGTTAGAATTTAGAACCAGGAGGCAAATCAGAAGTACATTCTACTTTAATTTAGCGTTAAATTAATTTAGAATCAGGTGTCATATTAGAAGTGCATTGTAACCTAGCTTACTCAGATTATCTATTAGTTTAGTCACATTAAAATTGCTCATTTCACTCCTAAACGTCATTATCACCGGTTTCCTTTGTTTTGTCACCTAATGGAATTATTGAAATATCCGGGTCATAAAACACTGTCAGATTTATAATATGCTTTCCGGTTAGGAAACAGATATTGAAGAGGAATTTATCTAAGAAGAACCGTGCTATTTTTGACATGAGCCCGTGATGTCCTGCGATATTAAAAGAACATTTTACAAATCGTTCTTCACTGACAGACATAAGAAAATCTGCTGTTTATCTTCCTTACATATTGTAAGAGCCGTGAATGAGATAAGGTTTCTAAGAAACTAGCAATTTATTTTATTGCTTGTAAGTTGTTTTACTTATTTCATGCTTATTTCTTAAATTTTTCGTTCTTATTTACTCCCTTATTTTACTGAAATTTTTCTTATATAATCCCAGGTTATTATTGTAACATCTTAGCTCTGGTAATAGTCACAGGGTTGTATTAAAATTCCTTAATCGTACGTCTATTAAACTTACTTTGTTTAGTAACGTCATTCATATTGCTAGAATTCGTATCTAGGGCTTGGTCACACAGTAAGAAATACAAAATAAACTAGAAGATAGAATTAATGAAGGAATTGAACAGAAATAATATGAATGACTTTGATGAGATGATGGAAACAGGAATGTTGATTAAGCTCAGACCAGCATGCTTCATTCGTTTTTGTCGTTTTTAGCAAAGAAATTTGACAGACGAACGTCTAATAAGTACTAGAAACAGGTAGAATGTCGTTTTTCATGTAAAAACCTGGAGGTAAATGCACTTAACTGAGGATATAGACTTACAAAGCAGACAACGGTGAACAATAATGAGCTATAGTTAACATTAAGTTAGACGATTACTTCATTTAACATGTAATATTATTTGTTCAGTGCTTTTTAGCGGACTTCGTGAGAAACTGTATGAATTTTACTAAAATTCAAATCTTACAGAAAAATATAAAATGGGATTATTCAAACATTTTTCAAAAACAAGTATACCGTTTTATTTTTAGTGAGAAATTTAATTATATTATTTAAATTTACCAGAAAAGGGAAAAGTTCTGAACAAACTCAAACATTTTTCAAAATTTACAACCTTTCAGCACAAATCGAGCTGAACAATGGATCCGGAATTTTAGCATTATTATGAAAGAAAAAATCTTGAAAATACACTCATACACTTTATACAGTATGCTTAAACAATAAAATATTACAATACTATTAACAGAACAACATGTTTCAATTTTTATACACTGAATAAACGATTAAAAACTTATTATTCGAATTTTTGTGGGTTTTTGAGTCGATTCTATTCCAGGGGGAGAAAAAGGGAAAAATTTTACCACCCTGTTTTTCATGTAAGGAAAGCATCAATTTTTAAATACATAGAACAACATTATCTAGCTTGACAATGCATAAGTTAGTACAAACTATGACTAACTTATAACTTACCTACAGAGAATTTTTACGAAAAGGTATTTCGAAAAACGTTGCAGCCCTTAGTATAAGCATCTCATGCACAAAATAAAGTCGTTAGGGCCATTTTGAGAGCATTTAAAAAATGTATTCGTTTAAAGTTCTTGACTTGACAGCGCACATTGGTCACTTCGATGTATCAAGAAGTGCTTTAGCAGACACCACTACTGCAATTTTCCCGCCTACTGAGGGGCGTAGTCACACTGTAATAAAATTCCCGTGACGTAAACTAGCAAAAATTCAACTACTACTTCTTTCAAAGCGAATATTATTTTATATTTATCTGCATTCGTATGTCGACTGCGAGCTCACCACCTTGCCTGCTCGGAAATCTTACTTATCCGCCCTAAAATATTTTTGCCACAGGTTGTATGCGATTTACCTTACCTATTAAAGAATAAACCTACATAACACTTCTGAAAGGAAATATTTGCCATCTTATTCTTTAAATAAAGTAGAGCCCGGATTTCTAAGCAAAATGAATATTTATTTTCAGACCGTAGACATAAGAAAACACGTTATGTTTTGTATGATTTCAGAATTTCCTGGCGTAGCTATGAATAAAAGCTTCTCCGATTGACAACCAGGTTTGAAGATCTATTTACTCTATCGTTTCAGAGGTCCACGATGCCTCCATCATCAATATGCTTGAGGAAGCCCGAGAAACCTTTATTCAAGTTATATTTCATTAGATATTGCTTGACAAGCGATTTTCACTTGTTTTGATAGTGCTTATTTAGTTTATTCTGAAATAAAAAAAATATTTTGCTTGCTTATTTAAATTAGCCTCTTTTACTCAAAACTGTCAAATTAAAAGTGCTTATTTCACGCCTAGACACCATTATCATTTGTTACTTTTCTGTTGTCGGCTATAGAATTACTGAAAACTCCAGTTTGTAAAACACTGCGAGATCTCTAAAATGGCATTCCGGTAAAGAAACAGATATTGAAGGGGAATTCATCGAAAAACTGTGTTGCTTTTCACATGCGCCTGTGGAGTCCTGCGACTTTGAAATCCTTCTTAACTGACAGACGCAGGAGCTAGTTTTAGTGCTTGTTTGTAACATTTTTGGTGCTTATTTGAATGCTTATTTTACTGTTTTATTTTTCTTATGAATCCGGGACCTAATAATTAGGGCCGATGCGTGGGCGGGGCGATCTCCCCGGGCGCCGCAACCAGGGGGGCGCCGTGGCAACGGCAAAAATAAAACAACATTTTAAAAAATAAGTAGGATTTACATAACGTATTTTTTAAAGTTAGGTATAACTGAATTTTTAATATTGCGTTGTATGCTTTTATTGAACAAATAAATATTTGACACTTATAACTTTAGGCCTATATTTGCTAAGTTATCCCATAATAAATATTTGCTTATAAAGACATATTTACGATCAACTACGTCACAGAAGAGACTGAATTCTCTGGCCTTCTTGTCCATTGAAAACGATGAAGCACAAAAAATAGACTTGATGGACTAACGACATTTGCTCGTGCAAAAACCAGGCGAATGCCATTTAATGTTTAGTACCTTATCTTAATTTGATAAACGGGGTTCCCTTTTCTATATTCTATTCAATGTATGTAACGAGGTTTCTTACACTATTAATTTGTAGTCCATTAATAACGCCTATAGTATTTTTTTATGGTTGTTAAGATTTTCTTACATTACTAAACTTGTATTAATTTGATTTTCAATACAATCTTATTAAAAAATTTAAATAATTTTATTTCTGGTATTTTTGTAAGGTAATCCGATTAGGGTCTCTTTTGGGCACAAAAACACAGACAGCGACGCAACCCGACGCGCAACTTTGCTAACGAGCGACTGGACGCGATGCGGCTTGGAATTTGTCCAGTCCACGTCGCCCCAAGTCGCGTCGCTCATTGCGTGTTTAACCCCATATGTTTATACGTATTTGGTAGTGTCGCGTCACGTCGCTCGCTGTGTGTTTGAATCCCTACAGATAGGTGGAATGTCGGGAGGGTGCACGTGGGATTGAGTAGGGGGGGGGCGCCTGACGGTTCTTGCCCCGGGCGCCAACAAACCACGCGACGGCCCTGCGTAATAATAAGAAACCAAGGTAGAAAATGTAGCAGAAAGTAAAACTTCAAAAATAATCATGCAAACACACAAACTCATATAGGGAACGGTTCAGGATTTTGGTGTAACTTCAGGAATTGACAGCTGACAACATGTGTCCTATTTACACTTTGAATCCCTCGCTCACATTCCTTTTACTCTGCTATAACGTTTTGGCGGCACGGTTTAACAAGTAGAAAGTACTTTAGCTGGGAGACTATGTTCCATCATTCAAAATTTACTTTATTCCTTGAGTATATAGGACTACGTATTGAGAGCAGAAATCCGCGAGTGATGATGGAATAGTATTCTGCTTTATTTCTCATGATTCATTGTGCTATATCCCAAGATTTATTGCGATTTTGGTAATTAATGCTATGTGTTATTGTTATTGTGAATATCTGCAACGAATGAGAATAGCTTTTATTGAACAATACATGTGAAGAAAGTTTTAGCAAATTGTTCGATGTTGAGATTTTGCACATTTTTATGATAAACCACTGATAATATAGGCTATTAGATAACGTGAATCATTGTTGGAGAAACCAGCAAATAATTGGAGGATATAAAATGTAAGATGCTACATCACACCATTCTTCGACTTTCTATAGGAGATAGCCTATATACAGTAGGCTACTTACCCCTCTCTCCTCCCACTGTACACTTATAAGACTTTCTGTAACGTATTGGTTCATACTGCAAATACCCGGTAAAGAAACACAAATGCATTGAAACGATACGGGAATCTAATTCTATCCAATTCGTTTATGTAAGATCAAATTCATATTCTTGAATAAAATGCTATGTTCATTATCAGCAAAAAAATAAATATATAAAAATCTATAGAATCTATTAAAATTGATTATATATCCGTTCAAAGGGCTCTTACACTCTTGATGTTTTGGATGAAGCAATTAGTTTTTAACTGGCCTTCAAGTTGTACAAAATATTGTAAACAAAAGTTGTGCACGTTCATACATATGCAGTAGTTAAGTTTCAAATTAAATAATTAATCATTTTCGAGAGAATTCAAATTAAATAATTAATCATTTTCGAGAGAATCAAAAAGTAATATTATATAGTCTAATGCTGATGATGATGATGATGATGATGATGATAATAATAATAATAATAATAATAATAATTTTAATTTTATTTTATAAAGAATACAGAAGTTAACTAACTGGACCTGAAGTTTTATTTTTTTCCTCATTCGTCTCTGTCAATCCAATTTATTTCTTGTAGTTCTCTTTCTATCGTTCCTGCACTGATCTCCTGCATCCATGAGTTTCGAGGCCTGCCTCTGGTTCTTGTTCCAGATGGATACCATTCCCATTCTTGGTAATAATAATAATAATAATAATAATAATAATAATAATAATAATAAGACGCAGTTAGGTGCATGTCGTCATGTGCTTTTTGTGGCTACGTCGGAACCTTTCTCTCTCTAAAATGGAGATTCTTTTTGATATTGATACGATTTTCCGTTTTCAGGTTATGCTTTTCACATACATATATGCACGTAGATACAAACTCCCTTATCTTAAAACGACATTTTTGAGCTCGTTAAGGACTCAGAACATGTATTTTTAACGAGACTCGACATAGAGTTAGAATTGCAATATAACACTTCCTCTGCCAACTGCAGGTAGACCAAGTCGGATGTCACCTCGGGAAGAACGTAAATACAATGCTCTGGGGATACATTGGCCTTGGTGGAAATATAGCCTAGAATGTACTAATAGTATGGGAAGGGGAAATAAGATTTTTAGTACTCGCTCTGCAAAACAGCTGCTTGTTGGACTTCTAACACGCCGAAAAGTAGCACTTTATCAGCGTAGGCCGGTAAAGTCGCCATGGCAACTGAAAAATCGAGATGGCAGTGACCAACAATACCAACCGTAACATGGTTGAAACAAAATACTTGGCCATAAAACAAGACAAATAAGGTAACATTATTTCTTTACATTACCGGTACGCAGAAACTTTACCAGGTTTTTTCAAAACACTTAATATAACAACAAATATAGGCCTAAGCCAACATTGCTATGTTATTCATAAGAAACCCGCACTGCCATCTAATCCGCATTTCGTATTGGTTCATAGCATTGGATTTAGGCGTCCGTGAGAATAAGGCTTCAACAAATGGTTGACTATGTCTTTTATAATTAATTATACGGTATTTTATTTCATTTCATTTTATATAATTTACAGAGCTTTTACTAAAAGAAAATTGTATACACCAAGTACGCAAAGGCTTTAGTGGACTCATTCAGTATTTCTACTAGATTCGTCCGCTATTGCGTTATTTTGCGTATTTGATACATAAATAGCTATTTCCCTATTTGAATGCAACTAAAGCATTTTAAAACAAATGTGTGACATTCTTTCATATAATATGCCATATTTGTACTGTTTATTTTGATATTGATGTCTAACCGCAAGTGCGAATTTTCGCGAGTACGTAGACACGAAGCCGTGGGCGCAGTGGCATCTAGTATGCAGTGCACGGAATGGTTTGGATGATCACCTGTCGCGCTTGAAGCCCATCACATACGTCATGCATTAGCTGCTAATAGAGCAACTAGCGGGCGTGGACGCCGGAAGACGATTCCAATTAACCGAGACGTACGTTTCGCTACTATGTTTTCTCTTTGTATAGATCAGGTTGCCGGCATGTCCTCTTTTTGTGTCAATAGTCTATGTGTTTTCTTAAGATTATGCTATATGTGAATATTGGTGATGATGATGATAATAATAGACTAATAATAACACCAATAACAATGATAATGCTTGAAAAAATAAAGAAAATCCATGTAACAAGTGAAAATTTCTACTCGTTAGAGACTTATAATAAATTAGGAACTGTAAAATTTCATTTTTCATCAGTATATTTTTTTTAACATATTAATATAGTAAAGTATTGAAATCTAAAAAAAAAAAAAAAAAAAAAAGCATATTATTTGTTCTTCCGTACTGGTTTCAAGTTATATGCAGACCTGTCATGAATGTTTGTTATATTTATTATTATTATTAAGGCCTATTATTATTATTAAGCCGTTATATTCACATTGGAATAAAGCATATATGAACAGGGATGGCTCAGGGGTTAATATCTTTGTGTCTCCATCCTCAGCTGAACTAGTCTGAGGATATTGAATCTATACTCTTTAGCGCGTAAGTGACCAGAAGCTAACTCGCGATTCACAGAGTAGTCAATAATGCAACCTGCAATACCAGTCTTGTGTTACCCCTCTACTCCGTAGACTCCCAGTTTTCAGCATTACTTAATGAACCAAAGCAAGCAGAACTATTCAAATAACTCGGCGCTAATACACTATTGGACATTTAATACACACTTAGTACCAATTACATCTCATCACAAATTTATTCGATTCTACACATATTATTAATCTAATAATTCAGTATATTGTGTCAGTTTCTCTATGTGTTATACAGTGTTGTACTATGTACATGTAAATAACTTTGCTTTGCACATAACTCGCATTTCCAGTCCCGTGAATGGATAGCCTGAGTGGAATTTTCCCTAACCTAGAGGTAAATGTCAGATTGGAATTTGTTTCCCCTTGATTACAGAATGGGTAATGTGGTGGGTAATGAGAACGCCTGCTTGATCTAATGGTTAGCGTTGCTAACTACAGATCTGAAGGCGTGTAGCAATGCCCGGTAGATACCTGCTCGTATTTTTCAGAGATAAGGAGGTCTGGAACGGGGTGCCCTCAAGTTCATGATACCAACTGAGAAGCTACTTGATAAAGAAGTAACGGCCCCGTTTACGAATGTCATGAACAACGGCCGTGGGTGGAGGCGTGCTAACCACGTGCCCCCATCCAGTCCTTTGCCATATGCCTCTGATAGATGACGCAAGATCGGATGGTCGATCCGGTCCCTAGAGGGATGTAATGCCACGGTGTTTGGTATGGGTGAAATAGTATAGTGTGATCTGTTGATGTTGAGGAACTTATCATCAGGCTTTAAAACTTAGTGCCCGATCGAATATGTTAACAGCAACCGTACTGTACAGACTTTGCTCGGCGTATGCCATAGGTCCCATATGCTAGTTCACGTGATAGTAAACAAACCGTAATACAGATATAGGAAGATCACAAAATAACTTCTCATTATCTAAACTCGCATTACAATCATGCAAAACGATACTTTCTCCTGTTTGTGTATAATAGTCCCTCCCAAATGTTTCAATATAGGCTATGTTTGCGTTTCAGAACACTTTACTTTCGGCATGCCGAACACGTATTATAAATTTAAACACGCACAATGACAAGGTACACTGTTGACCAATTTGAGATGCACACCGTACTACGAGAGCATTCACTTCTCAGTACTACTATCAATGACTGTCTTATCAGCCTACGCAATAACCCTCCACCCCCTATACTCAGGTTGTTGGTAACCGGAATCAACTCCCTCTGTGGGTTCGGGCACTAAGTTTTAAAGCCTGTTTATCATGCTTAATAATTTCGCAGAATTTCGCAGAATTGAATACTAGAATCTATAGGATTCGAACATTAGGCCTATAATTATATTGTATTAGTTCAAAGCAAGCACCCATAGCCTATTAAATGTAAACGGCGATGCACCCATCAGCATTCAATCCGTTAAGAGGGACATGGATACAGATAATGAGAGATTTGTATCGTACAGTTAGTTTACGGTCAGTAAGCAGATTTTCATCTGTCATACCTCAGGGATGAATACAACGAGGGGTGATTATGTTTTGTGAATGCCAGTCATGCATGCCACATCATGTCCCCTATCTTAATATAACCATATTGGTGATATGTTACACTAAGAACGCCCATAACCAAAGCTGTTGCGAGTTATCGATAAACATAGATATTGTTATGTCATAAGAAAAGTGACAAGGGATTCTTAGACCTGTACAATTTATGGGTGGGATTTTTATACTTTTCTTTCGAACTGTTTTAATTTAATTTCTTAAACACCGTCATTGAAAACTTGTGTAAAGGTGTGTATTCTCATTCTCTCTCTCTCTCTCTCTCTCTCTCTCTCTCTCTCTCTCTCTCTCTCTCTCTATCTATCTATCTATCTATCTATCTCTCTCTCTCTCTCTCACACACACACACTGTTTTCATGTTGAGTCTGTCAGTGTAGTATATGTGGCTTTAACACGTACCGTCAAGAACTATGTGAAGACTGGGAATAAGTTAGTTACAATGTGATAAGAAGAGAAAAAGACAACACGCGAACTAACAAGCGCAAGTGTTTATGAAATGTACTAAACCATTCTAAAACAGGGATTGTCAAACCATCGATTAAACCAAAACCATGTTACACAGGATTTGCCAAAAGTAACTTAAATACATAAAATCTTCACCCAAGTACAGTAAATACTTGAACCAAGAAGAATTCTAAGGAGAAATAAAATGAATATGCTAATTGAGATAATATTGTTCAAACTTTGTATAAATCCCCTTTATGGAATTTTATTTGAGCATAACATTGTTGTAAAACTTTACTTTAAAACTATTCTTTGTTGGAGATAATTATTTCTCTTGAAATAATAAATCGTCCACCGCTGTGGCTCAGGGGATGCGTTCACTCCTCTCACGCAGCGGGCCCGGGTTCGAATCCTAGGTGAGGTTTTTTCCGGGGTTTTCCCTCACCTGTGAGACAAATGTCAGGTAACTTTAGGCCCTTGTGGTCCGGGTGCCATCTGGCCGTCATTACAATCTTCATCCCCATCCTCGCCTTGTTCTGAGTGTGTGTGTGTGTGTGTGTGTGTATGAATGTTGTGTCTCGTCCTATGTGTTCGTGTTGTATCGGAGGTGGCCCCGGCATTGGGCTGATCACTCTTCCGGGGAGGCCCTCCATGTCCTTGTCTGGTCAAAAAAGCATGTGTGTGATCCAAAGATAATCCCTCTCCTGACAGGTCGCGGCCAAGTAAGGCTTGGGTGGCTTGGGTCGCTTAAATCGTAAAAGGGAGAGGTTAAACTCCGATAAAGAAAGAAAGAAAAAGAAAAAATAAAGAAAGAAATAAAAAATAAAGAAAGAAATAATAAATCCAGTTGTACAGGAACAATGGAACACTAAGGTCTGATCTTGAACCCAAAATTAATATATAAACCATATAAAGTTGGCGAAGGACTAAACCGACACTAACGGCTTACACTGGGCCAAATATTTATTTTTGAAGTATCATAAACATTCAATTTATATATCGTGACATTTATCATAAGGTACAATACCCTATTGCTTTGTAGAAACGAGATTTTAATCTGTAGAATAATGTTAAACTGGTTTTATATTGAAATCTGCATAAATGCGATACGGTCAAAGAACTGTAATTCATACCAGGCAGAGTCGGAAAACTTATTACAAATAGGCCTGTACATAATTCCGATTCATAATGTTCAATTGAACGGAATTCAAACACAGCAGTCACATATCAGGTCTAATTGCAACTAGTTACACTAATATTTATTACTTCTGCATGATCTTGATACTGAAATGTCAGCTTCCGTTTGAGAAGTCTTATTATGCACGATTCTGACAATAGTATCGATCTTTTCAATTTGAATCGTTATACGCTGTTCCATTGAGGCTGGAATCATGAGAACTGGCACATTGTGATGGATCGGCAAGACTGGCAAATTAGACTCGAAGCATTCCGCTCTTTCAGAGTTCTAAGGAGATTCCTGTCGCAGAAGAAACCCCATAAAATGTTGCTTCAAGATCCTTTTATTTAATTACATCTCGTACAGAGGTCTAAACTTGCGTTGTGATATTGTAATCTGAGAATTAATCGGAAAAAGTAATCTGAGAATTAAAAAATCGCGATACAATTACTTGATGGTTCCATGAAAAGGTAATCAGATTTGTGCAAGAAATGATAGGTTTACTGGCGAGCATTATTGAAGGAAGTTATTGATAAACTTAAATGAATTTGTGTACTTATATAAGCATTCATCAAGTGAAATCAAGTGGGTTCTAAGCTTAAAATTTATAAGGAAAATTTTAGTTGACGATCCGGTATCCAAGATCGACATCGTCCATCTCGCTCTCAGTGACACAAATAGCAATGTGTTTTAAATTCATTTTGGGGGTTAGAATTATTAATTATATGTTAGTTATAGAAATATTCGCTAAATAGTCACAATTTATTTAGCTTGAGGTCCGGATTTGTGTATATCGTAGTTTTCCAAAGAAAAGAAACACCAAGTCTCATTTCGAAGCTTTAATGAGATAAATTTACTACTATCAGGCTTCGAAAATGTACTGACAACTTAAATTCTACATAAAACAAATTAAAATAAACACCGTACATTCAAAATATTTGGGTTTTATTTTTCTTAACAAAAAAAGCTTTAATGAAATAAAAATAAAATATATGATTTCTCAAACTTTTATTAAGTTACTATTGATTCGGAAATCCGAACACTGTTACAAAAAAAAAAAAAATCCCCTTCAAACCCCATCTTGTTTCATTTTTCAATATGAAACCATCAAGTATATGAGATATCGTCTTACACATTCTGTGCGAAAATCAAGCATTTATAGTTTAGCTGTAAGTGCTAAAGCCTTGAGTCAGCGTACCGATGGACAAATGAGCAGGTTCAATTGCATATCCCAATATAATGCGAATGACTTATGAAGCCACTGGACTTCTACCATGCATAGCACGCAGCTTTCACCGGTCATTAGACGTCTGAACGGTGCGACAGTTTTTAGTTTCCTCCGCTAATACCATCTCGCGCCGAAGATTCAAGTAAGAGAATAACCAAATGAAAAGCGATTCAGCATATTTTAACTCACCTAACTTAAAGCATTGTTTAAAATGCTGTCCCCTCTGATCTATTCCTATCTGACAACGAGGTATAAATTTTATATGGACGGAACATCGAACTTTTAAGTCCTTTAAATGTCCCTTAAATATTTGAGAAATCCGAAATACTGAGCTAAACGCTCATTTCATCTCATCCACAAAATCAGGCGTAAGCAGTTCCGCATATCAGCCGCTTACTGTTTACTGGCATCCTCTTGGTCGGCGGCAGTTAAAAAATAATTACTAATACTGTTTAGTTACTTACTAATACTGATTTCAGCTTGTATTTTTCTATTTATTAATATGAAATAATGTATAATACATATATGTTTCATTATGTAATGTAAACAGGTAACAATTTAACTCTAGAAAAAGATATTAAATATAAATAATTATTGGGCTATTTTAAATAACAATTGAAATAATTACATTCATTTTCATTAAGAATTAGATGAAAATTTTAAAAAAGAAGAAATAAGCATTAAAATAAGTATTTATAGGACTATAACAATCTAATTTTTTTCTTTTTATAACTGTCCAGATTAATTAATTAGTTTAATTAGTTTCATTTTTCCTGTGGTATAGTTGAATATATGGTAGTTTTGTAAAATCCGCCTATATACCACTAAATATAACAATAAGCTGAAGTTTATATGATAGAGAGGAAAAATAATTGAATAAACTATGAAATAATGTGGGTTTATTAAGTTATTTTAAAAGGTAAGTATTATTATTATGTCCAGATTAATTACTTTAGGTTTACTGTAATAATTTGGGACCAAAATGAAGCTGTATTCTAGATGACATGCGCAAAACGTTTAGGTTCACTTATTAAAGGATTTGTTTGGTTTCGTCTTGTAATAATTATATTCGCCCACACAACAAAATGGACTGTAGTTGTAGAAATGTGTAAATGTATCTATCGGTTGTTATCAGTTTGTCTAAAACAGTAATTTGTTTATAATTATCTTACTGTAAAGATTTATACTATATAAATCTTTAGAAAAAATGTATCCTTGGTCGGGGTATAGGCCTAATCCAGGCTTTATGTCTTGCAGGCTCGTGTTTAAAATACTTTTCTAGTTATGGTCTTGAGTAGCGAAGAGTATCTTTCTACTTATTTAAATGTCCGGCCTCGATGCCAAGAAAAAATTTCTTCTGAATAAAATGAACTTGAAAATTCAGATTCTGTATCTGTATCTGTATCTGTTTCTGGTACCCTATGATCCCCAGGTGGGGCGAAGGGGCCTCCAATGGAGGTTTCATTACCTATACTAATTTTGATATGCTTATTTTCTGAGAGAGGGTAGAGGGACAGGTGGTAAGCCCATCGCCTCGCAACCCCCCTCTGGAAACTAAGTATTTCTTGGACGTGAAAGGGCCGAGAAATTTTGTCCAGAGGCTCTAATTTAGGCTTGGAGTTCTTTTACCTGCCGTAAATCTACGACACGAGACCCCCAGCTTGAAGTCCCTCCCGGAGGACTCCGTGCCCAGGATTTTTACGTCCTGAAAAATCCATCGACCGCGGCCGGGTTTGATCCCGCGCCCTGCGGATCTAGAGGCGGGCACGCTACCTCTAGACCACCGCGGCCGACAAAATTCAGATTAATGCATAACAAATGTATTTCGTTAAATATTTGAGAAAACAATATAATATATTCTCTGTGTAATTGATCAAGACCGCCTGCATGATATACTGGATAGCTTTGCTCACTTCAGATCCACAGGTCCGGGTTCAATCCTCGGAACCTCCTCGAATATTTCTGCGTACGAAGGTCTGGAACGGGGTGCACTCAGCTTCATGAATCAAACTGAGAAGCTACTTGTTAATAAAGTAGCGGCTCCGGTTGAATAAACTATCACTAACGGCCGTGGGAGTCGGCATGTTGATCACATACCCCTTGCCTACGATAGATGACGCAACGGTTGAATGGCAGGCCTAGTCCCGCAAAGGGATGTTGCGCCATGGATTTAGTTTTAGTTTATAATTGATCAAGCGAAGCGACGTCCTGTTTTAAGTCGACCATTCGGAATTTTGTCTGTTTCATCTGTAATTTTGTTTGTTACCAAGTTATAAGTTAACCAGACGCGCTGTCAGATTTTCTTCCAATTTTAATTTGATGAAAAATATACCTTATATTTTCTGGACGCGAGGTCAACTGTCCGCAGAACTACTTGTTATTATATTATATCTCTCGTGTATAAAGTGAAATAGACCTCATTTTTTCCTTGTCGTCGTGAACTTGAACCTACATGTCAGCTTATGAAACATTCTAAGCAGGTGGGACTTGGAGCTTGTTAGAAGTTACACTAATCTAAGTCGTTACAAAGCACAATGAAGTTTGTACATACCTTGGAACTGAGATGGGGAGATAGAAACAGCCTGGCAGGTAGGGAGAGTGACATTTAGAAAGAGAATGTCAGCCTGGAGGGAGAATTATTACACTCGAGCAAATGTCCTTACGTAGTAATCATAATGGTTGACAGTACAAAACGAAACATACAAATGCCATGATTTGCAAAATATTGTTATAATCTGCACGTATTGTACAGTCGCTGTAATTTCACTCAGTCACATTCTCTCATATTTGGCATCTTGATACAAGGTAGTTTTATGAATGCTTTTTTGTTTATTCTTTTTTTGATATTTGAATAACCGTATATATAATAATTAGACCGCGAACTTTTAGATCTTAAATTGGCGTTTTAGGTACCTAAAATAGGCTTTCAGTAGGCCTACTTCATTTAACCTATATAAAACTAAAATAGCTCTAAAAGAGTGGAGAAAAACATTATACCTAGGTACACAACAGAAACAAACAACTTACAGTATTGACAAATGAGCGTATTAACAATACAATTAACGAATTTTAGATTTACATACATAATCCACGTCACTTAATTAATTTTTTGTGGGAGCTCGAAACATAAAGAAATTAAAACTATTATTAAAAAAAGAGAGATTTTTACATTCTTTACTTTGCATTTATGAAAAGTAGCGAATTTAAGCTCAACAGCATACATATTACAGAAAGTGAACAATTCAGTCCCGGTGTGTCTCATCAACAAATTTATGTGCTCTGGTGACGATCTAGTGCCAACAGCATCAAATGTCAACAGCATCAAATGTTGGCATGAGAAGAAAATAATAATTTTGAAGTAGCAAGAAAAAACTGAGAACAATAAAAACATAACTAATCTCTTTGTTGCATGCTTGACAAAATAGATTTTACGATTTGTCGTAAAGTACGCGAATTTGTTTGCAGCCACTGATATACGCCTGAGTCAATTTTTAAATTACTGTTAACTTCATGTTATGCAGTATTAAGCCAAATAGGCATTTTTCCTTTCTTTAACTCAGTTTTACCTCTCCCTTTAGGTACATTAAAGCGACCCACACCGCCCGGGCAATAGGCACTTTTTAAAGGACATTAAAGATAAAGTAGGCAAAAATAGGCGCTAACGTTGAAATAGCTGCTATAAAATTAACAGTTTCCAGTTTCTTTAGTCATGAAACACATGAGTACAATTTTATCTGCAACTAGGAACTCAGGAAAAGATAGGTTTTAACCTAAATATCCGCAATACAATATTTAGCCTAATAATACTAGCAATATAAATTTTTCCTAATTTTCTCAAACTCCGGAAGATATCATGTTTACTAAGAAATGAGATTTCTCCGTGATATTTTTCGGTTATCGTTAAAACAGTACAAATTACTTTTTTTTCCGTACGAATGACGATTAATTAGCTAGTCATTCAATAAACGAATGTAGAACACAATTACAATATTAAAACCATCATTTAAAAGGCCTTCCATCGAATTAATTTAATTTATTTTGAATACTTTAACTAAGACACGAAAGCATGGCTACTGTTCTATACATGCACAAGGTTTCCATTTCCTAGCAGTGGCATTTACTTTCTAGTCATAAAGTCTATGAAATACACAAGGTCCTTCCAAAACAACCTTGTCGATTGAGTTAATATTACCGTCCAAAGAAGTCTTTCAGCAGGTCTGTAGGCTGAACTGAACGACTCCTTGTGCATTTAAATGACTCGTAGACGTGGGAGTTTGTTTGTTTTCTCTTGATTTATGCACACAGCTAGACAACTTTTGTGTGGAAATCACTATACCTTATTAACTGTGCAGTGATGTTCACCTAGCAAGAAAATATACTTGTTCGTATTTAAGCCACAATAACGATCTCACCTTGCCTTAGTGGCAATGTGTTTTGTCATTTAATGCGAAAGCAGTGGCAGTTAGACATTGCATATCTGAATACTATTTTTTTTTTTAATATCACAGGAGTCTTTCATATAAAATGACAGAACAATTGTAATAAAGACTGCAGATGTTAATGCAACAAACTGAGAAACTTACTTCTGATAAACACGAATTAAATAAATAATCCACAGAACAAAGCATGATTTTAATAATTTTTTATATGTACTTTGTATTAAAAATAAAATAGCAATGTTTCTACTGCAAAAATTGGTTTTAGCAACTTGCTTCTTTGCAGCGTTATGCCATTCTATTTGATTTTATTAGATTAGTAATTGCATGTGTAGACTGATAAAACGCCTGACTTTTTAGTTAAAGCGACGTTAATATGAACAAATTAATAAACTTGTAAAAAAGTAAAGTATTTTTTCACGAATTAATAAACAATTAGCTTGAAAATTACGGATAACCATGGGCAATTCCATGAAAGATTACGAGTTAACCGATAAATTCGCGACTACGAAGCCGGAGCAAATTTGTCTGACGAAATTCGAGTAGGATTTATTAAGACTATTCCATGATCAAATTAACGGATTATGTAAATAATAATTACTTTCTTGCTTTATTGATTAATCCATATTCTGACAGCTGTGAGATCACGCCATACTATGAACGAATAATCGAGTAATCGAATGAGTTACCAGATTCTAACCAATGCTACCAATAGTGCTTATGAGAAATAGTTGCCTAATTCAGATAACATCAGAACAGAATAAAATCATACGAACTAGCTTGCACCGAATGAAAATTGTGTTTCTAATCAATGCACATTTATATTAGACTATTTCAATTTCCAAACAAGTTATGTCGTATAAAATAATGTGTCTTTAGTTTGTTCATTGGTAGCATGTTACGTATTGATCACTGCATATTGATACCTTACTTTCCAGTAACGAGCTGACGTTTGATCAGATAAATTCGCATCATTGTGTTCCTAAGCATAACTTATTATCAGTTAAAGACTGTGTTTGGTCGATATCCGAGGTTTTGCTTCACATTATTGGTCATTATTAAATACGCGTCGTATGAATGGAATAGTCATCTTGAAATGCACCTACAAAATTTATAATCGGGGAACAAAAAGCCATACAGAACGTTTAATTTAAGACAGTTTCCATTCATGCCACGCATAGTTGATTTTATCCGATAATGTTTAGTATTGCCTCGGATATCGTCCAATCACGTAGCCTGCAAGTATCGCAAAAATGCTATTTTATCGAATAAAACGCCAGCTCGTTACCGGACACGTCTAGGTATCAATATGCATGTGATTAACACGCCACATATCTGTATTGTTGTCAGTAAACAGAATTGTACCTGTTATCTTATACAACATAACTTACTTGGGAATTAAAACAATTTAAATGTGCATTGATTAAAAACACATTTTCTATTTGGTCAGTTCGTGTGTTTTTGTTCTGTTCTGTCTTTAGCTTTTATTAACTAGGTTAACTATTTCTCGTCGCCGTGGGTGAGTCGGTAGCGCGCCTGCCTTCCACTCCGGCGGCCCGGGTTCGATTCCCTGCCGGGTCAGTGAAAAATCCCTTTCCCGGGTTCAGGACTGGGTAGGTTAAGTCTTAGGTTAAGATAATGCACATTGTGCGCGATTCCTTAATTAATTAATATGCACTGTTGGTAGCATTGGTTAGTATCTGGTAACACTTTCTATATTGTTTGTTTAGTTCATTTAGTATGCCGTGATTTGACAGAGGACACAATGTTGATTTGAATTTAAATAACACAAGTAAGAAAGTAATTATTATTTAAATAATACGATACAGTTTATTCATGGAATAGTCTTAATAAATCCCATACGAGATTACGAGTTCCATCAAATAATTTCTCTTGCGATTTCTTCGCGCGAATATATCGATAAACTCGTAATTTCTCGTGGGGTTACCTATGATAAAAATAATGTAAATATTACACTCCGGCGCAATGATGGAGTTCTAGGGTGAGCTTATCATACAAGCTTCAGATATTAGCCTTTACAGGCCAGTAGAGGCCCAATTTAATTTCTTCCCAGAGTGATTAGCAGAGCCCGGATTCTAATGACCTAAAATTGTTTGAAAAATTACCTATAAAATGACCCTAGATTTTAAAGAAAATGACTTGATAATTATAAAAAATTACCTAAACACTGATATTTTATTTATAAAAAAGTATTATTGTACACACAAAGTTACAGACTAGTTTCTACATAATTGTAAAAACTGTAAATAACTGTAATGTTGTGAATGTTCTTTTCTCACGGAAATTTATACTGGCACTGAGGCACTGGTGAGTCAAAATTCAGCGCATCGTTTTCTGGTCTGTGCCGGATTATATTGTTGTTTATTGAGGGTAAACAGTAGTTTGCACTCTCAAATCCAAGAAGGTGGCTGACTCTGGTGCCAAGTCAATCTAATAACAATGGTAATATAATACAAAATTTTGGCGCTTCTTTGATCCTCATTTCCGACTGAGACATGTCAACACTTGAACGGCGAATTTTTCCTTCTTGCATTAAACAAACAACACTTCAAAGACAGCACCGCTAGCAACGAAAAAAGTTAATCCACTCAATGTAATTACACGAAAATGACAAAATAATGACCTAAAATTGAAATAAATGCCCTAAAAATATAAAATTGCATAAAATGACAAAAATGACCTAATAAAAATGCATTTCTATAATCTAGAGGCGATGATTAGGATTTATCTACAAGTTGGAAATGTCTGTGCAGCATCAATAAAAAGATGACATGTCATTAGAAGCCGGGTCCTGGTAATTAGATGTTTTTCATTAGGAAACGTGTGGTGTAACTTCATCCTCTTAGCCTCGCCGCTGTGTTCAGTTGTATAGTGGTGAGTCATATTGTACCATATTGTTTTCCAAAGAATAGAGGCCCATATTCTAGCTTTAGCAGGTGCTCGCGGCTTCGCCCGCGATTATTTTTTACTCTACTTCTAGATGTTTTATTTAAAACATTTATTGAACAGAAAAATAATTTAAAAATGTATTATCAGTGACATCGTTTTTACATAAATTGCAGGAGTTACATAATTTTATTCTTATTAAGGTTTAACGTAGTAAATATAAATAATTAAACGAACAAAATTAATAAGGTGCTGCCATATGATCATACAAATTCGAAATGAACGATTAAAACCTACTCAGTTTCATAAACCTTACCCAAATCGTGCATAAACAATTAAGGCCCGGTTTAGGTTTAGGTTTAAACTTGAGTTTTTCATGTTATTGCCTATTATAAACCTTAACCTGGATATTGATAATTAAAAAGCTAAAAACCCGGCTTCGAATTGCATTTGACGATTAAAATGTGCCGCCCGGGGAAATACGACCTCAGATTCCAGTTCCCTTCCCCGAAAAACTCCCGCGTAGTCAATTTCGACCAAATCATTCAATATTTTCTCGTTTAGGCTTGCATTCATGATCCCCTTCTGTCTATATATGTAAAAAAAATCAGATCTCTGCGAGTCGTAAACAAATGAATCAAGGTAGCAACCGAGGAAGGCCACCTTCAATTAATTTCACAATTGAATACGGTCTTGTTAATGGGTAACGTTGGTTGTACACGGAAAGACATGTTATATTAGATAGATTTCTACCTATTCGAAGAGTTCAATACCAATCAGAAAGCTGTATACAGTAATAATTACCTCTGTGGAATAGTCTTTCAAATGTTTTCTAGTTAATGGTTCGATCCCGGCCATGGTCGATGGCATTTATGCGTGACTGTTCTGTGTCTGCACATTTACAGACATATTAAAAGAACTCATGCGGAACAAAATTTCGGCACACGGCGAAGATTACAGGCCTAAACAGCAATAGTAGTTAAATAAGTCGTTAAACCAGTATTTAGATAAAAGCCAACAAGCAAGTACAATAAACGTTTCTTATAAGTTATTCTTCTTCTGCAGATCGATTGCACAGGTATTCTTTACTCTACAGTAGTTGAATGCTTTTGTTGAAGTTCTGTAATTTAATTAAAGGGAATACTTTTTCTATTTGTAAGCTATTATTTGTCTAGAGATATCTGCATTAATTCTGCTTGGTTATTCTTACAATAAAAAAGCTATATAGCCTATCATATTTTGAAATATTATGCTTTCTTTACATTAACTCATAAAACATATGACTATAATAATTATGTCCATTGTCCACATCAGTCTGCCTTGCTTCATGTCATAAAATCAATAAATAATTAGATGAATGACTAATAACTTCTCTAGACAACGACCCTGCATACTTGCAGCAGTATATCCATCGTTGTCTTCTATTGTTCCATCAACGTTTGCAACATAAACTTGTCGGATAATTCCATCAAAGTACTAACAATATGTCCATTCGGGGAGAGTGTCCATAGCGCCTTTTTCTGTTCCCAACAAAGTTTGCATCGTAAATGTTTGGTTAAGTACAAGCCGCCACTGAGATAATGAGGAGGTTGATTGTTATAATAAGTTATTTAAGCTTGTTTAATAATGAGAGAAGTCGCACAATAAGGCAAGCCTTATTAATCATCCCCTTCATAACTTGTGCGCTCACCCCGGATGATGCATTCCTCTTCCCTCTGTATAACTGCTTTTATCCTTACCCACACCATTTTGCGCCATGCCACACCATACTTCAAAAAGTTGTCACAGTGTTTTTTGTCACATAATAAATCATATCTTTTGTTATTATTGTTGACTGGTTATCCGACCTTCGTAAGGTGAAACAGATATTTTGCATAGAGAAACATCACGAGTAATTAATATTTTTTAGTGCGCCTGACGTTCTTCCGGAGTTTGAGAACGACTACTGCCTGGCATTATGTCGGCAATATACTTTCCAGTATTTAATATTAATATCTGTTGCAGGGCTTGATCATTTTCTCATACAGATGACATTACTCTGGCGAGGTAAGTGCATACACACATAAGACACGTATTGAAATAATATTGTACAAATAAAGAAATATACTGGTTTGCATGGAAGTAGATGCAGACAGGCGTCATTCTCAAACTCTGGAAAAGTCAGGCCTACTAAAAAATGAAATACAGTTACTTTCTCGTGATTTTTGTAGGGTAAGGCTGAACACCGTGCAAATTACTACCCGTACGAAGGACGGGTAACCAGGGGGCATAGCTAAGTGTGCACAGCGGTCAGGAAAATGATTATTATGACCAACCAGTTAGGCCTACCCTTGATTTGTGCGCAGTGTATGTAGGGGGCTACTTTAACTGCGCAAAAACAACATCGTCAGGTAGAATAATAAATTCCTGCGAGCCTCTCCATTCAAATTTTATTAAGATGCCCACTGCTCCACATCCACATATAATTGAAGGGCCTAGTTCCATAAGGCCGTAAGGCACAAGGACATAGAATCGATAACTCTTTATCTTTTTAAACTATCAGCGTGTTCCGTTTCTCAACGCTGTGAAAGCGCTGGCAGCATTTTTGTTCCAAAGCTAAGTAATGACGTCATCGGTGCCACCAGTTTCCACAGCGCTTTGGCATCGGTTCCACCGGCCCGTGGATATGGTGCGAGAATCCACCAATGAATCTGATTGGCTCACGTAAAACTGCGGGGGAATTAGCAGACGATGGGCTTCACTCAATCCTGCCCGGTGTCCATGCTGTCACTTGACTTGATGACATATATATACAGTATAAAATAAAATTATTATTATTATTATTATTGTATGTATAGCTTAATGATAGATGCATAGGAACAATAAAACTCCAAAATGTTTAGGAAGAAAGGTAACGAGTATAGGCATAAAAACAATATTAGAAGAAGTAGGCTATGTATATTCTCTTCAGATTATAAGAACTCGCTGTCTATAACTGGATGGTATGTTTAAAATTATTGACCAGCAGTTATATTATCCTACCTGATTTAATTTGCATGAAAGGATGTGCGCATAAACATGCATAGATAATGTTTTAGAGGAGTCAATTAGTTTTGGCTGTATTCCTTTAGGGATTTCACTCTCTTTTGGCACCTGATTTAATTTGATATGGTATTCGCTATTTAAGAAAACCTAGCTGCAAAAATGTGTTATATTAAAAATTGTGACACTTGTCAGTTGTGTTTGGGTTTTATATGGAGACATTCTTCCGAAAGTTTTAGGTTAGACGTGACTAGTACGGCAAAGGGGGATATTTTCAGTTATTACTAGATGGGAAGACTTTTAGCTATATCAATAATAATGTAAATTCTATTTGTTTGAAACCATAATACACCAATGCTTCCTGTAAGAAAATATTATAATAATTTAATAGTAATTTAGTCGCCATTGATGGCACCATAAATCCAGCAGTTTTGTTCCAATTCCGCTGCAGCGTGACGTCATCGTTTGCCACCGGTCCGGTGTAAAAGCGTTGAGAAACGGAACACGCTGAGTGTTACCACTCACAGGCAGGTGGTTTAAAGTTTAATTTTATAACATATAGTTTTGAAGGACATGCTAAATTAGTGTTCTGAAAATTTACAAGGTAGAGTGTATTGGGATTTTTTACAACCAGAGACACCCTACCTAAGCATGTTAAACAAAAACTGAAGTACTTTTACAGCAACAAAATCTTTTACATTGTATCACATTATTTGTTTTTACTTTATTTTAGTAAAAACCTGTATTATACAGTAACAATTGCATGTCTGCCAATGAATACCAGTATAGTCATTAATACAATAGATGTTAAGCAAAACAATCTATTTTGAATGATATTATACTTCAGAAATGCAAGTTCACTTTTTATAAACATTTGCTTGGATGGTAGCACTGCAGAAAATAACAGTTGATAAACACACCTCAATAACAGATAGGAAGCGTCCCTTACGCCTGTATGGAACTGTTATGAAGTAGAATGAATGTGCAGTCTCACAGGTCTTTTCTTATAACTGAGCGGAGGTGTAAAGCACAAGTACAAAAGTTCACTGAGTATTTAAGAGATATGAGAAGTCATAAATGTTAAAAACTCAAAATTAAAGATTTGTGCCTTACGCCCTTATGGAACTAGGCCCTTCATTTGTATTCTGATAAGCACTTAAAAAGGTTCAAGTTTTCACATATAGTTCTATGATTAAATAAAAAACAAGAGGTATATTTGGTCTGAACAAGATCGCAGCATGGCTTTGAGAAATAATATGAAGGAGGTCTATTAAGTAGATTGGATTTAAAAAAAAATGTTGCGCATCAGTACGCTAAAAATTAATGTACGTTTTGACAAGTGTTATTCTTAGCATTATTAATACTAGTTTTTGATGTGTTTTACTTTCAGAAATATTAGCATTACATTTTTTAACAAGTGTTATGCTCAGCCATATTGGAAATTTAACTTTAACTGTGCGCATTTCGAATGTTCCCAGACGCGTTTCCATGCGCATTAAAATATTTTTAGAGGTAACAGCTGACCGTATGCACATTGAATGTGACCCGGTAACTAGCTAGTCTGTAATTTTTCTGTAGAGTCGATTCTGGTTTCCTGAGATCATGGAGAGCGTAGTGGAATGGAGCGGATAGCATAAGAGGAACTCAACTGAATGTACTGCAGTATCTCTACCGGTGTAACTACTGAGAATTCATCTCCCTCAAAGTGTTTCATTTTGTTTACGTTGTGAATGTCTGTTGCGACATCCTGGGGTTCTAGATGACTGAAGTTTCAAATCCCGGTATAATGTCTAGTCCCAGAACAGCTGTTAGTTTGTGAGGTCGTTCTAATGGCGTGCGGACAGCCATCAAGTTTATAATGATCCTCAGTAAGGACTACAGAATTAGATGTGCAATATAAATGCAATAAATTTTCTATAGGCTATCGTTCTCGGAAAGAGCCTATTCCTGGTCATTCTGTGTACATTTTATACATAATATAGTGCATACTACTACCTCCTATGGCTGTAATCAATATATATGTTTCTAAAATAAATAATATCATAAACCACGCTATACTGGCTATAAAAATTCACTCCTGCAAGTATTAGAACAATCAAATTACTTCCATTTAAATAATATGCCAGCATGTCTTCCATTTTTGTTTTCTTATTATTTATATATGTGAAGCTGTATTGTTAACTTGTAATCATTGTAAATGTTATGCTTAGTCTAAAGTGGAATTCCCTTATATGGGAATTTGAAAGGCAATCTTCCTCAATAAATAACTTTTTAGATAGCTTAATTAAAAATCTAACTTCTAACACTACCCACGCAAAGTTAAAATTAAAAATTACACTGTGCAACTTGAAACTTGCCCTTTTGATAAAATACTGTAGGTGTATTAGGTAGACTGTTTTATCTAAATAAATGGTGCAAAAATACGTTGCACAAACTTTCTCGCATATACGTGTTAAAGGCTAGCACAGAAAAAATTAAATTAAAGAGACAATTAAATTTTACTTATTACATTTTCATAAAACTAACAAGTATCTAGAACGGAAAGCATCAGGGTCGATCTTTATGTTCAATGCTTTTACCGTGAAATAAAATAATAATAATAATAATAATAATAATAATAATAATCAATGGCAGTAAAACTGCATATTATTAGTACTACTACTACGGGAAAATTCGCACCATGGGATGAGTCGGTCCCACCCAACCTATCCTCACCGATGAAGTTTCTTTTATACCACGATCTAGCGAATTCTTCTGTCCTAGTATTATGAAGAAACTCGTGACTGGACGTTGGAGGTGTGACGTCTTACCACTAGACGAGAGGTGGCAGGCTGACAAACCTTGCGGAAGATATAATATGCCACATTTTCGAAACCTACAAACAGTGTATCGTACATTATTCGAAAATGCAAGGGCGCTTCGCTACGGCTGCCGCCTCCGCTTCGCGCACTTAACTATGTGGTTAGTGTTATGCATTATTTAGCTATATGCAACAGTATACAAGGACAGTTGGTCACTCTGCTTCGCTCAGAAACAAAATACATCACACAGTCCGTGCAAATGTGAATATCGAATGGGGAAGCTTAAGGGGCGACTATATTTGAATTTCGCCACCACTACTACTACTACTTAGGTTATATTGCACGCTTTAACTGCATGTAGGTCATACCACGTGTTTAGTATATTCGCGTGAAACATTAGTCTATATCAGCGTTTCTTAACCTTTTTGAACCCGAGGACCTCTAAAATGAGTAAAAAAACTTTACGGACCCCTAATTTTACATCCCATTTTTAAAAGTAGGCTATATGTAGGCCTATATTCTTAATATTTGGGGTATTAAATTATAGGTCGTTATAACGAAATACATTTTTTTTTAATCCGACGGAAACACAGTTATTGAATTGGAATGAAACTATTGACAGTAAAATTATATTTTGAACAGACTTTAATATGTATTACCAATTTGATAATATAATTAGGAATTATGTTATTACTCACTTTTAATGAGACGGTTGAGCTTGACGCTTCTTGCAGAGTTCCTGGATATTTGGCTCAATATTAGTCAAATTTAGTCGAAGATCAGCAGATACATTAAGTCGGTTTCTATATTATGCTTTTAGTTAAACGAGCGATGAAAATCCCTTCTCATAGAGATAGGTTCTGGAAAGCTACTTCAACGAATTTAAAGATTCTACCCAAGATGCATACACTATGAATTAAAACATTTAACTTATTTGAAACTTTTTTGTTGTTGCAAAAATTATCTGAAGAGTAATAAATACAGTCATTGTTTGCTCAAATTATGTTTGATTGGCTATCAATAAGTTTTATTTTTATTTTTTATTTCAACTGTATTTGAACCTGGGACCTCGAAGCTAAAAGGAGTATAAACACATGAAAAAACCCATATCAAACCCATATCAAACCCATATCAAACTGCAAAAGTAAGGAAACTTGCAATATGACCTGTATTTTCGAATATTTTAAAAACTTTGACATCTAGTGTCCATTTTATGTGAAAAATTTCTACTTCTTTACTTCCCACTTGCTTTATGATATTTTTTAATTAATTATGTCTGCGGACCATAGGTTGAGAAACGCTGGTCTATATTAACAACTCATTCGCGTCATGTTTCTATTGTTTAGTGATGTCTTCTTTTGTGATATTCAGTTTAAACGATTATAATATCCAGTGACATAGCGGCGATGAGTTATGGAAAATAAGCAAGTCCTACAAACCCGGCGTTTGCCTTTGCGAACGACGGAACCATGAAAAACCCAAGTCAATTTGGGCGGCCACGAGGTATGATTTGAATTCAGGACCTCTTCCCTGTTATCGCATAGGCCTACCACCTCGCTGTAATTGGTTTTAGTGTGTTCATTGCGACTGAGCTAAACTGATTGCATTTCACAACAATAAGTACATTAGGCCTATAGTTTTCTTGTTACTAGGGGCAACAAAATGTCATTCATAATTTAATTGACATTTATGTTCTGAAATTCGCATTTAAGCTGTCCTTATTTCGATTTTATCTTGTTATCTATTAAATGTACAAAGGAATGTGTTAAACAAAAAATGTTCATTTTAAATTTTTCTACAACTTTACTGTGATAGGTTTTCATGTATCGCCTACTGTAAGGGATATAATCTAGAAAAATTGAAAATGGATACGAGTAAAGTGCCCCTTAAGTCATTTTTGCGGAAATACGGATATAGCCATTTTATTAGTCACAGATAAGACTTTACAATTTTAATTTTTTATTAAAATCGTTAGAGCCATTTTTTCAAAAAACAAATTTTTTAAAAAAGTTTTCATGAAAAGTCCCCTTAATATTTCAGTTGTAAAACTAAATTTCTGGGCGGTTCGACAAAATTTCGAAAAAGTTCTTAATTCAAAAAATGAAGTAAATACAATGAACCGTTTATCCGCTGTGCTTGTCCACGGACAGACGGACAGACGTCATTCCAAAAATATTTTTTTCGGTTTCAACGCTTCATGAAACGTGCTCTCCCGGTGTTATCTCGACTTCGATTTTTTGTCACGATCACAATACTTTCTCTATACTACGTATATGCGAGAAAGTAAAAACGAATCTGTAATTCCGTTTTTTCTAATAAAATCATTTTTTATTTTCTTTAAGACGTAATTTTAACATATTATGCCACAGGCCTATTAATTTAATCTGCCACTTTCGACATCAATTTAATTTGTATTAGGAGATATGTCGACACACAGAATCTGCCCATAAACGCAAACAATCAAGAAAGACGTTTTAATTTTGTGTTCTTTGCAAAGTGTAAATGAAATAAGTCCATGGTGGGTGTTAAAACATGTTTCATTTCTGAAATGAATTGGGTGAATTGACATACCTACTAGCAAAATAAAATATTTTGCCATTTTTATGATAAATTATTATGCCGGTATCATGTGATTTTATTTGATTAGTATGATTTTATAGGATCAATCTAGATTGCGATAATAATGCTTCTCCTGATAGAAAGAGTCGTAAGAGATTTCTATAGCGGTATCCGGTCGTTTAAGTGGAGACAAGAGTTTGAAGCAAAGGGAGGGATGATTTCTTAAATACCATTCCTTTCTGCTAATTCGTAGGCCTTAGGTGAATTTTCGCCGCTCCGTGTAGCCTATGCATTGAAGATATTCTTAAAATTGGTAAATCTAGATTTATTTTGAATTATCGTAGTTTCTTTCTTTTCGTGTTTTCCCTCCTGTTACTTTTTACGCGTTAATAAAAAAAACTAAAATAACATACAGAATCTACGGCTGGAAACGGAGAAAGTGCTTTGAAATGGATCCCTCTCAACATTAAATGCAGGTTAAGCTTAGTCATTATTATAATTGAATTGAAGACATATAATCACTAATTAGAACATTATATTAAGTATTAATTTTACAACTGCTGGGCTTATTTTTAAATGTAAAATAATATTATTAATTGTAATAATTAATTATGACTCTCCATAACTAGTTTATATTCAACTATAATGTGAATCATTATACTAATTGTAATTATTGTTTTTATTTTTTATCCAGTTGATATTCAACTGTATTTTAATTAATTTTTAATAATATAATGTTATTTATTTTTCATGACTACGTGTCAAATGGTAAAACGATAGCTTCACTAGAAAATTAATTTATGTATATTCTCAATGATATAATATAGGCCTGCGTACTCATGTATATGTAAACAAGTATTCTATTAATATATGATTAACACATTTGTAACATATAGAGTGCACATACTGTGATTTGTCAATAAAATTACAAGTGAATCTGTAATTTCTATGTCTCCAGCACTCAGATTTTTGAATATATTCTGTTAGGTTTTGTTCTAGTGCTTTTAGGCTGAACAGTTTCTCCACTTTACTTTTTACGTGGTACGTCACTTTTAGAGGTACAGGAGAACAAAGCTTGTCACGAGATATTTTAATAGTAACCCATCACGAGGTTCTTGGTTTCAATATTACCTATATTAATTACTATAATCCTGATTTTTATGGAATTTCATTTAAGCTAAAACTGGAAATTACTAGCGATAGCGAAGGGATATCCGTACCATTGACGTTGACCATATTAAATCAGTAACAACACTTCAACTAGAACAAAGAGAAATAATAAGGAAACTGTAGTTAGCTATAACAGATTCAGCCCTCCATGAAATTCAACTCCAGCTTCATCTTCACCCCTTGCTTCCAGAGAGTTAGTCCCCAAAAACAGGATATTAAATATCTTATGAAGTAGGGGGTAATAATCCCCTTGTTATTAATGAATGTTCTGAAAGTGATGTTGGATGGAAGGTAAAGTCAATTCAATTGTATATGCAGTTCTCTTTTAATCCTACTACACTCTTAACAAAGAACAGGAGAAAATTTTATGAAAATGATTAAATATGTGATTTCTTTTAATATTCTTGATATACTTAACTTCCGTATTCCCATTTTAGGAGTGCCCGGAGGAGGCGCAGCATAATTTTAAATGCCCAGTTATTTTACTCCCTTTTCTTCACTAATTGTTTCCCAAAATTATAATACATAAACATAAACATAAACATAAACATATAAAATATCTTCTACAGTAAACATTCAAGTAATGACAGGGAGGTGCCAGGTTCGCTGGGTTATGAACATTAAGCAAACATTATATTCTGCACCATTAATTTCTCAGCGTTTAAACTTATATAAAAATGTTAAATAAGTTAAAATTTAATGGTTACAACTTCTTTGCTCATGAATTTATGGATAAAATTCGAGTCTCTCGTTACATTACCTATGAAAATTTCTTCAAAAAATAAAATTTATCTGACATGTGCAGAAACCCCATAAAATAAATGATGAAAATCTGACCAGAAATTCTTTTATAGTTTCTTATATTATTTAGATAAGAAAGTGATGATGTTGATTAATATTTAAAGAAAATCGGAATGACTTCTTAAACATCATTATGGATTCTCATACCATTATAGAGAATATATTAAATTGGGTATCGTCATTGCAACATGTTACATTGCCAGTGAAGTACACCCCAATGAATAGTCGATTGCATTGGATGGGAGGCACCAGTGCGCTCTAAATAATAGCAAGTAAATCATGCATGAAGAACAGTTCTAGGAATTTTTAAAAGAGAACATTAGTATGCAGTGGAGAAGGTGATGCATGTTAGATTAGCTGACCTCGTTACACGAAGTGCATTTATATACTCCTGCGAGGAGTACGTTTAACTGTAAGCAGTAAACATT
Organism: Ectobius pallidus; assembly: GCA_964059195.1. Classification (NCBI taxonomy): domain Eukaryota; kingdom Metazoa; phylum Arthropoda; class Insecta; order Blattodea; family Ectobiidae; genus Ectobius; species Ectobius pallidus. The sequence continues at coordinate 46,790,331 of CAXKWD010000009.1, read as the reverse complement.
AAATAACCCATATTAGGGTACATCATTTTCGAAACGGAATAGAAGTTTTCAGATTTATGCCATGCAAGATAAACAGTTTTTATAATATAAGAGTGGACACTTAAATAACTTCTTCTACGCAGTGTTTTTCATGCATTTCTGTTCATGCTGTCATGGTGGAAACTAGAGTTTTTTTTTTCACCCAGTGCTGGTAACCTAACTTACCACACTACTTACCGAACTAGTTACCGCACAGGTGCTTCATTATATCAAAGCCGTCTCTTTTGATATATTTATTACTGCAGATATGGAATATAATCATATTTGCTAGTTGAAGTTTACAATTTCATTCTTGCCCGTCTTTACTTCCTTTTTATTTCGTAATATTCACATAGGCCTACACAATCATTCGTCACGCTCTGGGAAGAACCTTAGAATCGAGAGTTTCTTAATCTAAGGTTCTTAAAAACAGGCTACTAATTATTATCATAAAAATGGTATTGGGCAATAAAATAATCCTTTATGATGTTCCTACAACCTTATCTGTAAAACAGCATGGTGGAAACTACTGTATCAGCTATTCATAAGGTGTCTTGATTTCGCAAACTATGAAATGAAACCATCCTTTAAAGTTATTGAAAATTTTGAATTTTGAATGTTCAGGATGGACTCAAAGAAATGAGAAAATTATCTAAGCTTACAACAGTCATCAGATAAAAGGTATGTGCTGTTCATGTAATTGTTGTGTGTATCTATGGCATTCTGAGAACAGCATGGTTCAAAAGCGAAAAGTTCACTGATGTCAAAATTCACGAAACATTAACTATTTAAAATGGAATATTTTTTTGGTTCAATTACTCCGAAGGGGAGCCAAGCAGATTAGTCAAATGTAAGTAACCATCTGTTAATAAAATATATAATCTGATGTGATACAATTTTAACATTAGGCTACTTTCTGTACTCTAACGAAGGACAACTCATTTTTTCTCACTTCACATTCCGACGAAAGGAAGTGGCTCTGTTGCAGGATTGCGCATTTGGTTAACGCAGCTTCACATAAAGCAAAAAAAAAAAAAAAAAATTGTTGAAAAATTGAATAATCGGTAACTACACTTTATGGAGTCCCTACATTAAAATCGTGATAAATAAAATGCTCTTCATGCAAAATGGTATTAAGTGTAATATAAAGTCGTCGATGCTTCTAGTCAAATCCCCAGACGACATTTAACTCAAATATAAAATTTCGTTTTGATAGTATTCTTCGTTCTCGAGTTAAGTTTTCAACAGACAGACTTGTTTCTGAAAATCGTGTTATTGAATCAGGGAATCTGAAAACAAGAACTTTTAGTAAACTCCGCATTAAATTTCAGGTTCAAACACATTTCTTCTGTAGTGGCTATGCTAGGGGAAGGGGGAGAGGGAGATTAAAAGAGAAAAATAAAATAAAAAAGCATAGGCCCAAGTATTTCCAAATTAATTAAAATGAAATAAAATAAACTAAAGGTAGCAAATTATTATTGTTCTATTACTTTCTAGAGAATCGATTTTTAGAGATGTGAGACCTCACAAATCATTTCTAATAGAACATAGTACTTAACTAAGTTATCAATACGATGATTAACTAATTATTTATTAATCAAAATTATTTAAAAATCGTTATTCCTTTGTCCAATGATATAGCTGCTGTAGGTAGATGAAAGTATTGTGTTCAGCCCTGTAATTAAAATTTGAATTTTCTTCATTAGGCCTAATAGAATTTTTGATGTCATCTGAGTCCAAAAAAGAAAATATTATTTTAAGAAAAATGCGTGTGTGCCTTTAAACAGCATAGCACAAAAATGATTAGGCCTTAATCGTATGAAAGCAAAATTTCATATTGAAACTATTATAGTGACAAATTTTACTACCACTTTAACATTAAGAAAATGTAAATTTTTAGGGGCTTTGTAAAAATGGTTATTTTTCTTTAAATCATGTAAACTGACTTATTTAGAACTTATTGCCTTTGCAAGAGAGATTGGGTTAATCGAAGGTACACTTCACAATAACGATATGAGAAGCGAAAAAAATCTAGATTTTCACAGAAGTTCTTTATTTTACCTGTTTTATCTCGATATTTTAATGTACAATGTTTCTCATGATCAACTTTGGAGTAAATCACTTTATTGGAGGCGGAGGTAAGACTTTTGCAGATTGGGGACTGATCTTCTCATACTCTTTTAATACTTAATGAAACCCTAGTACAGTCTGTAATGTAGTCTTTTCCTTATTTACTACAGATTGTCAAACAATACAGGTGCGAAATTCCATGGTAGGCTGTCATGAGAACAAAAGCAGATTGTGGAATATGAGCTAGAGGAGGATTTGCTCTGCTGAACCACAATAACAACAAGTTGGTGGTGTAGAAGTGTAACATGGTAGCCAGCCCACTCATGCGAAAACGGTGTCTTGTAGCGTCAAACCTGATACCTCCGATCTCAGGGCATTAAATTTTCAGGTGTTAATTTTGACACGAAGAAAGGCGATCGACCGACACTAGAATGCCATACCTCATGCCACTTTTTCCTCAGCAGCGTTCAAGCAAAGTCACTTGCTTATGGGGTGTTTCACACTTTTCTTATACGCTCTAACTTTGTACAGTAAGTAATCTATCAGTGGCATTGTAGTTCTGGTTTATTTTACATTTTAAAATTCTGATTGAGTAACGTATTAATTATCATTTTCATATTTATATGTTCATATTAATGTTACAAAATATAATGGTGCCTGTCCCGATTTGTCGCAAAACTAATAAACTGATAGAGCTGAAATGTTGAACAAACATGGTTTCTATGCCCGAAAGATTTATAGGATTATAGTCGTTGACTCATCTTTGCAGTTTATGCCAGTATACTGAGTCCACAGAAGCTACCTCCGATGGGAGACGGTTTTGAAAATAAAAAAGAACATAATTCCAAATATCCAATATCAGTTCAAATTAACACAAGCATGCACAATAACAATATAAACTGATGCACTTAAATATTTCACGATCTACTGGCAAACTACTCGTATGTTCAAAATGCTCCCTTTTAATCGATCGAATCTATTTTCTTCTTTGTTCTTAACCTAACTTTAAAAGTGAACTTTTTATCACTAACGTAATTACCCTTTCATAGAAGGAAATAACTTATAATAGGGGCTATATTTTTTTTTAAACAAAGATATGTGCGAAGTTTAAAAAGAAAAAGCTTTGCTTAGCTATATTTAACTTTACATATACTCAAAATATAGTATTAAGCAAATTATGTCCACTAAATTTCACGGAATTTATTGGTTTGCACGAAATGTGTAAATAACGCTAAATAGGCTTCCTACAAGAGGTATTTTGAGGACTGTGCAAGAAAATATTCTATAAAATCATAATTGTATGTGCTTTTAACTTCTTTTTCATTTTCTTAGTTTCCTTTCTCCTTTTATGCTGTCTCTTTGACTGCCGGAAAGTTATAGCTACTTAAAATCAATATTTGTAATAATATTTGAAAAAATGCAACAAGTCATTTAAAAGATCCATTACTTTTTAGTATGCACATTGCTATTTTTTATTTAGCCTACAAGTGTAAAAAGCGTTCTTATTAGACTGCCACACGAAGGAAGAGATAAGAACAGTAGAACTTAAATGTGATACAGTAAAATAAAATATAAGATTTAATAGGCTAATCCAAAAGGTTTAAAAAATCCCTCCATTAGGTATACAGTAATTATGTTTTATCCTTCATTGCTTAAACTGATATGTAATTTCATTGCCAAATAATGTTTTATAATAATTTCAGTTGAATGTTTCTCCGTTATATTTAAGTATAAGTGTAAATAAACGAATCAACTTCGTCAATGTCAAACGTAGCATAAAATAAATTCTTTGTGAAATATTCACCATAATAGATTAGAGTTAACACCGAATCAACAGGTTTATTTCACCAAAAATTTCCCTTTTACTTATTAATAATGGTTTTTAATAAGTGCAGAAACTCATTAAACAATACAAGTGTAAAAAAACTTTCTTATTATTGCCACACGAATGAAGAGATAACAACAACAGAACTTAAACGTAATACAGAAAAATAAAATATCAGATTTAATAGGCTAATCCGAAAGGTTGAGATCGGCCACCTACTGTCATGTTGCTTATAAGAAAGTAAGAGAGGAGATCTAGATCTATAGATCTAGGTGGTGTTGGTCTAACGAACCATATTATATTGATACACCGTGCATTAGACCATCACAGTTTTTATTAGTATCCGGTTTATCATGTCTTTAATGTTGATGGGTATGTGTATATGAATACTATTCAAATTGAAATTAAACTCGTTTTCTGAATTTACAGCTAGATTTTAGCAAGCACAACGCACAATATTGCGAACATACGCACGTATAACAAATAAAACACATGAAAAACGTATGATAGCACGCAATTGTTTGCACTAGTGCCATAAGCTCCCGGAAACTATGCAACCCATTAATGCTAAACAATGGGAGGCACGGGCAATGACATTCCACATTTATGTCAGTCCTAGAGTCGCCATATTCACCACCGTTGTCATGGTAACCTAACCACAGTGGTCACCCTCTCGATGTCAACACCATCTGTACGCAATCACGGCAATTAATAAATGCTTTTGCAAAGTGATTAGCAGTATTAATTACGGGCTATCCATTTCACTGAAAATAATAATGCCTATTTATGTTGTTGCCAACTACTGCTTTGGAAAAGGTTCGGATAATTTTCACTGCTCGTGTAATAATGTCAACCAGCAACAATATTGCCATCTATTATGCATAAAAGGGTTACAGGGTGAGTGAAAGCATGCACATTGATTTGAAATGAAATATTGCGTTTACAGAACGGATAAACTTGAGACCCAGTAATTCAGAACTTTTTACTTACTTTCAAGCAGTTATATTTTTTCTCTGCCGGTACCACAGGTAACTTACTAAAAACGATGAAAAATTCTGTTCGACCTGGAAATTCGTTTTGGAATTCAGCATCAATACACGTTTTGATTCCCTGAATCCAAAATATTATGCTAGTTTCATTAAAATGTCTATGTGACTGTGTACAGCATAAAGACAGATATTATCAAACCAATAGTTTATTTTCGAGTTGGGTATTTTCCTGAGGGTGACATGAAATATCTTCAGGTATATTTAGTTTTTTCTGTGTTAATTTCCAATCCAACATTCCTGGAGGCATCGATATTGCCTCATTAGTATGTCCATAATAAGAAGCATTGTTATTATTATTATTATTATTATTATTATTATTATTATTATTGTTGTTGTTGTTGTTGTTGTTAGGTTATAGTAAGACTAGCCTATATTTTCTTGACAAAATTAACAGAATGAGCTACAAATGGTTCCTGGCAGTCATGATATTAACGGTAAAGGTACCTTTACCATGCTTATTTCACTATATTATTCTGATTGTCTAATGCTCTAATACGGTATTCTTTTTTTTCAGGTAAGTGTGATTGACCGCCTCAGATTGCATTCAGAATTACAAGATATTTCCAATTGGAGTAAGTAGACGACACTAAAGTCATAATTAGGATTGTTAACTTATATGTTAGGCTAACTGTCGAATAATGTTTAATAATCTGTTGCAAAACCCGTTTATTAGGCGATACTCTTAACTTAGGTCTACTGAATTTCTGTATTACTAATTTACTACTTAATCGCAATATTCGTTTTTAATTATCTTTTCTCGCATTACTCGTGCGAACAGAAATGTTCTGTCCTACAAATTTGAAATATTAGTTTTACCCAGATCACATGTATTATACCAGGAATATATTCTAATATTACTTTAGTGAAAAATAAAGTATACATATTGTATTAACGTTTACATGTAATCTTATCCGACCCTGTCATAAGTTATCATACAAAGGAATGACCGAATGATGGAATAGCTGGAAATTCACCATTAATGAGTATAAATCTATAATTAATGCTTCATTATATTTTTTCCCCTCTTCAATTAAAACTTGATTTTGATTTTTAACAATCATATTTACTATTAAGAATTTAATACGATAATGAAAACGTATAAAAGTGTTAAATGATAATTACAATTGTTATTTATTCTAGTCCGAAGTTTATATTAAAAATATGAAGATCACTTATTTCAGTATCTAATTTATACTTTTTTCAATTACTGTTATGAATTTGCATAACTTTGTGATAATAATAGTAATACAATAATAAAATGTCTATACTGAAGCCTATAAGAAATGCAATTATTAATTACCCCTGTTTACCTATTTGAAATAGATGTACGCGGAAATTTTTATTAGTTTTCCGAAATATTTTGTAAGTTAGGCCTTTGAATGTTAAGATAATTGCTAAGTAATGGGTGTGAACGTTTAGCCCAGCACACACAAGTAAAAGGCATTCACTCAAAGGTCATAATAGAACATACATAAAATGAAGTAAGTCCCAATAACGAAAAAGATAGCAAAAAAATTGTATTTAAACATACCTGCTTGCTGCAATGAAGATGCCATATGACACAGTCTGACAATTTATCTATAGGCCTATTGTTTAAACGAGAATTTCTGTAACCAATAATTAAGTCACTTATAATCTAGGCCTACATTTTTCCCCAAAAATCCCTTTTACAATTGGCAGAATATTTTTTTCACTTTCTTGTTTATAATCCATTCATTGGTACTAGTCATTTGACGAACTAGTTTGTGGAATGATGTCCTCACAGGTAAGCTTCCACTGGCAAATCAGTTCTTATGTGTTAGAGCAGCTTGCTGTATTAGGAATAATAATAATAATAATAATAATACATCTTTATTTAATCTGGCAGAATTAAGGCCTTAGGGCCTTCTCTTACACTCAACCAGAGACAGAAAAGAAGAAACAAACAAATACACTAACATAGTTCTATTGTAATAATAATACACTAGATACATACATATACAGTAGTGAATTTAGTTTATGTTACATGAAATAAAACTATTTTAGTAAAGTGTGTTATACTAGAGAGAAAAAAATAAGTAACTTATCTTAGATCTACAATATACAAGAAACAATAAAAAGCAAATAATTTATACCTAAACAAAAAAAGATTAGCGTTTTTTTGAGAGATATTCGTTTAGCCTTCCACTGGAATGTCGCAAGCAAGAGCATAAGTTGGCATTGCTCTTGAATTAAGAATATTTGTAATGAAGTTATTAACCAGAAATAGGAGCTTCTACATGAAATGTAGAAAGTCTTAAATGAGCCACAAATATTGGAATTTTAAACAAAAATGCCATAATTATTTTCAAATAAAGTGCCAGGTTCGTAGAACAGAGTTTTAGGTAACAGGCACGCAGTGTTCTGAATAGAGCAAGCTGCTCTGACATCTGAAAACCGGTTTTCAATGCAGGCCTCTGTGCGAGGATAAGGTATCACCAAACCAGAAGGTCCAAACGTCAGTTAACGAACTTTCAAAAGTAATTTTAAACTTGTTGAAAAACACCGGGAGACCCAATGAAACATGAACCAGCTGCACTGTGTTTTTTCCACTGGGCGTGTGGATGCGTGTTTCCCACCGCTGGCTTTGCTTTGCAGTATTGCGTTGGCCGAGATGCGGTGTAGTTAAGTGTGAGTCGGTGTAGTGCAGCTGTTACGAGTTACTTTTAGTCACCATTATGGATCAGTATATGTTTACTATTGCGCAGCGTGTATTTACGTATGATTCGTATGTGCTGTGTTAACGCATGTACAAACACCCCCTGCCAATTTCATCTCTGGGTATATTTTTGGCCCTCCACCACCCCCAGAGCCCACGACGATAAGCCATACTGAGGTCCCAACAACTTTTCGGCCCATCTGTTCTATTACCCCATTTTCCCTTCTTGTATACCCTAAATCAATGGGGAAATGTGTGTATTTTCTTTGTGTTCGGTCATCTGTCTCGCTGGGGTCGTGTCTCCGATCCGGTGTTCACCTGATAGAGTGAGAGAATCCCCGAGAAACCCTCACTCGGATCGGCTATTACGAGGGTTCACCCATAACATAAAAAGTATACTAGGCAAACCCACACACCCTGGGAGAATTAAACCATAATATCCGCCAAGAAATTGCCAGCATTTCACAACTTGAACTACGGCGAGTGATAATTTCTTAAAGAGGTGCTAAAAATGTATGGACAACGACGGTGGCCAGTTTCAGCATCTCCTTTCACGTGGTACGTGCCAATTGGTACGTGAAGCTTGAAGATATAAGATAGTTAAGATAATTGTTCAATGGTTGCATCAGCACCACTCTATGATAGCCGCATATGGCAACGCGCCTCGTTGCGAACTTGGAAAGACACCTCGCAGTCGGTTCACAATTCATTGGTTCTGCCTGTAGTTCCTGTGGCCATTAGAAATTTACCGGTGAAACTAACATGACAGTTTTATGAGAGAAATAAACATCGTGTCATTTTTTTCGCTTAACTCTGACATCATGTACCATAAAAGGCAGATAGTTTCATGCACATGGATAATAGAGTGAACAACACTTTCTTACACCGTGTCTGGCACTGTGGCTTGGGTGGGAAGGGAGTTGTGAACCACACGTTGCCACCTGAACGTGAAATGTCACATTAAACAACGCATTTACTGAATGAGGAAAAGGGGTTGATACTTTCACCCCTTATTATATGAACCGCCAGTGTTCCTGACACAACATATAAATCTTAATTTGTAATCCGCGGAAAATACATTGACACCGGTCCCTACTTGTAATTACAATCAGTTTTTGTTCGGTTTGCTGAAATCAGAACGATGTTACACGACATATGAAATCAATATGCAAGTCATTATGAATGCTATTCATGGTGTGAGAGCAGATTTGACTGATGTTGGATACGAGCTGATGTTTAGTTGATTTCGATTTAATACGTGTGCCGTGCCACGAGTCCCTTTTCCAATTACAAGAATGTAACTATTTAAAAAAAAGTGAATGTTTGGACAGATACCATTTGTAATGAATATACTAAAACACGACATATTGGTATATAGGTTATTATGATTATAATTAATTGTAATTAATTTTAATTATTTTTCTAAAAGTGATAAATATGCTCCGGAACGGATCATTTGAGCAATTTTAATAATTGTTTTCTTGTTGCCCGAATTACATGGTAAATTACAAAATACTAGTAGTTGTTTACTTTACTTTATAAAAAAATTAAGAAAGTCAATACAACTAATTTTAGTACATTGAAAACCTATGAAGTGAAACGTCGCTTTAATACTGTACAATAAAATTAGTCCAGAAAACATTAGACTGTGTACTGGTAATTATTGTACAGTCGGTTCTCAAAACATTCATTTAGGTAAATAGGAATAAACAGAGATAGGCATAATATTAAAAATCTCTCAGAAGTTTCCGTTAGAAATGTGACAAATTCACAAAATATTCACAAATATTTTAATATCAAGCAAATATGATGCATTATTGTAAAACTAACAAAATATGCAAAAATACGCAAAATGAAACCACTTTTATCCCTTATATCTTGTCTTGTGCCCATTTTACCAGTAGCATGTAATATTGTATCACAGTATAGTATAACAGTAGCGAAGCTCTAATGAAAGGAAAATGCATCCTTTTGACAGATCGTGCGACACTAGCACCCCAAGCGGCCAGCAGGATGCAACTAGCAAACAGCCATTTCCAGCATTGGAAAGATACGAATATATGGCTGTATTTCTTCTTATTTTTAAAATTACTAGAACGAGATTATTACCGGAAAGGCATACTGGTGAACTCACCAAATCATAGCCTTTATGGTAATATAAAAAAGTTGTAGTTTCAAGATCGATGACATTGTATAGGCTATCTTATAAAGTATCAGACCGGTTTCCGTCCACCATATAAGCTACATCCCTAAGAGAAATCTTCAAGAATTTAATTGACCTACTACTAACAAATATTCTGACAAATAAGAAAACTTAATAATTGCAATAATCATGTAGTAGTACTAGTTCAGAAATTAGGGGGGAAAGTAAAGTTCTATAGGCATATAGCCCGATATGGTCAGTATCAGATGCAATAGCAAAACACCTTTGTCTTTTTCTTCATTTTGTTAAACACGATAAATTATTAAAAAGTAAAGGATTAAACACGTTATCTTTATTCTCGACAGTTTAATTTTGTTAAATTCAATTATATAGGCCTAACATAACCTCGTGTTAAAACATTTTCAAAATTAGTAGGGTCAGGTGGGGTATTTGTAAATAGGCCTATATATTTAGAAACCTTTGCTTCGTTAGGATTTTCATTTATGATATACATATAAAAATAATTAATTGTATATAGCATTTACAAGCCATTTTCTGCTCCTAAAATTAAAAGAAATAGGAGTAAATACACTAGTATGAATGCAAGCATGATAATCACAAATTTGCAATTTAATTTCACAAATAACTGTTTTTGCTTACCTCTCAGGATCTTTAGGGAACCTGAAGAAAGATAAATCGGGAGAATTCCTTTGGTTGTTGGTGCAATTTATAGCACCACAAGCATTTCCATAAAATATTGTTGACATTTTTCATCAGCAACAATGTAACATATTGTGTGACTTCTTGCTCACCGCTACGAGCGCTGCAGTCGCGCCGGTTGAAAAAAACTGTATGGAGCTTCGCTACTGTTATACTATACTCTGATTGTACATTATTAAGAAATGTGATTTTTCATAAATTTCCGGGCCCTAATTATAATACATGGTTAAGCATTAAAATTATGTACATACCGGTATTTTAAAATTATTTTTGGAAGTACCCAACAATAAAATTATCTTAAATAAGTAGTAATTCTAAGAAATATTTAATATAATTTAAATTTTATGCAATTAAAAAACGCATAATTTTTTCACAGTACTAATGTGAAATTTGAGTTTGAATCTTGTGAATTGCACCCTCCATTCTTGCCTTATATTTGAATTCATCCGTCGGGAACATTTTTTGTTTCATTACATCTATGTAAATTAAATAGTGAATGATTTGGTGAAAAGCGAAGTTCCTCACAGTATAAATCTGACACAAATGACAGTCAATTTGACCTGGATTCCGAACCGAACTATAGGTCCTTTAACATCAAGAATACTACTGTCAAGTACTAAGGAGTTTCTTCTAATCCTTTCAAACTTCAGAGCCGAATTTATATTGTAATATAAGCATTCTTCAAGTGAATTTACTAGTGTGTTATAAGTTTGATATAAACAAGGAAAATTTTATTCCAAGAGATGGTTTACAAATGTGACAGCTTTAATACGAAAATAAATATTTACTTCTTTTAAGATAAAGATAATGTGCTTATTTCTGGACCTTTATGTAATTTTTTGTGGCTACGCATATGCACATCTGTAGCAGTGAGAGGTTCGTCCCAGAGGAGAGAAAGTGAGAAAAGTCGAATTACTTAAGTAGCAGGCCGGTCAGATTTTGGTTTGCTTATAAAACATTGGCACAAAGCCTCTTAAAAATACAAATGCAGAAGTTAAACCATGGAAATATTTTCACTTTTATTCTATTTGATTGTAATATTGCTTATAAATGTTCAGGTATGTTGTTTCTATGGATATGAAATGTAAATTGAGGTTCATCTATATGGACTAGGATGGGTGACTGGTGTTATACAGATTATCTCTGGAAAAATGGCTGGCATAATGAGGTAATACTATATGAGTAATCTGTGATTTAGATTTAACCATTTTGTATCATTCCACATTACACTTTAGATACACACGTAGTCCTATTGGAAATGGTGGAATTATATGATGTTTATGTTGACTCCAGTTAGTGCCTTCAGCTTATAGAATAATATCTCATTGAGTTATATTAAACTTTTTAGGAAATAATAACTAGTCTAATTTATGATAATATTACACTGAATTCATCAAATGCAATTCAGTTCGCATGAAAACAGTATTGTTTGCAGTGTTCATATAGGCTAGGACTTTAGAAGTTGCACTAAAATATATAGGATTTGACAAATAACACTACCCAGAATGGCGTACGCAACTTTAAGGTCTTTGAGGTCTAAGATTCAGTAGCTTACAGTAGCTAAACGGTAGGTCGTATAAAAAAACCTATTGCAGAAGCAGTAACGGATTTTGAGAGACTACAAGTTTGGCCCTAAGGCTTTTTGTTGTATATCCATCGTTTATTCCTTACAATGAGTTAGATTTTTTTTTATTTTAGGTAAATTTTGTGTATTTTCCTTGAATTATGTAACTTTTTGCACACATAAGATAGATAGAATCGTAAAATTTGGCAGGAATATTGGCACATACAACAGATATAAGCGTGCAGAATTTGATATTTCTAGCTGGGCCATAAGTATAGAAAAACTGGCTGAATATCCGTGACGTCATTCACATCTGTACCAATCTAACCATCCATTTATTAACATTAATGTTTACTGACTTCCAGATGAGCTAGGAACTTGAAATTTGTAAAACTTATAGCTTTTAGCCTGTAACCGATGAAAAAATTCCAGAAAGTTCAAATTTTAAATTTTCCCCTTCAAAATAAAAGTTGGATTAAAAAAAAATCACAGCGTAGGGTATTTGTACGGCTAAAGACATTTTTACAAAAATAAAGGAATAGCCCTATTGTTGACGTGAGAAATTTGCTGTAATTTCGCTCTGTTAATATTCTAGTTATCACACATATTCCTTCACATATGCTTATCAAACTTTCTGAAGAAACCTTGGTCTAAAACTCAATCGCTTCTTAAATGTGGCCTATTAACTCCATCTGGCACTTTCTTATTTCATTTTACCTGATTTTATTTCTTCTTAAACGGATCTAGTATTTCCTCCATTTTCTAATCATTCTATCTAAATCATGTATGCAGCAAACGCCTATATAATCTTCCTTATAAACTATATAACATACAAAGCACGATGATTAACCCTTTCAGATCTGAATTCAAATTAATGGTATAAGTATTCTTAAACTAAACTTATCACTGGGTTATGTGTTTAAACTTAATGAGGAAAAATTTAGTAGAAAGCTGGTTTCTATAAATGACAGCCCTAACACCGGGATAATAATCCTCACATTTTAACATAATCATTATTCAATTAGTTTTATATTTATGCTATTATGCAATTTTTTGTGGTGTAGGCATATATACGTGAGTAGCAGTGAAAAGTTAAAAATAATATTAAGTTAGAAGTTATTTTATAGAGTTTATGTCGGCCTGGGCTGAATAAAGTTAGTAAGATTTCTGTTTCCTGTTTAGCAGGTTCGATTCTGATCCACATCAATAGCATTTATGTGTGCGTAAGTGTAAATGTAAGTCCTATAATTGTAGATGCTTAGCTTGTTATTAAAGAACTCTTGCGAGTCAAGAATCCGGCCCAACGGCGACGGTTACAAGTCTAAGTAGTAGTACACTACTGTCGTTGAAATAACCCTTATAATCAACCACTAACCAGTCTATCCAGTGTATTTATTTTTAGAGCCCGACTTTTGAAAATAGACATTTCCATATATAATCACTGTTTTAATACATGCAATCTTTGAATCACATTAGACATTGAAAGGATGTCGGGAAATATAGCCTCGTTTGATTCTATACACGAATTAATCCTCGAGACATGTTTAAGTATTCCTTCAGTGGTTAAAATGATTTATGGCTCTGTATTAAAACATCTACTTGTTCTTTACTTCATGCTAAGTACTTGCCTGAAGAGAGGTAATGACCGGGTAATTCTTGCGAAGACGACGAATAAGAGAAGAGGATGTCCAAAACAAAAGAATTAGCACAAAAAAACGTCCGACTTAAGTCCAACCTCACGAAATTTTTCGAAGGTTTATAAGATTATACCATCACATTTAGTGCTGAGAAATGTTTTATCTCGCGTCTTATTAATTTGTCAAAGAATTATTATGCTCTTTTAACTTTACTTTTGAATGCTAATGGTTATCCCAACGAAATATTATTCATACATTATTATCATGTTTAAATCCACATCTGTTCCTCACTTTCATGAATGCATTTTATGAAAATAAATGTGTTTGACGTAATTACGTCTAAACAGACGGCTACCGTTATTTAATAAAAATTAGGAGACTTGAGGCTAGGGTTTATAGCCCTAAAAGTAAATTGTTCCCGATATAGGACATTTCCAGGAGGTGTAGGCTCCCAGGTTTTAAACATTCGAAGGTAAGGGTGTCAGCTTTACGCACCGGCCCCCTTCACCCCCAGGATTGCTCCTGGTACTCATTTCCATTAGAAGCTGAGTCGACCTTAGGGTCGTAGTACTACCAGAAGGATTAGGCCAATTGAAGAATTCCAGCGACCTCATTGGGGACCGAACTGCTACCTTCCAATTTGTAGCGCAATGCCTTAACCACTACGCTACAACGAACCCTCTTTATACCCCTTCTAAAGAGCTATTCCGGTGCATTGAAAAAAAATCTTTGCACAAAAATCACGCTGCTAAATTATCACTTCTACAATAGATGTAACTCAGTTTTGGGTTAGTATTTTATTATTATTTTATTTTGTAAAATTATGAATTACAATATTAGTTTAATATATGTTTAACATGAACATTAATCTAATTACAGTCTTTACCTGTTTCACAGAAGACAAACAAACGAACAAATGATTAAGATATATAAATATAAATTAATACAAAATTAAATTAATGTAGCTGACATAATCTAAATTGTATTATATATTTTTGTTTAAATCCATTTTAGTTTTCACATTCTCTTATCTAAAATTAATAACAACAGCGGGGTAATTTCATAGTTACAGTAATAACGTACTAGGTGAATACGTCAGAAAATTCGTAAAACATATATATATATATATATACTAGTACACACACGCATCATATAAGGGGAATGGAAGGCAAATAAACATAAAAAGTGATGCCGTCAGCGAAGTGTTCTACTTATAGTAAAGATTTAGTAAAATACGCCTAAAAGAATAAATTAATACTTAGATTGTGAAGATAAGAATATTGTTTAGTTATGAATTACAAATGAGAGACAAAAATTGTTAACTGAAGTATAGGCAAGATTATGCTGCAACAAATTGGGTTCTATATTTTCAATTACTTAAGAAATCTAGTGACCAAACCATAGTATACTAAGTAGATTTGTTAGTATCTTCCCGACATTAGCACATCTATGGAAGAGTCATTAATTAATTGCTGGATGGCATTGCGAGTTAATATTTGACTGATATGTATGTAATGTTACCAAAAGAGAAAATGAAAATTAGATTCAGTACACTAGCCTAGGCCTATATAGAGTGAATTATAGAATTATTTATTGAAGAAAAAACCTCACGAATTAAAATAGAATTAATAAAATCAGTTTAATCAGCGATAATTAATTGCAACTGTGATATGCAAAAATAAGTTATTTTTTAAATCGATTTCCGAGTTAAGATCCAGATCAATTGATTGAGCAGGGCTTACGGAAGAAGAAAGATCTAAAGTTTGATAAGCATATAAAAAAATTATTCCTCTGGTTCGCATGCGATAGAGTTATTTGTCAGTATTATCTGTACTGCAACTTCCAAAGTCGTATATGTTGTCATGAAAACTGATTTGCATTTGATAAATTCTTTCTTATATATTACCATTAAATAGGCACTAAATATCAATATATCGGTCCAATATCAATAGGCTTCTTCTCATAGACGTTATAAATGCGTATATCAAGTTTCATGAAAATCCGATAAAGCGTACTTGAGTTATCGCGCGTACATATAGGTTACACAGACAGACTGACGGACATGCATTTTCCCGTCCCCTAAACAATCTCATGAAGTACCATTCTGGCACTTAATAAAAATGCAATACGTTTATAGTGAAAGGAATGAAGCATAATACCACCTATGTTTCTAATGGCTGCCTCATATTATTTAAGTGAATGGCCAATTTGAAAACATTTATCATCCGATCATTGAAATTACACAACTCTGGACATGGCCAGTATGTTACATACATCGGTGATCGCTTTAGGAATAGCCATACACTTTATGGAGGAAGCAATCCCGGATTCGATCGTAGTGGTGGATACCCATTTTATGTAAAACATTTCTCCAATAGCCATGCCTGAAGAGTCTTCGGGCCTTAGTGCAGCAGTAATGTGAAATTGAATGATGCAGTGGATGCTTGTCTAAGGTATATTTACTAGTTGCCGGTCTCCTTAACCGTGGTAGGTATGGTGCTTTTTTGGAGCCGCGGTGAAGGAGACTGTGGGTTCGAGTCCTGCATCGGGCATAGGCGTTTGTGTGTTGTATGGAAAATAAGTAAAACATCAGGAAAAAACAAGGTAAACAAACGATTAAACGTTCAGGAAAATTGGCCTATGGCCGGCTAAATTTATTTTTAAAAAAATAGGGATACGTAGAAAATAAGCATACAAAAGATGACATTAGATTATAAAATTGTGTAGGCCTGTAAAAATCAGAATGGTATTAGGAAATGGGCAAAGTAAGCCAGAGGAGCGAGTGGCATTGCATGGATCCAAAATCATACTATTAAAAAATATTGTTTTTGGTCTGTTAAAAAAACCTTCAGCGAAGTAATTTGTTAGTTCTAGTTTCTCTTTAAAGCAGCAGCTGGTAGATTTACGAACTTCAGTGGTGCCATTACTCTTTGAGAAAGTACTTAATGCTGTATTTTTTTGCAGTGAAACTTCTTTAGCCGCGGTAGGGGATAAATCGAGAGCTTGTGTAAAGCTCAAAAATCGTCACGAAATTAGTGTAACGTTCAAAATCGTCACGAAATTAATGAGGTGTGACGGAACGGACTGCACAGGAAACAATCAACTCAATGATCAGGAGTAATCAGCTGCTATACGATTTAAAGGACAAAATAAAATCAGGTAAACTGATATAACAAAGTGCCAGTATGCTTTTTTAATCAGTAATAATTGCAGTTATGATATACAGAAAATAAGTTTTTTTTTAAAATAGATCTTCGAGTTAAACTCCAGATCGATTCATTAAGCAGGGCTTACGGAAGAACAAAGGTCTAAAGTTTGATTCTTAACCTTAATTCATATTGGTATACACTGATATACTAATTCTTAAAATATGTAAACATTTTACAAAATGCATTGACAATGAAATAGTACAGTAAGCCAATAAGAAGAGGATAGTTCCACCTAGCGGTATGCAGTTTTGTTCTGAGTATAGGCTTATGCAATTTTAACGCAACGCAATAACTTTAAAGCTAGTTTCTGTTCGTGAAATAACATTTATAGGCTTATGTTATTCTTTAGGAATGATGTTGTAGGTCAATGAAAGACAATGAATTCCAACTTTTTTTAAAAGAAAAATGTAATACTTATTTAAGTACATTGACAAAATAGGACACAAGAATGGAATAGGCTCAATTTAACACAATTGATAATAATAATAAAAAATTGCTTTAGGGTGGATTCGAACGTGATATCTCTTGATCACTAGACAAGCATCTTACCCCAAGACCAAACCACACTGCAACTTTTGAGTGTCCAATACCAAGGAATACTATCTCGTCGTAGCTCACAGAAAAGAAAAATCACCGTATTTCGAAATTAGGCTATATTTCGAGCCTTCTAGTTTTCTTATGTTACAATATTGTATTATTTCATTCATTGGTAACATAATATTCGCGATATTCCAGTCATAAATGCGGATTTGGCCCTCACTAAAGCAGCGTACCAACTTATGCAAATTCTCAGAAGTTAATGTTTTTAGGTAGATTTCGAAGAAAAATCTACCTATTGCAATGGATACCACTTTATGATTTTCGAAAAATTCTTTCATATCTTTACGTTTCATGCTCCCCTAAGTACGAAACCACCGCCCGTTCAAAAAAAAAATTGTGATATTTATATATATATTTTTTATATATATATATATTTATATATATATCTTTACACGCTAGCGGCCGTAATTTTGAAGATATTTGAACCAAATTTTAATATGTTATTTCTAGGCCCAATAGTTCGGACAAGTTCGTTAATGAGCAAAATTGGCCCAAGGGGGTGGTCGGGGGAGGGGGTTGAAATTTTAAAACATTTTTATCTCGGCCCCTATGAAGTATAGAGGGAAACTTTGTTTGAATAAATTAGAGTACTCCCTATGGAGTTCACAGTGACACCAACGATTCGGGGGTTCGAGTGAGGGTGGGGGTTGGGGTGGGGGTGGGGGTGGGGGATGAAAATTCGAAACTTTTGAAACTACGTCTTGTGGAGTATCGTTGAAAAGCTCTTGATGAGTACTCTACAAATCAATAAATAGTTTCTTGATAGCTCTCATATGACGCGAGATTTTAATGTTTGAAAATAATAACACTTAAAAGAATTATTATAATATCATAATTTTGTCTTGTTTAGCGGCTTTGCTAATTTTATTCATTGCTGATCTTGCGCACGGCCTCCCAGAATATTATATCCTATTCTTGTTGTCAAAACAAATGATTGTAGGCTCTTCCTCTTTACCGAATTCAGTTCTTATTACTGCAGGTTTACCATGCCAAGGCTAAAGAAGAAGAGTGCTATGTAGCGACAATAAATTAAACCAAAAGCACTTCGAAATCTACCTCCGCCTGTAGGCCTGCCTAAAGGGATTTTTATTTATTAAGAGGTCGGGGTTATAAATCTGACATAGGCTGAAGTAAAATTCAATGCTATAATCTAATTGTAATCAATTTTAGCAAAATAATTAGTCATTATACAACAGCATTTCATCTATAATCGTACATATGGCAACATTTGTTTTTCATGTAGATGTCAACTGTCCATGGCAACTGAAGGAAGCTTTATAAGCTGTCATTAATTGATGACGCTATAAGAAAGAACCGAGAATTTGATTTTGCATTTGAAGAAGGTGCCCTCTTTTTACCCTCCTTTACTAAAGAAGGTTTCGACAGGAATTGAAGGCTTGTTCCAGAATTACCCGTTATTTACCTTAGTTACGGGACTCGCCCGCTGATTGGTTGGCCGCGAACCAATCAAAATGCTTCGAATTGAACCAAAATATTATAATAAATTTGACTGATAATTACTCTTTATTTCGGTACTGGACAACCGATTAGGTCCAAATTCAATAGGCTTATTGCCATGATTGTTATAAATAAGTATACGAAGTTTCATGAAAATCCGATAAAGCGTATTTGAGTTACCGCGCCTTTTCTTATATGATACCATAAAAGGGCACTAAATTGGGTATTATTCCGGTACCGGCCAACCGATTTGGTCCAATATCAACAGACATCTTCCCATGGACATTATAAATCGGTATTCCAAGTTTCATGAAAATCCGATAAAGCGTATGTGAGTAATGGCGCCTTTAAAATATACACTAAATTGGGTTTTACTCCGGTACCGGTGAACCGATTTGGTCCAATTTCAATAGGGTTCTTCCCATGGACATTATAAACGCGTATACCAAGTTTCATTAAAATTCGATAAAGCGTATTTGAGTTAGAGCGCGTACAGACACACGGACGGACGGACAGACGGACAGACGGACGGACGGACAGACGGACAGACATTTTTCGTCCCCCACACAATCTCATAAAGTACCATACTGGCACTTAATAAAATACTCAAAGGGGAAACTAATGATAGAAGGTGATGGAAAGGAAATTTTTCAGACCTAGTACTAGGACCTGCAAAAGGGAATAGTAGTAATAATAATAATAACAACAACAATAATAATAGTAATAATAATAATAATAATAATAATAATAATAATAATAATAATACTTATTGCTCAATGGCAATAGACAAGTCCTAAGCAAGCTAAAGGAATATTATCTATTTTATGCAACCTAGAGGTTCATTACCGCGCTTAAAAAATAAAATAATATAATCAAAGATACAAAATTTAAAATATTCAAAATTAATATTCCAAAATTAAAAAGTCAAAAAATCCAAAATTTAAAAAATAAAAAATCCAAAATTAAAAAATTCGAATATCAAAAATTAAAAAAAAATAACAATTCAAAATTCAAAAATTCAAAAATACAAAATTTAAAAAATAAAAATTCAAAAATACAAAATCCTAAATTAAAAAATTAAAAAATCGGTGATCCAAAATAGAAAAATCCAAAAATTTAAAATTAAAAAATCTAAAAATAAAAATTAAAAAATCCAAAAAATGAAAAATTCAAAGAATCAAAATTTTAAAAAATCCAAAATTCCATAATTAAAAAATTAAAAGATCCAAAAATAAAAAAATAAAAAATAAAAAATTTTAAACATCTAAAAATAAAAAATAAAAAAATTTAAACATCTAAAAATAAAAAATAAAAAATTGAAAATCCTAAATTGAAAAAAATTAAAAAAACGATAATCTGAAATTTAAAAATCCAAAAAATAAAAATTTAAAAAGCTCAAAAACCCAATATTAAAAAGTACAATAATCCAAAATTGAAAAAATCCAATAATCAAAAATTGAAAAATTAAAAAAACAAGTTTCACTTCTGTCGCGTGGCGTTCCACGCACACTTTTTTTTTAACATTCCCCCTATAGGACCGATCTTTTTAAGATTTTAAGGGTGTACACAGGATATATACAGGGAACACAATCTACAAATGTTCAACTAATTAATTGGTATATTTTGAAAAATAGTTTAATTTAATTTTATCAACCTGTGCATTTGGCTGTTCATTCCCTTGATTAGGAGAACAATATTCTACGTATAGATTTTGTTTAATTATACAGAGTGTTAATGAATAACACCGAAATATTTTACCTGTGTATAGAAGGTACATAGACAAGCAACGTTTATTAGTAGACTTTTGCTCTGAGGGTTCATTTTTCTTTGTTACAGCACAAAATCTCCCAGGGCATGCCCGCCATTGACTTCTAACATTTTAAAATTTTTAAAACAAAGTAACTTCGTTTCTAACATTTTAAAAAGTGTAAAACAAAGGAACTTCGTTGTTAATACTGTAGTTATGAGAAAAAGGACTAATGCAGTAGTGGCCAGTCATGTGATTAGTCTGTAAATTTTGCAGATTTTGAAAAATATAAATTATAATATCTGTTGATTAATGATTAAGAATAAGGTTTTATCGATCACTAAGAAGGCATGAAGTCAATTTAATGAAAATTTTAACTCTATTTTGCTTAATAAATTATTGATTTATGAGCAAAAGTCTACTAATAAAAGTACGAGTAGCTTGTCTATGTCCCCTCTATACACAGATAAAATATTTCGGTGTTATTCATTAACACCCTGTATAAGTTTAGTGGAAAAATAAATTAAATTTATGTAATAAATTGTTATGGCTGAAAGGTCGTAAACTTTTTGGAAAAAGATAGCCTACCATGAAACTGATAAACAGTTTTGTTCACATAGTACTTCTGTTGGTTCTGTAGAAATTTCAAAATATTAGGTTAATGTGTACTAAAGTTATTCAGAATGCACAGAAAACAAACTTTCAGCAAATCAAAGTAAAAAATAAAATTATTTTCTGGTTACTTCCTTGAAGCTCTATCTGAAAGTCACATGCATCATAATTATGTCTTCTATAATTTGCAATAAAATATACACCACTGTTGCTGAACAGCTAACAATAAACAGGAACAGCAGCAAATACAATAATAATATTAATAATAATAACAATAATAATAATAATAACAATAATAATAATAACAATAATAATTATTATTATATACGAGTACAATGTTCCGTATCAGCTGTTGCAGCCGTGTAATTGATCAAACTTTTTACAGGCTTATAAGAAAACTATTTTTGTATTTAAAAACAGGCGCATAAGGATACAACAACAAATTTCCCGTTTTGATGGTTTTTGACCAGTTTTATATCAGAGTGACCCCTTAAGCTAGATAAATACGAATAAGTTATTGAAGACAGACATTTAATTTAACTGTTTTCTTAATATTATAATTGGGATTTGTAACACAAGAACGGAATCAGTGCAGAATCAATATAATTTCTGCAACTGGACAGACACTTTATCCTAACCGTAAAACATCCAGAGGCGTGTGTGGGGTTAGCACAATTTTAATGATCCTTGGAGACAACAATGGATGTTTAGATGCATAATCGCTTAGCTTCAGGGCCATCGTAAGATACGCATCACTGTTCACAGATTACCAACTTGTTTGACCGACTTGTCTACATACTCGCTCGTTTGAATCACTGATATCAGATCGATTAGCGATAGTGAAGCATCGGTGAACTCAAGGTAGCTCCTTGGGTGAACTATTATCAGATTGCACTCAGAAAATAGATGGTACTTTTTTCAACATACGCATATTTCAGTCATGAGTTTAAGAACATGACCTACAAAAATGGGATAGCGATCTGTCTTTGTGACAGTTTTCCCATTTTGTATTTTCCCTACCCATATCTGTAGTAGAAAGTATTTATCAACTGGTTTCGTAATTGGATAACGATTTTTAACGACTGCATTTTGAGGTACACTACATTAAAATAATTAGACTGTACGTTAATTTTTATCTTTGTTCATCATGACTCAAAATCGAAGAAACCTATCGAAAAAAAGATTAATATTAGAATAAGATAGTATGCCTATTCCGCGGTTGTGACAAACCATATCGACAGCTTTCTCTTGGCCTGACTTTTTGTCTGTAAAAAGATGAAAATATTTATTTAAATTTAACATAACTCCTTGAAATTAGATCTACGGGTTATCTTAGAACATGTTTTCGTAACATTTAGCTTAGAAGTAGTTACAGGGAAGAAGTTTCATCCATAATGTTGAAAACTTAGTTTTCCTTGGGAGAAAGTGTTTCTCGCATCACATAACTGCTCATCGTCCAATTACAGTATTTATAATTCGGAAAGTATTACAAAAATGTAAATAAATAGATTTTATGTATATTTAAATGTAAAAGCGTTAAAGCAGTTCGTTGATTTCATTTATGCAATCCATGGCACAGTTATTGGTAGAAGTGCCGCACTATAAAGCGCGGGTTTATCTCCGACGAGATCATTTGGTTTATCAATTGCTCTAATCCTTCTAGTGGCACATGGCCCTGGGGTAGACTCAGCCTCCAACCGAAATCAGTACCAGGAACAATCCTGGGGATAAAGGCGTGCGTAAGCATAACCTTATCATCTTCAGGTGTCGAATGCCTAAAATCCCGCCCATAGGCTCTAGTGTATCTACCGCCCCTCTAAACTATTTTATAATCTATATATATAAAAATGAATGTATGTGTGTATGTGTGTGTGTGTGTCCTTTATGCATTACTACACCAAAAAATGAATGTATGTGTGTGTGTGTGTGTGTGTGTGTCCTTTATGCATTACCACACCATTCATCCGATCGCCATGAAACTTTGGGAAGTTGTTGGGTACATTCCCGGGAAGGTTTCTGTCATACTACATTTTTAATTTTAGCCTTCGTTCGCGAGTTATGAGTGAAAAACGGCAAGAAAACGTGCATTTTTAACGCTTTCGAAGCATCACTTTTCAGTTATTCATTTCAGTTGTCAAATCAATTGCAGAAGGCTTTGTCTATTTTTGTCATACCTTGGAAATAATATCGTCGCGATCGCTATGGAAGGCAATGGATATCTCATGTTATTATAAAAGCTAGAGATGGTGATAAGGTAATGTTAAACATATTTTATTTGACATGGAATATAGTTTACAGAAAATTCCGGGGAAGTTGCTTAGTTCGGGGTCCTGGCTACAACGTTTTTATATGTAATCGTAATTAAAATATATTATGTAGGGTCGTTAAATCTGCCTGAAATGTAACGGAATTATAAGTCTGGACAAATGAGTATAGAAATCACGGCCTCAGTAGGCTTATTCCATTCTTCACCTATATAAATAAAAACTAATGTACTATGTCTGTCTGTCAAATACATTTACGCACTTTTTTTATCGTGAGTTTAATCGATTTCAATTCTCATAATCTTTCGAATACTGCATTTTTTCATTTATTTTCTAATCGTAAAATTCACTTCAAAGCCGGATTTATAGCTGTTTCATTAATTAGGCCTATCAATAGTTTAGTTTACACCTATGACTGTTTCGCGTGCAATGTGTTAATAAATATAATACTTTAATTATTTTGCTCTTAATTGTTAATCTTTATTAATTATCTTGGGAGAAGCCGTGGGGATCTGATATAAGCTATAATAAGCTATAGCCTATCTAGCGTTTTCTGAGGGAATAGTTTGTGTGTGATAAGTCGTTGTTCCCCATTTCAAATTCTTAATACCTATATAAAGACCTTAAAGACCTAGAGTTTGAAAATCGAAAGTCCTTCATAAGTTATTTTCGCATTTACAAAATACAAAACCCGAGCGACGCCGGGCCTTTTAAGCTAGTCTTCTATGTATATAAAAATGAATGTATGTGTGTATGTGTGTGTGTGTGTCCTTTATGCATTACTACACCATTCATCCGATCGCCATGAAACTTTGGGAAGTTGTTGGGTACATTCCCGGGAAGGTTTCTGTCATACTACATTTTTAATTTTAGCCTTCATTCGCGAGTTATGAGTGAAAAACGGGCAGAAAACGTGTATTTATTGCGTTTTCGAAGCATCAGTTCTCAGTAATACATTTCAATGTCAAATCAATTACAGTAGGCTTTGGCTATTTTTGTCATAAAACCATCACGATCGCTTGAATGTTGTAGCTCACGCTGGTCGACTCATTTGTTTATCATGTCAAGGCACGCAGATATATGAAATTTTCAACCAACACCGAAGAGGATTATTATTATTATTATTATTATTATTATTATTATCTCTATATATAAAAGGCTTTGTCCTGACTGACTGAATGAATGACTGACTGACTGATTGACTGAATGACAGGAATCAACGTACAGCCTAAACTATAACAGGTAGAGACTTGGAATTTTGACAGTACCTTCGTTTCATAATGTAGGTGCTCACTAAGAAAGGATTTTGAAAAATTCTGATTCTAAATGCCAAAAATTAAATGTTTTTGAAAATACTTAATCCCTTTTTACATAGAATTATCCATTCCAAATCACAGAATATATTGTTGCCAAATGGTATCAGGTGGGCTTGGAAAAAACAAATGAAATGCACTTTTGACAAATAAGCGAAGTTATCAAAATAATTCATGTTATAAATAAATATTACAGAATGAAATCCACTAAAATAATGGAATCACATAACTTTCTCTACCCTGGACATAGAGAAAACAAAACGAGGTATGGTAATGTGTATATTATTATATTATATCGCAGGTTTTTGGAGAGAAAAGTATGAAAGTGATAATGCTTTCTGTTTAATTTCATCTCCAAAACGGCTTTATGGTAACATAAGAGTGGGAAATTTCCCGCCTCGATATTACAATTTTATGTTACAGGAATTTCTGTTTCTTCTTATTTAAACCTCTGCCAGGCTTGCTGTGCACTGGGCAAGCGATGGGATGCAAAATTCTAGATCCTCTATGAGCCATAAAAAACTATATCAAGCGTTTTCTGAGGGAATAGTTTGAGTGTAATAAGTCGTTCTTCCTATTTCAAATTATAAATGCCTATCTATGGACCTAGAATTTAAAATTGAAAATCCTTCATAAGCTAATTTCCAATTACAAAATACAAAACCCGGGCGACGCCGGGTCTTTTAAGCTAGTTATTATTATAATAGGGATAATCAATATAGGCCTAAATATGGTCAAACGTTGTTCGATTTGGACGAAACTCACTATACAGGGGTTTTCTGGGCCAAGTACCTCGAATCTGAGGTCGCTTTTACCAGGCGACGCTATCTAATCGTGGTATGTAATTCACGTGATTTAGGTGCTAATAAATATAATGATTTAACTACTATGCTCTTAATTTTTAATTTCTGAAATAATTATCGCGGGCGATCGCTTGATTTTGTAGGTCCATCCTTGACGATTCATTTGTTTAGAATATCAAGTCCCGCAGACGTATGAAATTTTCAACCTACACGGAAGAAGGATATTCAATATAGGCCTAAATATGGTCAAACATTGTTTCACTTGGACGAAACTCACTATGCAGGGGTTTTCTGGGCCAGGGAACTCAGTGAGAATTTCTTGCTCGTCTAAAAATCTTGTTGCCCATCCATTCAGTTGTTCTACATTTCCAAGCAAGTTTCCGCATTTTTTTTTTTTTTTGCCAGTGTTGCCGGTAATTGTGTTTCTGGGAAATATTGAGACAAGTAAAGAGTACATATTTCCCAAGATTAATGAACATTTTTTGTTGTCCATCTAAATGCGCCTTAATGCAATGCCAGAAAAAAGGTATGTCGTTCAAATTATCACTATTTCCCACTAATTCTGGAAATGTAAAACTGCCGCACTTCAAAATTTGCAGCCTACTGTAGTATATTGGAAGAAATGGGCCTGCTTGGAACCCTAAGGCCTTCACGGTGGGGGGGGGGGGTTCGAGAATACTTTATTTTATTTCACTTTATTTTTTATTTAATATTAAACAATTGTTCTTGTATAAGTGATTTAAGACGGTCATTATTCTGATTAATGATAATTTAAATTAATTAATGGTTTCTACTGTACGTTTTTGTTTTACTTTACACCAGAAAAGAAGGTCAAACGCCAGAAAAGAAGATAATGTACGGTATGAAAGCGTATTAAAAACTTACAACATTGCGAGTGGTTAGATTTCTTTGTGAATATACATATACTCTTTCTGTTTGTAATGTTGTACATGACACCTTTCCCTAGACAATTAAGTGAACATCATCTGCACACTGGGTTTGCGCCTGGGGTACACAGTTCATACTTCCGGACCCGCCTGTCACGACCTTGCTCACACCCACAACCCACACATTCACCAGGCAATTTGGGTCACAACTGGTCAAGCAGCTCGACCCTGTTTGAACCCCAGAGACATCAGTCATAAATTGCTCCAGTGTCTTGAGAAAGTTCTTAGGCCTATATGAAGTAAGGAATTCCATTTACATTATAAGTGGCACTCAAGATAGAATAAGTCTTGGATCTGTCTCTAAGCATTATCAGAACATTAGAAATTCCTATCTTGGAGTAATACCAAACCATCACAATATTGAACTAGGTATGTGCTGAATGCGATATTCTTCTCTGGAAAATATGTTTTAGTCCAGTCAATGAATGCTCAAAAAGAGGTGTAGAGGGAAATGGAAGGAACACAATTTTTGACTTTGGGACTTTGTTTGGACTAGTAAGGAGGTAAACATACTAAAAGTCCCCACTCCTAGGGGGTGAGCGGGGGGCAGGGGGGCCCTTTGAATATCCCTTTTTTCGGTTTTTCGCTTATATCTTGGAAACTATGGGTCCTAGCGATAAAATCTTTCTATACAAAATTAAAGATGACAAAATGCTCCACAAGATTGATTCCATTCATGTTTTCGCTATCTCACCTAGTTTTCGAGATATCTGCGCTCAAAAGTAGCTAATTTTGAAAAAAAATAAAACTGCCTCGCGTTTTTTGCCTTATTCCGTTAGCTAACTTTTCGGCCCTTTGTCCTACGAAAAAGTCATAAGGAAAGAAGTTGTAGAGCATTAAATTCCCTTTAAGAATATATGATAGTTTACTTTTTATCTTCAACCGTTCAAAAGTTAGAGCAATTTTAACTTTATGTGTAAATTCCAGGATTTTGCATAAAAACTTAACTTTCGTATTTTCTATGATTTCACTGCTCTAACTCTGTATAAAAGCCAATATTACCTATTTATATGTATAAATAGTATGTACTGTATACAAGTTGTACATAAATGAATCAATATATATGTATATATGTGATGTATTTTATAATATATTTTCAAGTAATATATATGCTTATGTATAGTCCAGTCAATGATTGATGAATAGAGGGAAATGGACGGAACACGGTTTTTGACTTTGGGACTTTGTTTGGACTAGTTAGAAGTTAAACATACTAAAAGTCCCCACTCCTAGGAGGTGAGCGGGAGACAGGGGGGCCCGTAGAAGGTCCCTTTTTTAGGTTTTTCGCTTATATCTCGGAAACTATGGGTCCTAGCGTTATAGCACTCTATACAAAATTAAACCTGATAAAATGTTCTATCAAGACTGATTCCTTTCACTTTTTCGCTATCGGAAAATCGGAAATGTGATCGGAAATTAATTTTCAAGAATAACAACTATTTTTTCTAGAGTTTGAAAATAAGTATCAAACTGTCTCGGAAAGATCGAGCACTCCCCCTTTCGAATGTTAGCTCGTAAATCAAGATTAACGACGAATGGGTGTCTGTGGATCCTTTTTTGCTATTCCAGCGCAAATCCATAAGTAAGAAAACCGAC
Source organism: Ectobius pallidus (assembly GCA_964059195.1). NCBI lineage: Eukaryota > Metazoa > Arthropoda > Insecta > Blattodea > Ectobiidae > Ectobius > Ectobius pallidus. The sequence continues at coordinate 46,762,079 of CAXKWD010000009.1, read as the reverse complement.
GAAGATTTGAAAACTTATTTGCAATATGAATTAGCCCCTTTCCCTTTGGCCTTCTTCAATGAGGATGGGATGAGGAAATCGACGAAGTCAGTTTTCTCTGGAAAGAGCTCAATCCAACTATCAAAGATGTACGTGTGACACACTTTGACATTGTTATGGACGGAGGACTTCTCCTGCACAAAATTATTTGGCAAAGAGGTTCCACGATATCTGGCATTTGCTCATCCTCAAGTACAAAGGTCGTTGAGCAGCAAAGGCGGTACCGTCTCAGTAAGTCAGCGGACATACATTTCAATCAGGAGACAGTCATAACTGTGAAGCAGGAAGACTGCCTGTCAAATGTCTACAAAAAAAGTCTGCTGATTAACATGCTGAAAGTCACACTACAGGCGCATGTAGTCAGAACCCTGCAAGCACGGAATGTTGCGGATGTCCTCATTGTAGACATTGGCTATGGAGTTGTCACATACCACCGCTGTTGCAGTTATTGGTGAGGATGTCGACCTAATAGTCCTGTTGATGGCCAAAACACCTATTGACCAGAACATAATTTTCGTCAAGCCTGGGCGTGGAAACATAAAACCTACATTGTTTTCTACCCAGGGGCAGCGAGACTTACTATTTCTGAATGCCTTCACTGGGTGCGATACCACCTCAGCAGCCTTCCGAAAGAGTAAGCTGGGATTTATCAAACTGCATTTGAAGTCTCCAGATGTCCAGGGAACTGCTACAGTTTTCTCAGACCCTTCCTCAAATAAGGATGATGTAGAGGAAAGTGTATTTTGAGGTGGTACGGGGCCCCACCTAAAGAGAAATCTCTAAACGCTTACCGTTACCAATCCTATGTAAAATCGGTAGCCAATATCAAGCCGGACATCTCGTGGCTCCCACCAACTGAGGGGGCAGCGAAGCAACATTCTGAGGATATATGACAAAGTCGAGATGTGATTGGGACATGAGCCGCCTCCTCAGATGTACGGGTGGGAGTTAACTAACAAACCCCGGTGCACAGTGAGCAGCAGGCTGCACCGGATGAAATATTAATTTTTTTTGTCGGTGCACAAAGGATTCTGCCACCACCAAATGCGGATGCAGAAAGGCATCTCTCAAGTGTTCCCCTGCGTGCCAAAACTGCCACGGGAACTGTCTTAATGGGGGCCCCCTCTTGGTCAATGAGGATGAAGAACTCGACATTGATCCTCTGCCAGTTATCCTAGAAGATGTATCCCCTTTCTCAATGGATGAAGAAGAAAACGAAGCAGAACAATATCCAGGACCAAGTTACCATGACGAGGAAGGACCCTCCGGCTCCAAGAGAGTCAGGAATTTATAGTTCAATTGTACTATAAGGTGTAAATATATTATTAAATTGAATGTAACACAGTTTCAAAAAACATTCACGAGTTAATGTGTTAATAAAAAAAAAGTTATGTACAAATTGTTGTTGACTCTGGAATCATCCTACCCCAATGCCTTTTGGAGCGAATGTGTAGTTAATATAGGCCTATATATTATATTAACTGTACATTATATATTATATACATTGAATACAAGTATTATTGCCTATGTAGAGGGCAATTATGGCTCCCAAATAACAATAAAGATTCAGCGATCCTCGATAAATTGTCAATTTTGAGTATTATCAAAACTTTCCATCATATATTATAGTAATTGAATTTCTGTGGGGTAAATGATGGAGCTCTCAAAGTGGTTCCACTAGGTTCGGGGTTCGAAATTAGTATTAAACGACACCAAACAATATTACTTTGAAGAACTTCATATATACTTGAAAATATATTATAAATACATAGCATATATATATTTATATATATACACATACACATTATGTGCCATTTATATATATAGTACATACTATTTATACATATAAATATATATAATACGTATATTTTGGATTTATATAGAGTTTCAGCAGTGGAAGAACGGAAATACGAAAGTTAAGTTTTTCTGCAAAATCCCGGAATTTACACATAAAGTTAAAATTACTCTAACTTCTGAACGGTTGAAGATAAAAAGTAAAGTAACATATTCTTGAAGGAAATTTAATGCTCTACGACTTCTTTCCTTATAACTTTTTTGTTGGACGAATGTCCGAAGAATTAGCTAACGAAATAAGGCAAAAAACGCGAGGCAATTTTATTTTTTTTCAAAATCATCTACTTTTGAGCACGGATATCTCGGAAATTAGGCGAGATAGCGAAAAAATGAACTGAATCAATCTTGTGGAGTATTTTGTCAGCTTTAATTTTGTATAGAAGAGTCTTAACGCTAGGACCCATATTTTCTGAGATATAAGCGAAAAACCGAAAAAAGGGACCTTCTAGGGGCCCCCCTGCCCCCCGCTCACCTCCTAGGAGTGGGGACTTTTAGTATGTTTACCTCCTTACTAGTCCCAACAATGTCCCAAAGTCAAAAATTGTGTTCCTTCCATTTCCCTCTACAACTTTTCATTGACTGGACTATTTATATACATTTGATTACTCCAGAACTGAAATTTTATGTACTGAAATTGAGCCTTAAATTCTAAACTCTTGTTGTGACTAAAATTCCTTTGACGCCAAATGTAGACTTTTCGTAATTGATAATTGACTCGGAGTGATTCATTTTCACCAGAATTCTGTATCACGTAAATTCGAAAATAACTTATTAGCTCACATAGACTTATAGAAAAACGAAAATATTATGAGCAAATTTTATTACCTTTGCAGTCTATAAAACAGTTTATTAATAATACAGTAACATTTATTAATAATTTAGGGCCAAGAGCTCATAACTAATAGTATTAGCCAATATTCTTATGAAACAGAAAATTACTATAATATAAACTAATATTGTTATGTTTTTCTAATACAGTATATCAGTGTAAAATTTCTATGAAATGGGGCCCTGACTATGCATAATATTAGTATTGTAAATTATTTCAAAATATCCACGACTTTTTCATAGTGGTGATTTCAAAGTCGCTATATAGCTTATGGGCTAAATGTACTATTTCGAATAACTCGGGAGTTCTAAATTATTCCAAAAGTTCCGAGGAACTAAATCCATTATACCAATAATATTATAGCTAGCGATTTTTTTTTTTTATGTTTGCGAATTATTTCAGTTACTTGCGGGATTCCAATATTTCACTTCATCTTCTTTGTAACCGCATTTCCGTCAGAGGCCTCTGGCAAGTTTTAAAATAGATCCATCAAAGAATCTAGGAAAGTAAAGCTAATAATCTATACATATATATATATATATAAGGCTTGTTCTGACTGACAAACTGAATGACAGAGAATCAATGTAGAGCCTAAACTATAATAGGTAGAGCCTTGGAATTTTGACAGTAGCTTTGTTTCATTATGTAAGTGCTCACTAAGAAAGGATTTTGAAAAATTTTGATTTTAAATGCCAAAAATCAAATTTTTTGAGAATACTTAATCTCATTTTACACAGAATTATCAAATCCAAATCAAAGTTCACATGACAACAGTGTATTGGTATAAGGTAGGTTTGGAAATAAATGAAATAGGACTTTGACAAATTAGAGAAGCTGTTCATATCATTCATTGCTGTAATTAAAATATTGAAGATGAAATGTATATCATATCGCAGGTTTTTGGGGAAATTAAAGTGAAATGGAATTACTTTTTAATTTCATCCCCAACGGTTGTATGTTAACATGAGAATGAGAAATAAAATATTCCGCAAAGACAATACAGTTTTATGTTACCGGAATTTCTGTTTCTAATCTGAACCCCTACCAGGCTTGGTGTGTAGAAGCTATGGGATACAAAATCCTACATTCTCTACAGCCATAAAAAGCTATGTCAAGCGTTTTCTGAGCTATTAGTTTGAATATGATAAGTCGTTCTTCATTTCAACTTTTTAATACCCATATAAGGACCTAGAATTTAAAAATCGGAAGTCCTTTGTAATTTAATTTCGAATTACAAAGTACAAAACCCGGGCGACGCCGGCCCTTTTAAGCTAGTAATAAATAAACACCGAAACAAACAGATATGTTCTTCCGAAAGTGCCAGGTAAGGGTTATATCAAATGACATGTAACACGGATGATGTCATTCGAGGACACGTGTAGGATTTCACATTGTGCATATAATGCATGCAGACACTTCAGAGTCGTTTGTATTCATATTCTGATTTATTGAGGCTGTACGTGTAATACATAATGTTGACTTGAATTGTTATAGTTGTTTTATTGCTCTACTTTTAAATGTATGATACGATTATTACTTCGTTATTATGGTCTCTAAGGGTTGCGTGCACCAAACTCATGCCATTTACTCTTTTAGTAAGCCTTACTTCTTTAGTTCTAACTACTTTAGTAAGCTACTCTTTTAGTAACCGTACTCTTTTAGTAAGGACGGCGTGCACCAACCAGGAGTAAACTAAACTCGGCGGCTTTCAACATAGAGGAATGTACTAAAGAAGTAAAAATTTTATTTACTCCCAGAGTAAATGAACTTATTCCACAAGTGGTGGAGAGCACCAACACGGAGTACGTTACTAACGTAGTAAGTTGTGGAGTAAATAAGGCCAATATTTACTCCTACTCAGGGGGTGGAGTAAAGTTGTGGAGTAAGTGTGTTCTGTGGCATTTGCGTGAGTTATGAGTTACATATCACATTAAATGGATTACATAGTTCAAACTGAGGATAAGTTATTGAGATGAAGAAGGTTGTATACCAAAAATGAGAGTTGTGGCAGGTGATTTAATAAATATTAAGCGAACCATACCTAGTAGGGCATTTAATAACGTAAATAATTAAGCTCATAAATCCTTACATGAAATTTTGGCGTTTGGAAGAAACGATGTCAGATTCTCACTACATCCATGTGATTTCAGCCAGTCAAATGTGGAAATATCATTGCGGAGAGCGATCCAACTAGGAAGACGTCCACCAAAGGTGAGGGGAAAAGTGAGTGGAAGGGACGTTTGCATTGCACGGTACAAGGAGCTCATGTGCTCTTAAATATCTTCCTAGCTGGATCGGCCTATAGATGCTGCAGTTCTCCCTAACTTTGGGTCAGAAAACGACGATGTATTTCAAGCTAATCATATGGATACAGATATCGGCGAGGTATAGTATATTCCAATAAATGAAAGCCTCCGGTCTTGGTGCTACCCAGAAAACACTTCCCCCTGCTACTTAACCATAGAGTTACTGAACAATAGGTGATATTCACTGTTAAACGATTTAATGTAATTATTGTAAATTGATTTTATTACATTATACTTCTATAGCTTAACTTAAAGCACAACATTGCGAATGCCAGATTATAATAATAATTATAAGAGCTAAAAGTTCAATAGTTGCACCCGCAGTGTTAATGAATAATATGTCCTTTTTTTTGACCCAGGTGTAAAAAATGTCCAAACAGGCCACATCGGAAGAAAATTTGACTGACTCTGGGATTAGCGTACATTGAGAAGGGGACACATTGTAAAACCATTCCTTAAAGACTCCCCAAGTCTCGAATGGTGGAGTGAGACGAGACTTTCATGTTTGGGAATAAACTATAACAGATGCTGCAGGTCTATAGTATGCTGCTAACTATTTAATTAACCCTGTGGACAGGAAAGTGAGAAGCATTATAAACTATATAGAAAAAAAATGCCAACATGAGTGCCGAAAGAAAATTTTAAGGAGGGGCCCGGAGGTTGAAGCTGCACAGGATCTAGAGAAGTAGTCACTGAAATTATTTTTAAACACACAACCATCTACATAATTATTATTGGAGTTCATATCTTCCGAAATATTGTACCACCATTTTTTGTTTAAATATTACATTTCTCAGTTGTAATATTATTATTTTTATAAGGTAATATTTTTTAAGTAAATGTTCTGTGCATTTGAAAAAGGACAGAAACATAATGCCCCTTATTAGTTTTGTTATCCTTTTTATCACCCCTTTTTCATGATTTTGTGTAATACTTCTTATTAATATTGTTAAACAGTCAATAAGTATTAATAATTCATTATAGTGAGATTTATGATAAACAACTGTAGAATAATTGATTTATCGTTTTTGGGAAGAATATGTAACTTTAGGAAGTATAAATATTTTAATATATTTTAGAACTTTATTATTATTATGAGAGAAATAATTATAATATTGACAGTGAATCAATTATGAAAATCAACTGGAAATTCCAATTGTTTGCATTATAATACAGAATAGTTTGCACAAAAATTGTAATCACAGTACCCATACGTAGGCTACTAAACTGAAAATATTCAATTGAAGGAATTAAAATTAGTAATGAATAAAACATTACTATTACACCTATTTTAAAACATGAAGATTGTCATTAGTAATATTTGGAACAACCCAAATTCATATTCATTGTTTCAGCGAACCTTTCCTTTTCATTATCTGGCACTTGAATAATAGTGGCAATTGAAATGCACGTGTTCTGCTGCGCTGCACTAACGTTTCTGCTCTGTTCTGCGCAGAATTCGACTACTTCTTTAGTAAAAATCGCTTACTACTTTAGTTACAACTAAAGAAGTAACTATCAATTGAGCTCTCCAACACCAACTAAAAGAGTAAGTTACTAAAAGAGTAGCACTAAAGTAGTAAATTTAGGAAGGGAACCTTACGTAACAAAAACCGGTTTGTCTGTCTCACTCTAGCACATACATTAGTATGACTTAAGAGTGAGACAGATGTACTGGTTCTTATTTACTTCAGGTATCCGTCTTAAATTTACGGTTGAAGCTGCACAGGATCTAGAGAAGTAGTCACTGAAATTATTTTTAAACACACAACCATCTACATAATTATTATTGGAGTTCATATCTTCCGAAATATTGTACCACCATTTTTTGTTTAAATATTACATTTCTCAGTTGTAATATTATTATTTTTATAAGGTAATATTTTTTAAGTAAATGTTCTGTGCATTTGAAAAAGGACAGAAACATAATGCCCCTTATTAGTTTTGTTATCCTTTTTATCACCCCTTTTTCATGATTTTGTGTAATACTTCTTATTAATATTGTTAAACAGTCAATAAGTATTAATAATTCATTATAGTGAGATTTATGATAAACAACTGTAGAATAATTGATTTATCGTTTTTGGGAAGAATATGTAACTTTAGGAAGTATAAATATTTTAATATATTTTAGAACTTTATTATTATTATGAGAGAAATAATTATAATATTGACAGTGAATCAATTATGAAAATCAACTGGAAATTCCACCCTTAGGGTGGCGTGCACCATCCAAGAGTAAATCTTACTAAAGTAGTAAATTTAAGACGGAGACCTGGAGTATACAAGAACCAGTACATCTGTCTCACTCTTAAGTCATACTAATGTATGTGCTAGAGTGAGACAGACAAACCGGTTTTTGTTACGTAAGGTTCCCTTCCTAAATTTACTACTTTAGTGCTACTCTTTTAGTAACTTACTCTTTTAGTTGGTGTTGGAGAGCTCAATTGATAGTTACTTCTTTAGTTGTAACTAAAGTAGTAAGCGATTTTTACTAAAGAAGTAGTCGAATTCTGCGCAGAACAGAGCAGAAACGTTAGTGCAGCGCAGCAGAACACGTGCATTTCAATTGCCAGTATTATTCAAGTGCCAGATAATGAAAAGGAAAGGTTCGCTGAAACAATGAATATGAATTTGGGTTGTTCTAAATATTACTAATGACAATCTTCATGTTTTAAAATAGGTCAAATAGTAATGTTTTATTCATTACTAATTTTATTTCCTTCAATTGAGTATTTTCAGTTTAGTAGCCTACGTATGGGTACTGTGATTACAATTTTTGTGCAAACTATTTCTGTATTATAATGCAAACAATTGGAATTTCCAGTTGATTTTCATAATTGATTCACTGTCAATATTATAATTATTTTTCTCATAATAATAATAAATGAATTATTAATACTTATTGACTGTTTAACAATATTAATAAGAAGTATTACACAAAATCATGAAAAAGGGGGATAGAAAGGATAACAAAACTAATAAGGGGCATTATGTTTCTGTCCTTTTTCAAATGCACAGAACATTTACTTAAAAAATATTACCTTATAAAAATAATAATATTACAACTGAGAAATGTAATATTTAAACAAAAAATGGCGGTACAATATTTCGGAAGCTATGAACTCCAATAATAATTATGTAGATGGTTGTGTGTTTAAAAATAATTTCAGTGACTACTTCTCTAGATCCTGTGCAGCTTCAACCTCCGGGCCCCTCCTTAAAATTTTCTTTCGGCACTCATGTTGGCATTTTTTTCTATATAGTTTATAATGCTTCTCACTTTCCTGTCAACAGGGTTAATTAAATAGTTAGCAGCATACTATAGACCTGCAGCATCTGTTATAGTTTATTCCCAAACATGAAAGTCTCGTCTCACTCCACCATTCGAGACTTGGGGAGTCTTTAAGGAATGGTTTTACAATGTGTCCCCTTCTCAATATACGCTAATCCCAGAGTCAGTCAAATTTTCTTCCGATGTGGCCTGTTTGGACATTTTTACACCTGGGTTAGAAAAAAGGACATATTATTCATTAACACTGCGGGTGCAACTATTGAACTTTTAGCTCTTATAATTATTATTATTATAATCTGGCATTCGCAATGTTGTGCTTTCAGTTAAGCTATAGAAGTGTAATGTAATAAAATTAATTTACAATAATTACATTAAATCGTTTAACAATGAGAATCACCTATTGTTCAGTAATTCTATGGTTAAGTAGCTGGGGGAAGTGTTTTCTGGGTAGCTCCAAGAACGGAGGCTTTCATTTATTGGAATGTACTATACCTCGCCGATATCTGTACCCATATGATTAGCTTGAAATACATCGTCGTTTTCTGACCCAAAGTTAGGGAGAACTGCAACATCTAAAGGCCGATCCAGCTAGGAAGATATTTAAGAGCACATGAGCTCCTTGTACCGTGCAATGCAAACGTCCCTTCCACTCACTCTTCCCCTCACCTTTGGTAGACGTCTTCCTAGTTGGATCGCTCTCCGCAATGATATTTCCACATTTGACTGGCTGAAATCACATGGATGTAGTGAGAATCTGACATCGTTTCTTCCAAACGCCAAAATTTCATGTAAGGATTTATGAGCTTAATTATTTACGTTATTAAATGCCCTACTAGGTATGGTTCGCTTAATATTTATTAAATCACCTGCCACAACTCTCATTTTTGGTATACAACCTTCTTCATCTCAATAACTTATCCTCAGTTTGAACTATGTAATCCATTTAATGTGATATGTAACTCATAACTCACCCAAATGCCACAGAACACACTTACTCCACAACTTTACTCCACCCCCTGAGTAGGAGTAAATATTGGCCTTATTTACTCCACAACTTACTACGTTAGTAACGTACTCCGTGTTGGTGCTCTCCACCACTTGTGGAGTAAGTTCATTTACTCTGGGAGTAAATAAAATTTTTACTTCTTTAGTACATTCCTCTATGTTGAAAGCCGCCGAGTTTAGTTTACTCCTGGTTGGTGCACGCCGTCCTTACTAAAAGAGTACGGTTACTAAAAGAGTAGCTTACTAAAGTAGTTAGAACTAAAGAAGTAAGGCTTACTAAAAGAGTAAATGGCATGAGTTTGGTGCATGCCACCCTAAGAGTAATAATGCACAGTTAAGTGTACCTATAAATGCTACTTGAAGTTGAGGCAAAGGGGCTCTTCAAATCATTACAACCATGCTGCTGACAGTAAAATTAAAATAACTTAAAATTAAAGCATTAAGTTACATATTATGGACAATATTCTAGCATGTGAAAAAAATGAAGAAATTCCAGAGTTTTTTAACGTTGTTCAATGCATGTAATGACTGATGACCAAGGAATCTGGTGACTTTGCATTATTATATTTAAAAGCCTTAAATCAATTGGCGATAGCTGAAGTAATTGTTGGACGGTTGTCAAAACGTTTGATATATGATATTTGAAACGATTATTAGACGATTGTTGAAACGATTGTTGGAAGATTGTTATAACCATTTTTGACGGTTGTTGATAATTGTTGAAACTAATTTTGGACGATTGTTGAAACGATTTTTGGAAGATTTTGAAACCATTGTTGAAACAATTTTTTAGAGTTGCTTCTTGATTGTTGAAACGACAGTTTGACTATTGTTGAACGATTGTTGAACGATTGCTGGGTAATTCTTGAAACGACTGTTGGACGATTGTTAAAACGATTGTTGTTGAAATAATTGTTAAATCTTTTTTTATGATTGTTGGATTTATTTTGACGCCAATGTTGGATGATTATTAAATTGGTTGTTAAATGTGTTGGAAGATTGTTAAAACGCTTGTTGGACATTATTGAAACGAACATTGGACGATTGTTGAATCGATTGTTGTACGATTGTTGAAACGACTGTTATAACATTGTTGAAACAACTTTGAAATTATTGTTGGCCAATTGTTGAAACGGTTATTGGATGATCGTTATAACGTTTGTTGATGATTGTTGGAACGATTATTGAACGATTGTTGAAACGATTGTTGGAAGGTTTTTGACACCATTGTTTACAATAATTTACATGTTATGGGGTAAAAATAAAATCATTAGATACACTTTAATGTACAGGTAGGGAAAAAAAGCGGACCCACTAAAATATCTAAGTTGCCGATATGAGCCACTGAGCTTGCCTAGCGGGTTCTAGGCATGCGCAGTGGCTCATATCGGCAACCTAGATATTTTAGTAGGTCCGCTTTTTTCCCTCCTACCTGTACATTATTCTCATTTGCTATCAATTAAATTACATTTGCCGTATTCTATTCCGTAATGACTAAATCACTGCTTATGATCAATATTACCAACTGACGAATAAGAGTAATGTTAATACACACCTATGACCATTGCGAACAAGTGGCGATGATAGTTACGCATTTTCTCTTATCAATTGTAACAAAGACGAACAATTGTGATGAATTCTCCTAAACCAAGATGTTTATTTTAAGCAATTTGCCTAGATGAAAGTAGGTCACTCTCTTATCCAGGGCATGGTCGAGAGTGCTTTTGTATCAGGTGAGCCATGTATAGAATGTGCAAGGTTTTGTGCGGGGGCGGTGTGAGTCTCTTGGTGAAAGGACTTGGATTTGTTCTGCTTGGGTTTTCGAATACCCAACAGTTCAACCCCGCGACCACACAATACAGCATGCTATGTGATTTCCTTGATTTTATAATATACAATCTTCAAATACTTCTCATAAAAATATGTAAGTTAAATGAATTCATATTAAATGTTTTTACTTTCTCTACCCGTACCATAGATCCTACAAGTAGTGGAATTGTGTTCTATCCTGTAATTCCATGTTGAGTTTTCAGGATCGAAGCCGGAATTCTGAAACGTTAGATAATAATATATTAGATTGCATTCACTCATTGATAAGCGTTTCTGAAATGTTAGGTGACAGTTGTCAGTTCGATGAAACAGTTAACGAATTATTAATTATTGGTATACTTATCACTAACATATATTTCACCAGAAGTTAGATAAACATTCAATATAGAGATCGTGTGAGACATTTAGCCTAAAGGCCTTATTTCAATTAAAATTCATGTACTATTTTTAACAGTCACGTTTACAGATTAAAAGTCAAGTCACTGTTGAACTTTATTCTTCCAATTTTTAGAAATTTTCCGGCTGTTTGTGGTTTGTGGAATACTTTTCGTGAACTTCAAGAAAGTGAAAGTTTTAGAATATTTTAGTGCATATTAATTTAAAGGTGTCAACAACAAAAAAGATCACCTTGAAGATGATGGCGTAACTGCGAAAGGTCTCGTTTAAGAACAACATATTAAAAACTTTAATAAAACAAATTATGAGTTTGTTGATGTTTGCCAGCATGTTATTGTAATCATCATTTTCTTTCAAAACACGATGCATCCTATTCTTTAAAAATAATTAATTAATTGCTGATAACGTTACACAACATAGTTCTTTTCAAGAAGTAAATGTATCATAACATTACTTCTTGCTGTTCACCTTCTCTCGTGATTCAGGAGTTGTACAACGAAGAAAAGTGCTTTCCAGGAAAGTTTATAGATCAAAACTTGCAGAATTCATTACAGGCAACATTTCATCTCCAGAGCCAGACGAAAACAAGAGGGACCCTTATGCAGGGGAGAAGAATCATAATGGATCTGAGATGGAAAACACTGCTTTATGCAGTTAAGTCTTTTTTGTGAAGCCCCGACGAAAGAAGTTGCGTTTGACAACTTGCAAGAGATTTATTGCATTCTTTTATTCAAAAAGAAAAAGAAAACAAGGCTTTGAAAGTAAAGAGGGAGGCTGACGTATGCTCCTCAAGTGCCCGCATACGTAGCATAACTAAGGACCTTAATTAAACCATACTACTTTGTCCTTCGTCATAACATTTTAGAAAGGAATTTCAGTTCATTTTGTTGTCATAACAAGTATTTTGGACGAAGCTAAGTTTGACTCCATTCCACTTCTCTTCAGCATAGCTGCACTTCGCACCAGCATTCAGTTCACAAGATTTTACACTGTTGAGAAGATATTTTGAAATATAAAAATTAGTGTAACAATTTTGTTTTGCTTTCTGATATGAAGTGTATTGGTGAAGGTTTTATAATTCAGGATTTTACCGAAATAGGGTTCTCCTGTATCCACATGTAGTGAATGTAGTCCTACGACAGAAACAAGGCCCGAAGCTTGCGACAAACTGATACAGATGATTAAAAAGAAAACTTATTTTGACAAGTCTCCATTTATTGCAGAGTGAACGTGATTAAGAGTCTCCACTCTTGTTTGCAATGTGAAGAAAAAACTCTTGAGACAGCTTCCAGATTTATAAACTTATGCATAATTTAATAAAAATATTTTTCACAACCCTTTTCTAGTTGAATTGATTTATGTTCAGTGTGCAATGTGATCTGCAATATGATGACACCATGAAGAACAAGTTGAAAGATGATGCCTTCCTTCCAGAATAAAACTACCTCAAGACTTTGCTCGTATCTTCTTCCTATGCGATAGGAACAAGCTACTAGAGTCAGCAAACATTTCCTTTGTTGAAGTTCACACAATCAAAGTACCGAAATAACGTTAGTGACTCTTATTTACAAGATATTTTAAATAATTCGACAGACCAAAGTAGATCACCAATTATCAGAATTATGTATTCAAATAAGTATCATTCATGTCATTAAAGTGTACCGGTATTTTGAACATAATAGGCTAACTGTACACAGGGTCAACAGGGTCAACTGTGAAATTTTAAAGCATTTTGTGATAGTATTAAAATTTGAGTAACCTATAGGTTAAATACGCAGATCCTGATTATTTAGGTTTTTCAGATTGACCTCATGACATCTTGATATGTGATATAGTATTGTAAGACCTAGACCCAAACCCGGGCACCGGACCTAGACACATGTCCTGCTGTAAATATTCTCTCCTGGCCATCATTTAATCACCCTTAGGCCTATATCGATTAATGTATCTGGAGGATAATTTCCCATTGTACTGGATTGGTTAATATTTTTTCTACACACGAGAAACTGCCAAATTTCATGTACTATTATTCTCCAGAAGGTTTAGAATCCATATATAGGCACATTTTGTTTCTAAGAATATTTTAAATATAGGTAAAATCGGTAAGAAGTTCACAGAAAACTAACCTAAAATTGTTCTGTATCTGAATTAGCTCTACTAGAAAATACAATTCGGAAGTTAACTTCTTTATCCTTTGAGGCTGAAAGAATCGAGATGCAGTAACCTTAATCTAATAATGAGTAAAAATGGTAATAGCAACATGATTAATACCAGGTTAATGTACTCGTAGACTAATTCAAGAGTGGAGTTGTCTTTATCCATCTTCATTTTCTTTAATATTCCATCCCAAAATAAGTTTCTTAATATTATAATGACAATTTCTTCAATGGTTTATCTTTTATTGTTTGGTATTCATTAACGGGCACTAATTCTACAACATTTGTTCTAGGACTTAACTATCCCCTAAAGGAAATCACTACAGGAATTTATGCCGGCAAAAGTACACTAGCCAGGTTTGAACCCGCGAACATTAAAATCAAAGGAAGTATTGATAACCACTCGACCACCGAAGATAGAATACACAAGGTACCGGCAATTTAACGTTTTCCAGATTACTTGTAATTGAATTATCGTTACTTCCTATCGATTGTTTTTTATAAGTTCTTTCTTACCTTTTTGTGCTCAAGATTGGCACCGGTAGTAGTCCTTCAACATTGTTATTTTCTTCTTTGTTTTGCACTGGCTGTGAATTAATTTTACACAAAATTTAATGCAAACAAAATAATTTTATAATTTTTACATGGATCAGTAACCTAGCAACTGTAGATTATTGTTAGGAACATTTAAATTTTGTTTAAAATATAATTATAGCTATTTATGTATGAAGAACGCAAAATAACGCTTTAGCGGTCGAGTCGAGTAAGTTATAGCGGCCGAGACATAAACCGAGGCTGAAATACTGGATGAGTCCGATAAAGTTTTTGCGTACGCGATGCATACAATATGTTTTAGTAAAATCTCTCTAAATTATATGAAATGAAACAAAACCGCCGTATAATTAATTATAATGAAAGCTAGTCAGCCATTTGTTAACGTCCCATTCCCACAGCCATCTGAATCACGGAACAACACTGAACCGTACGTACCAATATGAAATGCGGTATATAATGCATTATATATGAGTCGCTTTTTGTAAACAATAATGCATACGAACTAATATTTATGGAAAGCTTGTGAAAATATGAGTGATAATCCCGTGGAAATTTCAAGCCAAGCCAGAAAAATTGAATTGGAGCTGGTGCCAGCAACATCACGGCGGCAGTAGACTTTGAGAAGGAATAGGCCTATAGTCTATTGCCTTTAAATGCTGGTGCATCCATGTTAAGCAATGATTGTGAACGAAGATGTGAAAAGTTGTTGGCTTATATTTTTTGTTATATGATGAAATAGGCTAACCTGTTTTTTTTTTTTTTTTTTTTTTTTTTCGAAACACCCTGGTGAAGTTTCTGACTATCATAAAGAAACATGTTGGCTTAAATTTGTTGTTTTATCACCAATTATATGCTTAAATCCATGTTAAGTTGATGTGACTGGTCAATGCCATCTGGATTTTGTTTATAGATTGCCATGAAGACTTTAAAGTACTGGGCCGATAAAAATGCATTTTGAATGCAGTTTTATACAATTTTAGCAATCTTCTCTGGTTGTAAAAGGACGTTTCTTCGATATTCCAAATACATCGGAAAATGCCTTACTACATGTCCTAAATTGCTGCCCATGGGAACTTTAATGTATAATGTAATACCCTCTTCTGTACGTAAATGCCACTTCATTCTTGGCCATTTATCAGTCCAAACAAAAAAGCATTTTGAGCATTTCAATCACCAATCTTTAAAAAAAATCACTGAAATTGTCTTCTTTCTCAGTGGTAATTATACCACTTCACATTAGCTGCCACAGCTCTCTCACTGCAGTTACCACCCGTCTACAAGTCTACAATCAGACGCGGCTATGTGCCTACCGCGCCCTGCACCACGTTACTATTGCTTCCGAGCTGGCTTAGCCCACTCTCTCACTGGAGAAACGCCATTCCCTTAATTTATGAAAATTGTCTTTCAAGAATAGATAGGGAAGGAACCCACACAAAGCTTTAATATTAGGTTTACAGTTACACGACTATATGTACTACACAGAGATGACAATAACTCAAATTTAAAATTTTTTGGCTTAATTCACTCATCGGATGCCACAATTGCAATATATTCCTTCTCATAGTCTACTGCTGCCGTGATGTTGCTGGTACCAGCTCCAATTCAATGTTTCGGGCTTGGATTGAAATTTCTTCGGGATTATCATTCATATTTCCACAAGCTTTTCATTAATACTAGTTCGTATGCATTAGTTTTACAAAAGACG
The DNA here is from genome assembly GCA_964059195.1 of Ectobius pallidus. NCBI lineage: Eukaryota > Metazoa > Arthropoda > Insecta > Blattodea > Ectobiidae > Ectobius > Ectobius pallidus. The sequence goes on along the minus strand of CAXKWD010000009.1, from coordinate 46,746,109 downwards.
ACTCATGTACTATAATGCATCTATACCGCATTTCGTATTGGTACGGACGGTTCATTGTTATTCCGCGATTCAGGTGGCTATGGGAATGGGACGTTAACAAATGGCTGACTAGCTTTCATTATAATTAATTATACGGCGTTTTTGTTTCATTTCATATAATTTAGAAAGCTTTTACTAAAAAATGTTGTATGCACCACATACGCAAAAACTTTATCGGACTAGTCCAGTATTTCAGCCTCGGCCGCTATACTAGATTCGTCCGCTAAACTCTAAAGCGTTATTTTGCGTAGTTGATACATAAATAGCTATTATATATAAGTATTTTTAATTCAGCTTTATTTATACTCTTTTGAGCATCTAGGCTATATGAGGAATTCAGATTCTGTATGTAGCCTATATCAGTAGGTCATAGACTACAACTATTGATGTGCAACTGTTTTCTTTTGTTGGTCCGTTTATGGCGTCTGTTAAATTTCAAGTGATATTAAGTTTAGTGAATATAACACAGGATAAAATAACGGAGCTGATTGGTGGTAATTAATATCCATGTCGTCTTTGTTTTTACTAAAGAAATCATGAAAAAATCCAACTGCTCAAGGGATTTGAACTAGATTTCCTGAATTTTACATATTGTATAAGTAAGGAATAGAAATAAACGCTAATAAACATAATTTGCAATATTTTTAAAGAAATTATTTGTTTGTTTGCTTGAAAGCTTGTGTGTAATTTTTTTGTATAGTTATTTATCGACGGGGTGCACTGCTACTAAGACCTATTACTATCACATTGTGTCAGACTTTAGTTCAGCAGGAATCCTTTCATGTGCCTGTAAAATTACTGTCATGTTTACGAACACACAATAAATTCCATTGACCTGATGCGGGATCGAAGACGTACACTTGGAATCAGAAAGCCAGTTCTGTACCAACTACTCCATCCAACAGTATTTTAGATCGAAAGTACTTTTCAGATACCGTAACCACATATATTAATTATAAGAACAAAAAAATGTTATGGAATCGTTTAAAGTTCGTGTTGAGAAGATTTGAAGCCCAATCAGGCCAACTTCACCATTAAGGTTAGCCCTAAAATAATGCTTTTACAAAAATACAAATTATCTAATGAACCAATCCCCTTTGTCGCTAGATAAAATGGCATAGGCTATTTATATAATTTATTACGATTGATTGTGTTATATTTTATAGGCCTATTTACAATTGTTTGGAGTATACTGTTAACGATAGGCCTATGCCAATAATTGCGTTTTCCCATTGGGTTTACAAGTTATTGTTTCCTTCAGATTTTTTTTTAGGAAGGTCATTTATTTTGCTGCCTGAGAGCTGAAAAAGGAAATTCATAGCTCATTAGCCTGCAGTTATGAATCACTTCGCGTGCTGTAGTACATAACACATTGCAGGGAATTAGCCTAGAGCTTGACATATGTCGGAAAATCCCTGCAGCATCGTTGTTAAGAAGTGTAAAGTATGTAGTAGCTTCCGTGCAGAGAAAAATTTCCCAAACAAGGCGCATATTTGAGGCGAATGTGTGGTAATATATTTTGCAAGTGGCAGCTCTGCCGTGCATCTTTTGATGGATGAGCCTGTTCACTGTTGCCAACATTCCGTGGCACTGAATTCACTGCCGCGGAGTAGGAATATATTAGCTGTGCTTTTGCCGGTTTATTATGATAATGAACTTCAATGTGCAAATTGTATCCTTGAGCAGCAATGGAGAAGGAAATTGAGAGCTTAGACCACGAAAGTGCTTTGGAATTGCTGCACTATTATCTTAAAATATCATCGTGCAAGCGAATGGTTATGTAAAAGGTGTAATTTCACCACATCTTCTATCATTCTGCTGAGTTAAAATTGGTTTCTGCAAACGTTTATTAGTCATTTTTGGAGAATTAAATTCATTGAGAGTTATCCCTTTCAATCTTAGACATTAAAAGGACTAAAATCATATTTGACACATGTAAAACAGTGAATAGTGCAGTGGTTCTCAACCGGTGAACCGCGGCAAGGTTGTGCCGCAACATTCGGCGTGTAACGCGAAACTTTAAGGCAATGTGATAATGAAGGAGAAAATTAAATAAAAATAGTAAATTCAATATAAATTTGAAAAAAGGAGCAATAAATATATTCCACAGGCCTAAAAATGTTTATTTTTTCAGAGATGTTCAAGAGTGAACATTAGGCCTATTAATTAATGAGAGATTTGACTTTGTCGTTTTTTACGCATTAGTTCAATTCTTGCTGGAAATGATGGCAAACACACCGCATCTCTTGATCATCTGAGGAAATATTTCACGTTTCTTGTTTTTTATGTTCATCTGTGCTGAAAACCCAAAATATAGCTTTTAGCCTATAACCCAGACCTTTCGAGCAGTAGGCCTACTCCGAAGGTGTGAAGTAATTTCATACTTTCCCTCCAAAGCATAGCAATTGGTTCAGTTGCACAATCGAACCAATCTTGTAGGAAGGGGAAGTATGAAATTACTTCACACCTTCGGAGTACTGCTAGACAGGCCTGCTATAGCAAATGGAAAAATTCCAGATAGTTCAAATTTTTAATTTTTTAACCTCCAAAAAAATCTTTAAAGGTTTTGACAGCTTATTTGTACGCCTTCAGATTTTTTGACAAAAATAAAGGGATATTGTTGATGTGAGGAATTTGTTGCAAATTCGTTCTGTTCATATTCTAGTTTTCCCACTTATTCTTTCACATAATTATGCTGATCAAACTTTATCAAGAAACTGTTGTCGAAAACTCAATAGTTACTGAACTGTAGTCTATTAACTCTATTTGTCACTGTTTTATCATTTAATCTGCTTTTATTATTGCATCATTAGCATGTCTGGAAATTTATTTGGCAATAATTCCTTTTTAAAAATTAAATTGTACCACTTATTATTAAAAAAAGAACAGAACTCTATACTAAAAGATCATTAACAATTATCATTAAGTAAACAACTTGATTGTGTGTGTGTTTTTTTAAATATAACATTTATTTCAAACTATCGCAAAGAAAGTTAAGGTAACAATAATTCAATTTCAATGTAGGTTATGAAAGGGACACAGATATTAGCTCTGAATACCTGGTTTGCTAGGTTTTTCTCTAGACCTATTATAAGTATTAGTAGTAGTACTAGTACTAGTAGTAGTAATAGTAGTTATAGTAGTAGTAATAGTAGTAGTACTAGTAGTAGTAATAGTAGTTATGGTAGTAGTAATAGTAGTAGTACTAGTAGTAGTAATAGTAGTTATAGTAGTAGTAGTAGCAGCAGTAGTAGTAGTAGTAGTAGTAGTAGTAGTAGTAGTAGTAGTAGTAGTAGTAGTAGTAGTAGTAGTAGTAGTAGTAGTAGTAGTAGCCTAGTAGTATTAGTACTCTGTTATTACGTGGTAAAGAAAATAAGGGGGAACTAACATTAATAATTAGAAATTGTAATAATCATTAATAACATTAACAATAATATAATTTATGTTCACTACTGTTTACTATCTTCGTTTCCTTCCACTATAGTGTGGACCAGGCAGATTGCAGAGTTTTTATTTATTCATGGCTGTTACTGAAAATTTAGGACATACTTGGAAGAGCTTCCTGCACTTAAGACGCGGGCGTATCTAAATAAATGAACCTTCTCTAATCTAGTTGTCCTTCTTCTTGAAACTCTGCTGCCACAAGCCTGGATGAATTTTTAAGCATGGACCTCCAGAAGGTTCGCTAAACCAGCAGACGAATCTCTTCTTTAGTCACGCCTTCATGAAGTCAGAAATCAGAATATATTTTGTTTCTTTTTACCCTAATTCAAAAAGTTTCGTTATATCAGATCACCATTTAAGCCAGATTGTGCGCATTAGAATACCAATGAAGATACTGAGATTTTCCAGTTCGCAAAAGTTATAGAGTTACAAGATTAGATATTTACAAAATGCAATTTATCTTCAGTATCAAATCTTCATTATTGTGCTTTAAGAATAAATTATAATTCATCCTGTATTAGAGGGGAGCGTGTGTGCAGTGAATGAAATCGTGAACAGCTATTTAACCAATATAAGTAACCGTATTTCCTTTCGTTATTAGACTCAAGTTTGTAGATTTACAGGCATGTGAAAGAACTGCAGGACAAAATGCCGGAACACCGGCATCGGTCACAGGCCCAAGTTGCAGTATTCCCTGTCGTTAAAAACCATAAAACCAACCAACCTTTCATCATTCAATTAAAATGATAAGATTTTTGGCAAGCGCTTTGAGTGAGGTGGAACATAAATAATTCTGCCTAGTACAGGTTCCTATTCTAAAATAAGTTAAATTATATTTATTTATTTACCTATAATTCCCTCTGGTTAGTTAAGGCCATCTCTTCCACTAACAAGAGGTAGATACGTCCAAACATTTTATAAAGTAGGCTACCCTTTCAAAATAGGCCTAAATCGATTTGCTTTACATTAGTACATAAAATAAGTTATAACCTCAATTGAAAAAAAATTCCTTTATGCAGGCCTACAGGCTGAGGTATATTTCGAAGTGTTTTTAGTTTAATTTATTGTCACTGTGCAGCACTCATCTTCTTTAGCCTTGGCATGACAAACCCGCAATAATAACTGCAAAAAAGAGGAAAAAGCACTGTAACGGGCCTAAATACGATAACGGTGAATTTAACCAAGAAACTACTGGTCTGTACTTCTGGTTTTATGAAAACTCATAAGCTTACTATGTATAAAAAATTTCGTTTTACATAACCAGTAGTTCTTTTTGTTTATTAAGTCGGCCGTAAGAATCTGATATAAGAAGAACTGAAATATTTTTTTTGTAAAAAGAGATTATTCTGTAGCTATGTTTCAGCTACTTGATGGAGGAGTAGCGGCTCCGATCAAGGAAACCATCATTAAAAGCCGTGGGTGTCGGTATGCTGACCACATGCCCCCAATCCTGCCATCTGCATTTGGTAGATGACGCAGATCCCTTGAAGGATGTAGCGCCACGGAGTTTAGTATAGTTTTAGTTTCATAAATACAAGCAAGAAATAATGTTTTTATAACACAAGACGATAATACTGACCTTGTAGTCCCAATGTCCTTTGAGGACAACACTCTTTTTTTCAATGAACCGTAACTTTCATATTAAAATCCTTTTTACTGAGAATTATTTTATCATGTAGCAATATCAAAGTGTACAATGCACCGTATGAAATTTAAATAAATCTGAAATCTTTTTTATAAAATGATAGTTCATTATTATGTTTTAAATTGATATTATATTTTATTATTTATTTTTGAATTTTGCATGCATTATTGTTCTAAAGGTGTGTAACTATTATTTTTAACATTTCAAACTCTATTACATTGGTAATTTTATCCTTAGTTGGTCCTCACACATTCCTTTCGGCAGACCTTCAGGCTGAGGTATATTTTTAAGAGCTATTGTTTTCCAAACATTCGAATCTTGCCTTATATGAGAGATATCGAGAAACTAGTTATTGATTTGTAGAGTACTCATCAAGAGCTTTTCAACGATACCTCACAAGACGTGGTTTAACAAATTTCGAATTTCCATTCCCCCCACCCCCACTCGTACCCCCCAAAACCCCCGGGTCGTTGGTGTCACTGTTAACTCCATAAGGAGTACTCTAATTTATTCAAACAAAGTTTCCCTTCCTACTTCATAAGGGCCGAGATATAAATTTTTTAAAATTTCAACCCCCTCCCCGACCTCCCCTTGGGCCAATTTTGCCCATTAACGAACTTGTCCGAACTATTGGGCCTAGAAATAACATACTAAAATTTGGTTCTAATATCTTCAAAATTACGGCCACCTATGTATATATAAACTTCTGAACGTGCGGTGGTTTCGTACTTAGGGAGGCATGAAACGTAAAGATATGAAAGACATTTTCCAAAGTCATGACATGGTACTGATTCCAATAGGTAGATTTTTCTTCGAAATTTACCTAAAAGTATTAAAGTCAGATAATATAAAACAAAAGGTATTTCCTAAAATAATACAATACGAGTATACCTACTCGTCAATGAATTAAAATATCAAACATTACAACAAGTCTTTAGATTATAAGTATTAATAAATTTCATATTTTCCTTTTGAGGGTGGAATTATAGTAGTAAAATTTGAAAGGATTGTATGTCCACCTTATACCCTCAAAAACTTATGTAACCTAACACCAACTAATATTTTTTGGGATTGCTTCGAAAAAGTTTAAAAATTACAGTATTTATTTGCACACTTTTTATTAACTTATTTAAGCTAGATTTGTAAATATGTACATTGGCTAAAATTACATTGGTAATTTTATCCTTAGTTGGTCCTCACACATTCCTTTCGGCAGACCTTCAGGCTGAGGTATATTTTTAAGAGCTAGTGTTTTCCAAACATTCGAATCTTGCCTTATATGAGAGATATCGAGAAACTAGTTATTGATATGTAGAGTACTCATCAAGAGCTTGTGGATATGTTTTAATTTTTGCCAATGTACATATTTACAAATCTAGCTTAAATAAGTTAATAAAAAGTGTGCAAATAAATACTGTAATTTTTAAACTTTTTCGAAGCAATCCCAAAAAATATTAGTTGGTGTTAGGTTACATAAGTTTTTGAGGGTATAAGGTGGACATACAATCCTTTCAAATTTTACTACTTTAGATTATAACACTGTCATAGAATTAAAATGTTAAAATCTTGCGTGTCTATAAAGGTTTCTTTTCCCTGTCGATAAAATGGATACGTATAAAATTATATGAATAAACATTAAGATGCAGTTAAGTAGGCTACTAACCTTCCTCAACTGGGCCTATCCTTACCTTGTTGTAGGCAGCATGAACACTAATCATGTTTAGGAAATATGTTTTTTCTTTATATTATCTGACTTTACAACACTTTGTAATTGAGATTATGACATACTAGCAGGTCCCCGCGGATTCGCCCACGAAAATTAATTCAAAAATTAAAAATTAAGATCATAATAGTTAAATCATTAGGCTATATTTATTAACACCTAAATCACGTGCATTCCACGATTAGAAAGCGTTGCCTGGGAAAAACGACCTCAGATTCGAGTTTCCTGGCCTAAAAAAAACCTGCATAGTGAGTTCCATCCAACTCGATCAATGTTTGCCAATTCAGGCCTATATTCATTTTCCCTCTTCCGTCTATGTTGAAAATTTCAGATGTCTGCGTGCCTTGACATTATAAACATATGAATCGACCAGGGTGGGCTTACAAAATTCAAGCGATCGCGGTGCTTTTATTTCCAAGGTATGGCAAAAATAGGCAAAGCCACCTGCAATTGATTTGACTATTGAAATGTAATACTGAAAACTGATGCTTCGAAAGCGCCCAAAAAATGCACGTTTTCTGCCCGTTTTTCACTCATAACTCGCGAACGAAAGCGAAAATAAAAAATCCGGCTTCGAGGTGCAGTCTTTCAGTCCATCTATGTTTAAAATTTCAGATCTCTGCGTTCAATGGATTTCGCTGGGTATCGCTTACAGACAGACAGAGAAACACTTTCTCTTATTATATCGATTTTTTTCCGAGCGAGTTGGCCGAGATGGTAACGTCTTGGACTCGCATTCGGGAGATCCCAGGTTCAATTTGACATGGCCGGCCAATTTGACATGGGTTTTTTCATGGTTTTCCCAGTAGTAAAGGCAAATTCTGAATTGGATATTTACATAACATGAATCATCCTCACCATTTCATCTTATATAATATCCATTTAAAATAATATCAGTTGAAATTTACTCCATAAAAATACACCAAAAATAGAAACAATTGGCAATCAATAGTTCCATGGCCTATCCTACTGTATAGACATACATTCCGATTTCCTGATATGTCCTTGCAGCTAAAAGGAGTATTACACAGCTGAATTAAAGGAAAATATATTTTTTTTGTTACTATTGTAAAGCAAATAGATTTTATTCCTACTTTGTAAGGGTACCTTATAAGTTGTGGATATAAGGCGGCTACAAGTATTGTGCAAAACAACATAGGCTAGGCTAACCCTCAACGAAAATGAAATATATAAATAAAAATAATTCAACTTGTGACTTAATTCACATTTTTATAGGCCAAGCGGCGTGTGTTAATTAATATGGGAGAGCTGAAGTGATAGGCCTACCTCTACGTCTGAGTAGAGTTGTGTTGAAGCCGAGCTCCTTTCCGTTGATCTTGTCTGTTTCGCATCTCGAAAGTAAACAAATTTCAAAGTTCGACGTCTGACTTGTGTATCTTGTATAATTTATTACTGGACGTAGCAAAAGCTGCGAAATAAAACTCGCCTAATATTGACTTAGCTGAGTGGTTGCTTAATTTCAGTGGAAAGTTATCATATACTACGAAACCTGGATGCAGAAAATACGGGAAAACCAGAGAAGAATTAATATAAAATACACTAACCCTGACTTTCATACAATACAGAAACAAGTATACCTCTCATGTGAGGCTTGAGATGTATTCTCTGCCTAGGTCTGGGATGGGCACCGATTACGTAAAAAGAATCAAGATACCGGTACATACCCGTATAGTAACTTATTAAGCGAGACTAAAGTGAAGGGATTAGTTTTTAATTTGTAAGTGTACATCTTTTTACTGTTTTATTGTTCTTTGATTTATTTATTTATTCACAGAAATCAATGTTTAACAGTATTTTTCAAAGATGGATAAACAATTAGGGAATTATTACAGTTAACATATTATTTGTTCAGTACAGTTGAACACAAGCATTTACTGGATTATGTACTGACTCTGAGTACAGATGTTTAGATTAGAACGTCTTCATAATAAGCAGTATGCAATATAACCCTCACCAGTAGATGGTAAGGACAACAATATTAAGGCAACCATGGTTAAACATTAAAATATATTGCTATAATTTAATTAATGTTTTAGTTTATCTAATCCTGGAGCTTATCTCGAAAGTGACGTAAATCATAGTAATATTTTTTAGGACTCTCTTAAACAAGACTTTCTGTTTGAATTTTTAAATCATATTTATTGTTATTATTATTATTATTTATCTCGATATACTACATTTACTGCTAATACGTATAATCATGATGTAAGATACAGTTGACAAAATATAGGTTATTAATTTCGTTTAAAGTTCACTACTCTGGCGTAGGGGATGCGTTCGCTCTCTCCACGCAAGTTTTCTGAGTGGGGATTTTCCGGAGTTTTTCTTCATGTAAGGCACATGTCAGAAACCTATGTTCTCCGGATATCATATGGCTGTCATTATCACCGTTATCACATCCACCTTGTTCAGAATGGGTGTTTGAACGTCTGCGTTCTTATCCTTGAGGCCCACCATGTTCTACTCTTTTCCAAAATGCATGTACAGTGTTATGAACCAGTTGCTAGTCCCTCTCCCTATAGATCGCTGTCCTGTGAAGGTATATATAGTTCTTGCAACGGAAAAGTTGAAACTGAGAGAACAAAGAAGAATTTTGTTCAAAATCTTAGTAATAAATAACTGATAAAATGGAAGAGGAAGTAGTGAATGTAGGAATAAGTAGCAGCAACAACAAAGTTGAGTCTGTGGAGGGCATTGCATGATTACTGTGCATCGTGTACATTCCAGAGGGTAATAACCATGCTGGAGCAGGATTTCATTTTGTTGTGTTATTTTCTGAGCGAGATTTGATTTTGCACGGCATCCCTCTGTGTACATCACTTTCCCTTTCAAATCCTTCTTCATCACGAACTGGTACACCAAATATTTCATTAAAATAATGAACAGCAATCTCAACTCATAGTTATGGTTCATTACCGGAAATTGGGTTTTTGGAACAAACGATGCTTTATTACAGCACAAGCTACACAATTTAAACTCTGTAATTCTCAATAGTGGTCTAAGGAAAAGGCAGATTAAAAATACAAATCAGAAACTACTATCTGCATTCAGTCTCCAATTGAAGCAGTTGCTGGTGAACTAATAATATTATTGAAGTCATTTAATGAGTAATGTACATGCTTATTTGAAGCCATGTTTATTTAATACATAACATATTAACTATTATCCATTTACTTTCAGAAGTCCAGTGCATGTAAATAAAGCACTTGACTTGAAGAGCTTCACACATCATGCTACAAGACAAATGTCGTAGGCCTACAGTAAATTTGATTTGTATTATAGAAAAAGGTCATTATTTGATAAAAGAATGGGTAGGATTACAATAGCAACATATTACAAATTTTTCAATGTATACTGAGGCCTGGAACTGATATTCATTCAGCTTGAATGAAGCATTGTTACATATGGCATGTTATCTCGGACCCAACATTGGTTAGTTGGCGTTAGTAAAACAATTTAGACTGTTTTAACAAGTTGTATTAAATGTGTTGAAATACATATTGTAATACCGTTAAGCTCGATCTATAAAATAAATAAAGTGAATGCTTGATACCAGCAACTCAAATTTTACTTTATGGCTAAGCTTTCGACATTCTTCTGTAATCTTCAGGGCATCTTCTTATGCTGGCGTAGATATATTATTAATTAAAAATTAAAACTGCGTTGTCTTATATTCTTGTCAATGTGATAAAATAAAATAATTACAATGTTTTGTTAACGTATTGCTATAAATAAATAAGACCTAGTACTACTATCTAGGTATATTCATATCACTCAGATTTTCGACTTGCAATACGTATTATTCAGTTATTATTGTAAGATTTTGATAATTTATTATAGCATATTGAAACAATTTTGCTCAACATGGATATGGTGACAGGAGTTCAAACCTGTCCGGTTGACATAATACAACATAAGTGATAATCCTTTAAAAACTGTAGAAAAGGAAATACGAAACACTTGTAATTTGAGGAAATAGATAAATTTACATAACAATTCACTGGTACATCTATCAAAATTATTTAGAAAGTGCGTTGTGATTACAAAAACCACCGATTAAAGTAAGTAATCGCAATAATGTGTATTCTTTGCAGCATAGTTTAATATAATCGTGTAATAATATAATTTTAAACTTACGCGACGAAATAATATTGTGCATCAGCTGGCATTAATCCACTTGGACGATGTATGGAAGGAGAAGGCTGATGTAACACATTGCCTATCAAATAACGTTACAAATGGAATGATACAAAAGCAATGTTTACATGCACATTTCTTCTGAAAGTGAATGGATAGTAAAATAGAATTGGAGAGTTCTATGAAGCAAGGAATCTCTCACTGAGGTTAGTCCAGATCATTGTATCTCAATACTCATATAAGAGATATAGATACAGCAGTGCACGCACACCGGTTGTGGAACTTATTCAGAAGCATGTTGTATACGGCCCGACCTTCCTATGCAATTTATCACTAATGTCCATTGTCGCTCCTCCTCCGAAGGTGTTGCCCAACTATGTCCTTCCTCAAGTCAATCTTTGCTCTGTAGTGTACTTACCTTCTCAACCCACGATAGTAAAAGCATAATGAATAGAGGAGAAAGTGTGATGACTGAGGTAGTTCACTGGTTCCGCCGCTAGGTAGCAGTTACTCTGCTTGTGAGTCGCGGGAGCAAGATTACTACGGGCGGTATAGGAAAAATTGCAAACATTATTAAACAAAATAATACATTAATCTATTTAAAAATGACTCGCCTTATCTAAATTGAATTGTTAGATACTTCTGACAATTTTCGGGCTGCTTTACACGTCTTGGAAGATCTCATCTCCAAAAATAAACATGGCCGTGTGTAACAGTAATTTCTCAGATTCCAAGAAGCTTGACCGTAACATTTCGTTCCACATCTTTCAAAAAATCGAAGATGTTCACAAGCAATGAACAATTATATAATATAGGTATGAAACAGCTAAGGGATGATTTGATCTAATATTTTATTGCCTAGAAAATAGGGTAGATGGTATGTTAGTATAATTTGATGAGAATTTGTTAAAGAATGTACATTTGTATAGAAATAACAACGTATAATTAGGGTAGAAAACAGCTAAGGGATATTTTATAAATTAATATTAATATTACATTGTATAGAATATTACTGAGTATTAATTTGTATTAATATTGTATTAATAGAAATATTATTTATAATAATATTAATTTTCTCCTGGCTGTATGGGGTAAGTTATGTAGGTGAAACACGGTCAAAAGTGTAGATATGTGTACAAATTATGTGAACAGAGATAATATAAACTAAGGGGTGGTTTGTGAATTGCAGGGCACGGAAAATTTCATAAGCAGCACTACAAAAATAGGGCGCGTGATCTTTAAAATTGGCGTTTCAACATCCGATAAAGACGCACATACGCAAAAATTGTTTTGCAACGCATTCTACATATATCACACAATATTTCAAAGCATTTTCCCTGATTTTTTCATAAACAAATTAAATCCTCTTGCCTTAACTACAGCCCGCTATTTGCTCAAACCCTCGACCATTCGCCGTTCGCTGTAAATTATGTGCATCTTATGTTGTTAAATTATATTATTAAAAAAAGGAACAAGATATTAAACTAATAAGACATTTGTTATGATAATTATACATAAAAATTACTAACATAAGTGAACAGAAAATATGATAAATAAATAATCCAATAAATGCATAAATAAAAGTAGTGCAGACTTACTAAGTTAGAAAAAAGCTTCATTCACTCCCTTCCTCAGCGGGTCAATCTTGCAGTATGGGTACAAGTAGTTAGTTAATATGGTATTATTATTGAGACCACGAATAAATTATGTAAATTTTTTTACGTTATTGCTGGTATTTTATGGAAAAGATGCCTGCTAATACCTCAATACCATTCTGATAGCTTTAGCTTTAGAGTATTTACTATTACTCGTTAACCATTATAGATATATAGGTGGTACTCAATTTATAATAAGATCCAAATATTTCACTAAACCTTACACCCTTAATCTCTTTCTGGACACAAAAATAAAATAATAAATGTCGCATAGTCAAATTTGCTTCACCCTCAACATTTCACGATCGTCCCACATCATTCAGAGAGCTGAGCGCCCGGAATAATTACCACTCAATTACTCGTAAACCATTCAAGATATAAAGGTGGTACTGAATTTAAAATAAAGTTGAAATATTTCCCTAAAACTTTCTCGCTTGAAGATTTTACTGGACACAAAAATGAAAAAAATTGTCGCATAGTCAAATTTCGCTTCACCCTCCATGAATTTTGTGTAATTGGTGATGTTTATATAATGAAATAAAAACATTTATGTCCGCATTTTTTAAGTTTCTGTTTTAACCATCAGAAGGACTGTGTTGTGCAGATTATTTCTGCACAAATTTCACAGAAATAGGACCAAGGGTTAATTAAAGATTGCGAGTTTAATCATAAGATGCCAAACTATCATGACGCAGCATTGAGAAGTTGAAACGCAAACGAAGGTGCTGCCAGTGTTTCGGTGGACCGCCGCTCTCCCTATACCTACCATTGTATTAGCGGCGAAGTCATCACACTTTCTCATTCTATTCATTATGGTAAAAGTATTATAATTAGAGCTATAATGAAAATTCTGAAATGCAGTATTAGCATAATACTTCCAGCGTGAATTGAGAAATAAAACAGATTTTTAAACATTAGGGACATTTTTGTAGTTTCAAAAATTTTGCATTAGTCTTGTAATGTAGCCTACTGGACAAAGTTTTCATTTTAAAAATTTATATGTCATATGAAAGGTTTCTTACTAGGGCTAGATGGCTATATGTCTCAATTTTTAGAAGTTCAATGTTAGATTGTAAAAATCTTTTCATTTAATATTCGTATAATTATGCTACAAGAACTTTCAAATACAAGTGAAACAACTTTATGGTTTTAATATTCGACATGACACCCGAAATTACGAATGATCTGTCGACATATCCATTTCTTTCGTGTTTATTATAAGCCGAAGTTTAAAGATTGTTTGTAGTTTGTACAAAAAAAAAAAAACCTAAAACGCTAATAAACTTCTATGAAAAAATCTAACATTTGATTTAAGGATTACTAGGCGTACTAACTTTGAACTTATCCATGCAGTTTTATTTTATTAACATTCTTCAAAGTACAACATTATAAAAGGTAACCTTGAAAAGTTAGCAATAACTTACAGCAATTACAATAAACCAAAAACAGTGTTTGTGAATTAACATATTGGAATAGCCTACTAGTTTCCGAGTTACTAAACATAAGTCAAAATTTTTAATAATAGGCCCTACCAAGTTTCTGGAGATATTTGTATATCTACAGAAGTTCATTGTGCTTTTAATATCATGTTCCGCAGTTTACATTTTAGTTAAATTTTGAGTATGATACAAATTTGTTCTAGGTATATCAAGGATGAAAAAACTGCTCCCACACAAAAAGAACTCCAAGTGCTACATAAAGCGGAATGACACTTCAAACGTCTGTCAAAAAGGTTTCATTGCAATTTGATTTCAGCACATAGTAATTTTTATTTTTCGTCACTTTTGTGTGTGTGTGTGTGTTTGTTTTTTTTTCTTTTTCTTTTTCTTTTTTTCATATTTCCTTTCTTTCAAGGAGTTTCTTCTAAGCAGAGCAAATAATCCGTGAAGGTCTCGCACGTAGACTGGGATACGCATACCTTACGCACTGATCTTGGCATTAGATTAGCTAAAATGCTCACCAACAAAACATAGTGTTTGTGATTAATAATATCTATCAAATACAGATAAAATCTGTCATTTAAATTGGAACAAGTTTCTACGCTTTAGACACATAAGAAACTGACACATAATCTTCTATGATATACTCGTAACATTCAGTTTAACCTAGTAACTTGTAAGATAGCTTTGTCTTTTAGATTTTACGCCAAAAAAAACATGTGAAGGGTAGATTGCAAGGACCAGACAAGTGCAAAAAGTAAAATTTTCAGATCCTAAAAAAAAAAAACACTGTTTCATTTATGCTGATTGATTTTTTTTTTCTTATTTCTCACGAATAGCTTTGTCCTGCAAATAAAATAAATATAATTTTAACAGGATAGTTGAGAAAATATTTGGACTTCGCTGAAATACTGTAATTTCTTATATTTAATCCTCAGTTATGATTATTTACTATGTAAATTCTGACAAATTGCAACTAATCATTTAATGCCACACATTCCGTGTAATTACTTTTTACAAGTCATCAGAATTATCATCGTTGTCTCTATCAGCACTGTCCTATTCTACCGGAATAATACTGCAAATAGCAAACAAGTGCAATGACTATTCTGGATTTTGGTGGAAAGACGTCTTGAAAAGTATTTTTGATTAGTTTGTACAGTTAATATGAATGTTGTAATTGAGAACAGGTGGAAGAATTGACATTAGCACAGAAGAATGGAAATGTATAGAATGAGTATGTACATAAAAATAATTTTAATTTAATGAAAAACACTTCCTGACGAATTCTTAAGGCGTTAAGAAGCATAGGTTGCTATCTATAATTAAATTAGTTTTTACTTCCTCTGCCCGTACCATAGGTACTATAGGTAGAGGAAGTATTGTTTTCGACCCCAAAATTCGAAGTTGAGTTTTTAGCATATATACAAGTTTCAAGGCCCCCTGAATCCAAAAATACTATTTTTGGAAACATGTCTGTGTGTCTGTGTGTCTGTGTGTCTGTGTGTCTGTGTGGAAAATATCTGTGAACAAGCTAGCTCCAAAACGGAAAATCGTATGAAAACAAAATTTCGTATTTGGGTCAGGTACCTTCTGAAGATGTGAGGATAAGATTGGCGACTATTTTCTCTTATTTTTAAGGGGACTTTACATGAAGAAATTTTCGTTTTTCGCGATTTTCTCGAAAACGGCTCTAACGATTTTCTTTAAATTTTGCACATAGGTTGCTTATACTAAGAGCTAAAACTTTTATTTGAAACATTTTTTCGAGAAAATTCTCTGATGGTAGTTACAAGCCACCCACTGTTCACCCACTGTTTGTAGAAAGTTTGTCTTACGTGATGAACAACTGAATTCGCGCTCTTTCACGGCCTCTTATTTTATATAAGAATGTGAAGTGAGAAAGATGTATTGTTGGCCATGCACAGAGTAAAGATGTATCTGAGGGAAATATTCGATAAATTTCGGAAATTATATTTTACGGCAGAAAGTTCAATAAACGTCTGCAGTCATTTGTTTTTTTTTTTTAAAGTTTGTTATATAGACTGCGCTTTTAGTCGCATCATTGAAAGAAGAGGTATTTATAGGATAATTAGCGTAAAATTGTGTCTTGCGATTCTGTACAAGGATATGTGAATACTGCTAACTTTTATTTGGGCAGAGGAAGTTATGTGACTTTCACATCAGATTTTTTTTTAGTACGAAAGGAACTAATAATATAGATAATTTATGTTGGAGGTTTAATCAAATGATTACCAATGAGCAAGTGCTCGTGTTCGGGTTCATTTCAGTTATTTATATTAGACAATACAGAATTAAATACAAATACAAAAATAATTCTTTTGCTGCGTAGACGAGCATTCGACAACAGACTCTATTGGTAAATTATGGACTATCAGAAATGCAGTTGAACTATTTTATGCTCCCGAGGTTACGATTCCACACTGTCTTTAACATGCAAGCATGGGCGTCCGCAGAAATGTTGTCAAGGGGGGGCTGGAAATGAAGAAATTACTGCCATCCTACCATCACCATGCTACAACCATTTTATCATTATTATTATAACTGTTATTATTATTACTGTTGTTATTATTTTCATTATTATTACTAATATTATTATCATCATCGTCGTCATCTTCATCATCCACATCCTCGATTTATTGTAGCTGGACCTATGACTATGAATAGAAAGGAAAAAATGTGATGTAGTACACTCACGTGACTTTTTTTTTTATCCCTTTCAATTTCACATGTACTATTCATAGCCTATAAAATGTGATACTTCCAGTGCTTTACCTTCATTACAATCAAGTGTTTGGCTGGAAAATTTTCAAGTTTGGGAAAGTGATAATTATTCATTCATACCCATATCTAAGGTAGTCAGCTGTTACAATTCGTTTTTGGCCAAGCATTTCCAACAATATTAAGTGGGAACTTAAGCCTCACTTCTTGTTAGTTGCTTATAATCATTTAGTTTATAGATTTATGTGTAAACATAGTTTCCAGAGGTGGCAACAGCCGTACCCTGCCTCCCTTCCGGACTGCCATGCATGCAAGCAACATTCGGTTTTATAGTTACAAACAGATTAACAAAACTCGCTCATAGCTAGAATATTTTAAGATATTCCTTATTGTATTTGCAGAGTACATAAGACACTCTACCGCTGAAATGGAAGACTAATTTGATGTCTAGAATTTCATTATTTAGCGTAGGAACTTCATTTGGCATATCAATTTCAGCTTATTCTTGATTCAATTTAAATGCACTGGATCTCCAGACGAAATAAAAAAGGTAAAGCGATGAAACTCATTTCCAACAAAAAAGAAATGAAACTTGAGTAGACTGATGCTATGCTGAATTCACGTTCAATAGTGGTAGTATGCAAGACTTAAGATAAAAAGACCCGATGTTACATTAGTGTCATCTGTATGTAACATGCAGATAATACAGGCCTCTTAGGCCTATACTGATGCTTCATTTTCTTTTACTTGTTGGAAGTTAATAATATCAAGTTCTTTTTATTTTAATAACCTGTAAGTCGAACAAAATAACGCCAGATTACACCATTGAAATTAGGACTCTATAGCACCTCTAACAAAGAAGAAAATATTTTGTTTGTTCAGCTTGCTTAACCTTCCCACTACTACTAACATATAAATACGTCGTTTCAAAAGCAGAGATTTAACATTAATGGAGTAAAATAGGAGGATTTTTATTCACATATTTGTCATTCATAGAAATAAGTTATTACACCGAAATTTTCCTCATTAATTTCAAACTTAGAGCCCCCTGAAGATTTAACGTGATAACAGTCTTGTTACCGGTGTATAAATTTAGTTCTGAAAGGGTCAGTGCTGAAGTTGGACTGGAACGGCAATCCGGCAAAGTAAAACTCTACTCTTCATCGCTGCGGCATAAACGCAGGGAGGGAAAAGTACATATGAAATCGGCTTATATTTTGGCAACACTTTTAAAATAAAGATCTGTTATTAGGGTTATGATATCCTGTTCTTGTCGCGACAGTTGCCCTGCTTGCGCGGGTGTCATAGATTAAATGCGATGTGACGGAGTTGGTTGCATTGGTTGTTGTTATTAGTGTAATAAAATTTCTGTGTGATTCATTTAAAAATATAAAAAAAAGTAATGTGACTATAATATTTGGTATCATACAATTAAAAATAAATAAATACCTGCATGTAAATTTATGGATTCCCTCTAGACAAAATTGCCAACATCAGCACTGGAAAAGGTTCAAAAGTGTAATACTCCATCGTGTAGTAGCCTAGCTCCTTTGGGAGTCATTTCTTAAAATTCGCTGAGGAAAATTCACCTTTGAAGAACGTATTATCATGAATTTTACTAATAAAAAAATGTGGAAATATAATGCAGTACTATCTTTACCTTATTTTATTAGGCCTCTTTACAATATTATTTAGTATATCCACAGACATCTCCAAGTAATAATCGTATAGAAGTAGATTACGAATTTTATACTGATACCATTAGAAGGAACGGCGCAAATAATAATTCAAACTAAATACGACAGATGTCTTCAGTGACCATGAACAGTGCAATAAATATAAGTTATTCCTCTGTGTTGCTGAAGATTTCTCCGCATATTATGATCTACTAGTTAATCAGCATATCAAAATTAGTGTAGGTAATGAAACCTCCACTTGGAGGCCCCTTCGCCCCACCTGGGGATCATAGGGTACCAGTTAATCATGCCTTTCATTTAGAAACTTAACATAATATTTTACGGCAAAAATGTTCGTTAACATATCAATTTATTCAGATAGTCCAATCATAGTCCAACTCATTATCCAGTCCTTTCCTGGAATGAGATGCCAGTAATTTGCTCACGACAACTGATTTTTACAACTTACTGTTCACTGTTTTCAATTATTCCAAAAAAATAAATTGTCATACTACAAAAAAATCTGATAACTAATATAAAATAAAATATACATAATATAAAATAATATATACAAGCCTTCCTAACATATCCTCTCAATAAAATGTAACCTATTTTAATCTGAGGCAATGACGCAGGAAGACTAGTCATTCATGTTGCCACTAGGTCTTCAAGGATCACTTGAGAAAAATCTTAACACGCTACGGTCCATGTAGCCTCTAATACGTTATTTTATCATTTTAATAAATACAATGTGTTATTAGGTTGTAGGTTGCTTACAGAGTGTCTTCTTCTACACCTATAAAGCAATAAAGCTGCAAACGCACAACCGCAGGAGGTGTAGGCTATTAGATCGATCAGGCTAATAGTAACTACTAAAAAAGTCTAGTATAGGATCTGCATAATTAATTTTCACTTATATAGTGCTTTTCTAGCGTTATAATTATTATGTTAATCTATTATGTTTCTGACATATGGTGAGTGCTTACTTCCGAGTATAAATGAACAAACCACGAACCCCACAATTTCAGAACAAGAATAAAAATGTTCCAACCATTATATAATTCTAAACTCCTAGAAGTTCAATATTTTACCCCATTCTTTAGCAAGACACGTTCATTTCTACAGTACTACGTTGATATTTGTTAGTGAAAGGGCGCAATATAAAAGGCATTCACCAACGAGAGAAAGAAAATCTTTCGAAGGTTTACATTTTTTCTTTAAGTTTCTACCATCAACCACCTACGCTCCCTCAACAAAACTAGCAAGGTCAGATAGCTTAATCGTTTGACGAACAATAGGCATGGGACGGGGAATGATAAATGCCGAGAGGGGTTGCTAACTTAAAGTATTTCAAGAAGGGTGGGGGATAAAAGGTTCTATCGCTTTTTTTTGTCCCTGTCCCTCAATTCAAGAAACTTCTGATATTTCTCTCCCTTGTTTTTCTTCTATTCTTAGAAAATAGAAGGGAATCTGTATAACTGATCCCAATGTCAACCTGCATCCACGTTTTGTTAGATTCCTACCCCTTGGTTTATTCTTGAGACTCTGTACCATATGCTGCACTGTTATCCAGATGGTCAACGGCTCTAAAAAGAATATATGATTTTATGAAGTAGGGTCCAGTCCATAGGGCTAAGATTTATAAAAATTGTACGAATAAAGGGAAAGAAAGGCTGAATAACAATCCACTTTATAAAAATTGTAAGTTAGAGAACAGAAATAACCTTCCGTTGAACGAAACAGAATTGGAAACAAAGATTGTGTTTAGGGGAAATAAAAAAATAAAATGAGGCGCAGGAACTTACTCTCAAATAAAGGAATTCAAGATGTTGTAACAAGTACGCAGAGAAATATTGTGATGAAGAATTTTATTGTTCTCGTGGTTTAGTTACATAATTCACAGGTTTCCTCTATAGTTCCTAGGAGTTGTTTAATAGAATTGTTATTCTCTCTGTAGCCCACATACCGCTAAAACATTTAGGATTATACATTATATAATGCGAATGCCATACAATTGAATGAGTTTTATGAGACATTTATAACGAACACTCATTGTCTTGCAGAGAAACGTACCATTATATTTATGCAAACTTCATAATGTAAGGTATTTTGCCACCGTGGTCCAAGTGACAGCTTTGCTGAGTATTGATCTGGAGGCCCAGATTAGAAATCTGGTACGGTACCTATAAGAATTTTTATAAGTCTAGAATGGGGTCCTCAGCACCATAAGTACAGTTGAGGAGCTACTTGATCAAGAATCAGCTATACCTGAAAAATAAAAAAATCATTAACATCCGTGAGATTCGTCATTCTGATTAATGCTTCCACATCTTGCCATCTGTCAATGAAGCCGTAATTCGGAGATAGAGGACACAGTCATCGGATGCTAGGATCTGCTCTTCCGTGCTTTCAGCTTCAGAATGCTAATGGAGGTAGATAAACAGAAAGATCAAAAGGTAAGTAGGTTGGTTGGATGGATAGATAGATGACTGTACTCGATTATAAAAGGGCACGTAGATAAATACATGGATTGAACCTATGCAATTAGGAATATCACCTGCTAATTTGTACGTACATACACCATAAATTAATAAGATAATTAGTTATTAAACTCATAATCTGTTACAACTACAAAATGTCTCTAATTGCTTGTATAATTTAGTATATAACTAGCATATATTAATAGGCTTCTTAAATTAAATTAACAAGGTAGTAAAACTAAGACATTATTCGGCTATTCGTAAATCATAATATGTCTGCTCTATCCGTATTGCTTTTTGTGTGCATAACAATGCGGTTAATATTTCTAGTGTGCTAAGTATCAGGTGTGCTTTAGTTCATTGCTACTGTATACGTAGGCTAAACCACATTTTTAACTTACAAGCAGATGTATGTTTAAGGAAACAAAACATATTTTTGATTGAAATTCAACATTTATTGACTGTTCAATACAAAAAAATCTGTCCGGGTTAACCGGATGTCCGGACGAGTCGTGTCCGGATTAGCGGGACTCTACTGTAACGTGTGATAATGCACTGCTGTATGTGGCATTGCAGGAGGGTGCTGTGGGTGCTGCCATCTTTTACAACATAAAGCTTTCGTACTGTTCCTCAAAACATTTAATATCTCAAAACTTTTAAGCAACAAAATGTACATTCACCAACATGAATTACTGAATACAGCCAAATTAAAGAGGATAGCATGTGTAAAGTACATAAAGGCTTTACTTGCTATCTGTATCTGGTACCCTATGATCCCCAGGTGGGGCGAAGGGGCCTCCAATGGAGGTTTCATTACCTATACTAATTTTGATATGCTTATTTTCCGAGAGAGGGTAGAGGGACAGGTGGTAAGCCCATCACCTCGCAACCCCCCTCTGGAAACTAAGTATTTCTTGGACGTGAAAGGGCCGAGAAATTTTGTCCAGAGGCTCTAATTTAGACTTGGAGTTCTTTTACGTGCCGTAAATCTACGAGACGGGACCCCCAGCTTACAGTCCCTCCCGGAGGACTCCGTGCCCAGGATTTTTACGCCCTGAAAAATCCATCGACCGCGGCCGGGTTTGATCCCGCGCCCTGCGGTTCTAGAGGCGGGCACGCTACCTCTAGACCACCGCGGCCGACTGTACTTGCTATGGAGAATCAATAATATAATATAATATAATAATATAATAAAAACTGCCCGACGAGATTAAAACTAGCAAATTAAATTGTTATAATTAACCTCTAAATTTAACACATTCAATATTTATAAATTATGCAGTATATCTTTCATAATTTATGCTTAAGATGTATGAATCTTATCTTTTTAAAATATTTCACACATGAAGTTATTATTGAATGCGTACTCCCCGATTGTGGTCAATATTAGAAGAGAGAAAATGGCAAGATCTTTAATTAGGGTTACAGTTATATATTTCAGAACTTAATTATTTATTTTGGGCAAGAATATTATTATTATTATCGTTTTGAAACATATACCAAACATTAGTTCACTTTGGTCTAAATCACTTACTACAAACGCCACTCCAATGAAGCCATACATACATTTTCATAAAATGTTGTGAAAAATGAATTGCATAAGTATTTAAAATATTTTATTTCGATTATATTCATATTTTACGTGAAAGTATTATTTCTGAAGTTACTTTTTCCGTTAAATCAAAATTTCACAAAAGAGGATATTTGAGTAGGCTTGCATGATAATTATTAATGTGTACAAAAGGGAAGAGAACGACAGTGACATCTGGGGAAATCCTCTATAATCTCTATAACGTGCTAGCAGTTTATTTTTTACCTTAAGGGCTCAACCCGTAAAATGAAACTTTACATACAAGGAGAGAGTTCTGTTCAACAGCATATATGATGCAAAATAACAAAATTGTGTAATTTTGATTTCTATGCGTTTTTAAAACTTTTAAATGCTGGCA